>VWZL01000980.1:823148-859994 GCA_013396915.1 Stercorarius parasiticus
CTGGCACAGGCTGCCCAGAGAGGTGGTGGAGTCTCCGTCTGTGGAGACATTCAAAACCCGCCTGGATGCATTCCTGTGCCACCTGCTCTAAGGTGACCCTGCTCTGGCAGGGGGTTGGACTAGATGATCTCCAGAGGTCCCTTCCAACCCTATGATTCTATGATTACCTTCAGACAGCTGAAGTCCCGAAGGCCCCAAAGCTTCAGGGTCCCATCTGCTGAAGAAGTGGCCAAGATCTGATCCACGGGGGAGAACTGCACACACCAGATTCCACGCTTATGTCCAGTGAAGACACCCAGCAAAGAGCAATCAGAACAGGACCACAGCTTGGCCAGCCGATCCTGGGAGCCTGTGGCAATGAGCCTGTCATTTGGAGAAACGGCCACGCTGTTTATGTCCTAGAGAAGTCACACAAGTACAGAGAGCGCAACGCAGTTGAAGTCTTTGCTCTAGCTTTCAGACAGGTAATAAATGTAGGGTACAACACAGAAGAGAAAGATTTAAGTACTAAAAGTGTGTTCTAACGTCACGTGAGCTTTACCTTGTCATGACCCCTCTCAGTCACTTTTGCATGAAGGATTTCTGGACTGGAGATCAAGGCTGCTTTTGCTTTGGAAGTGAGGGATTCCGGGATATTCCAGATCTTGATTGTGCAGTCCTGGCTGCTGGTTACTATGAAGCTTTCTTTCAGTCTGAAAGGAATAAAAATGTTAAGTGTAAGGAAGCAACAGAGTGGCTTCCCACAAACAGAAAAAAAGGCCTTCTCCTCCCCTACACATGGTCACTCTGCTGGGATGTGAAACAGAGCGCTTTAATGTTTTTTCAAGGTGTCTTTCATTTTACTTAGGTCCCTGGGACAGCCTCCAACAATTCACACATTAAGCCAGAGCACTGCTAGCTCTCATTTACAAAGGTCCACGGCAGCTCTTGAACAGGCAAGCTGGGCTTTCCAGGCTGTTAGGCAGCATGGAGAAAGGAGAAGAGCTGATAAACAGACATGCTGTTCAAGCAAGCGCCTTCGTAGACACATTCCCTTCACTCCCCAACCCTCCTCTCCAGATCACTCAAGCTTTATGTAGCAACTTATCCAGCTGCTGCTCTTTAAGGCAAACAGGAGTTAGACTAACACAGAAATGCAAGCTTTACAACTTAAGCAGAGACAGATGTGCATCAAAAAAACAAAAAAAAGTTATCCTTCCTTCAAACTCAGAGCACCATGACAAGCTGGAACCAAGAATGAGAAACAGCATGGCTCAGAGGCAGGCATCCACCCTGAGGATCAGCAAAGCAGCCATGACTCATGCTTGCAAAGGTAAACCCTTGTCTGATTTTTATTACCTTGAGCAAGAGACAGCGCCTACCCCATGCGCATGACCCAATCCTTGGGCAACACAGATCACCCTTCCATCTTTGTTCATCCGCCAGACTCGAAGGCTTTTGTCCTGTAATAGGAGAGGACATAAACTGCTGTTGTTTTTTGACAAGTGATCGGTTCCCCATGCGTTCACCACATGCATGAGCCTGACTATTCACTTCTCAAGCTCGAACCTTTGCCTGAATTCGTCAGAGCAGGTGAGGGCAGACACAGCCAATCTGTGCACTGCAGTCTGGGATTCCAGCACGGAGGTTTATTTCTGGGGGTATCAGGGCAGTCTGCACCTTTTCTTCCAACATGTTTTTTACCCACAGCTCCCCATCAGCCTCACGCTAATGACATCTCTGAACTCTAATGCAAGAGCAGGACGCTTGGAGAATGAGACATCTCCTTTCAGGCTAATAAAATACAATCAATGACATTTCCCCAGGGACGTTAAAAAGGGATAGTGAAAGAACCTCATATTTGGGGGATGTAGCAGACAGGAATTCCGTCTGAACAAAAGCCCTTTCTTGATCACCAAAAGGGAATATAACTCTGCCCATAAAGATCACTAGAAATGAAGGGTTTCATTAAATGAAGAAAACTAACACACCTTAGCACAGCTGACAAACATCAAGCCTTTTCTGAAGACATCCAAAGCAAGAATTGTTTCTAAACAGAACAAGAAAAAAATAGTCGGATGCAAAGTAATACTGAAATCAGACAACAGAAATGCGTGAATTAATAAGCCCATTGCTTAATGACCCGGGGACAGGTTTGGGACACTCAGGAACATATCTAAACTCACTACAGAGTGACTGGCTGCTTACAGCTTTGGTGCGAGTCTGTCACTTGCAGCCACAAAACTGCATTCAGAGCTTGCATTCACATACCGATTTAAGTTGATCTCACAGCTAGTGAAAGGGACTGAACTGACAGACCTGGATAAAGTAAACTAGTGTTCGCAAAATCAGGATGGCATAACATATACTTTCTCCACACAACTCCAAAGCTTTTTGTGATGCTGTTCCAGGGAGAACTCAAGGACTCCAGTCTCCACATAAGAGTTTAGAGAGAAGCTGGACAAAGAAATGCTTTCACATCTCCCACCCACCCATGTCAGAGCTGATCACACACACCTGTGTGGCCATAGAGGATCTGGCAGTGCGATGTTGCCAGTTCAAACACTTTCAGTTGAGGGCTGTTGGTAGCCACAACAATGTGAGAATCACCAGGCCCGAGGAACTTCACATCCAGAACCTCATCGTTGTAACCTGCAAGCTGAGGATGGCAGAACAGGGAGAAGTCAGCTGGTTAAAACAGTACCAAATGGTACCCTGCTCAGTGAGGCTGTGTTACTGTTATTTCTCATGTAATACTGCATGTAATAATCTCAGTTATAAACTAGAGCAGAGGAGGGATTTTTGGCCAGGCCTGTTCCGTTTTCTTTTCCTTTGTGTCTGTGCAATATTCCTCCACACAACCTCACCAGTGAAACTGGCTTTCTGACTTGTAACCAAGGAACAGTTCAAGAACAGGCAGGAGAGGAGGGCACCCCTGGACAAAGCCTTCACCAGGAACAGAGCTGATCCTAAAGTATGGATAAAGGAAGAGGAAAAGGGAGGCTGAGGGTTGTTACCTGCTTCCTGAGCTGAAGAGTTTGAGCCTCATAAAAAACAATGTTGTGTTCGACGGACACTGTGACAATCTCGTTTCTCTCAGGCACAAGCATGCACTGGGTGAGGCTGCGTTCGCTGGCCTCCTCCTTGGACTCAAAGGGCACAGGCTGGGTACATACGCAAGCAGCTGTGGCAACTTCCCAAACTTTCAGGATGCCTAACAAAAATGATGATATAAATTATCTGTCAGAGCCACTGTTTTAGCCAGTGATTGTCCAAAAAACATAAACAAACCCTGGCCTTGCCCACTGGAAAAAGCTACACAGCTTTAAGGCAAGACTGTGAAGAGATCCAATCACAGTGGCAGGAAGGGCCACAAAGTTTTTCTTCTCCATCCCAAATCAAACTTTTTGCAGTTTGAAAACGTAGATAGTTAAAGCTCCACAGCATGCGTGATGGATCCTGCTCATCCATTACTGCCAGAGGAACTCAGGACCAGGCTCTGCTCTCCAGCCCTCAGAGTTCAGCCCAAGGCTTCTGCCACTCAAAGAACACACATCCCAGGAACAAAAGCAATGAAGTACAATCCTTCCCCAGTCTCCAAATCCAGCAGTGACAAGCCAGGACACACACCTTTGCTGCCAGCTGTGACAAAGTGCAACCCTTGTTTCTTCACACCCAGTTGAGAGAAATCTCCCTTTTCAGGTAACAAGACAGCAGCTTCCACGCTCTGCAAGAGAGTTGGCCAAACACCAGTTGAGTGCAAGGGACCAGAGTCCCATTTCAGCAACCAGAGCTGTGCAACAGCCCTCTAGTACCAACAGACACACACACACTCCCCACACTCCACTGCTATCAAGGACAGGCAGGCATGAGACAACATGAGAACCATTTTTTTCCATGATTGCCCTTCCTTCCTTCTCCAGCACTGGGGGCATGTATTTCCTCAAACTAATATGACCGCACCAGGCAAGGAGAAAAAGAAAATAAACAGCTTCAGACACAGAGTTTTAAGGCCTCTGGAAAGTAAAAGGGAAAGAAACACGATTTCGCAATATATAAGAACATAAAGAGGGAGAGGTACCATACAAACTGTGGCCTAGAAACTACAAAGGATCTCAAAGGAATAAATGAAATGCAATTTCACCTCGTAGACAGGGACGGTTCGTTTACATTCTCTGGTTTTCAGGTCCCACACCATGCAGATTTTATCACGGCCAGAACTGCAAGTTAAAAGAGCAGTTCCAGTGTTAAATCCATTCAACTAGGGCTCTGAGTACCAATTTGGAATTGTGGGAAGAGGCCCACATGAAAGAGGGCACCAGCCTTCCATGTGACAGCACGGAATATCGCCAGACACACAAGTACTAGACCTTCAGTCACTTGCTTGTATAGTCAAGCAGAGACTGAACATTTGTAGCAGTCCTTCCCCTCACAGGATGACCTTCCCAGACCCTACAGAAACACCCAGTATCTGGCAGGAGGCAGAACAGCAGAGAAAGGCTTAGCCTCTGCAAGGTTTTACCTAATAAGCGTGTTTCCATCTGCAAACGCCAGCGAGGTGACAGCACTGAAATGGCCATCCAGCATAGCAACACACTTGCTGGAATTCAGGTCCCAGATGCGGATTTTGTAGTCAATTGAGGAGGAGAAGAGTTGCAGACGGGAGATATCAGGGTGGAACTCAACAAGGCTAAACAGAAGGAGATGCACTTGAACAGGATAGGAATAAACCATCTGGCACGCTGGCATTAGCCCAACTTTTAAATAAATACACATTCTACACAAAGAGTTTGACAGATCAGTTGAGATTAATTTATAAGTGGACTTTGTAGGACTTCATTCCCCTGCCACCCACTAGAAAAACTTACAACTGATCTTTGCCAGTCTTTCCACATTCTTGAAGTGCATCACGTAGTAAGCACAGATATTTCATTTAGATCCCAGCCCAAACCACGACACAGATTTATTGATCCAAGTCTTTTCTCTCTGGGCTAAAGACAGTCATAGCCCTCCTCCTTCACCAGACATTTCAAAAAACAGGAAACAGAAGACCCCAGAACGGGCCTTCATATTCCATTAACTCAAGCCATTTCACATCAATCCCAGCGTCCAAACATCACACTAACACCAGTGACTGACAAATATGACCCATCCTTACTGTACAACTCCTGAAGATCCTTTTAGGTTGTGTGTGCAGTACTGCTTGATCATATCCCAGATCTTAATGGTGCTGTCACAGCCACCTGGGTAAAGAAGGGCATATACGAATGAACTACAGAGGAGAGAGAGACCAGAGGTCCAACATACCAGCAACTGTAAAATTTCATGGGTTGCAGAGGCAGCAAAAAGAAAAATGAATTTGATAACAACAACACACACCAAGAGAAGCTCATGGGCACCTTACACTTTCAGAGAGCTGAGCAAAACCTGACTGCTCACAGACAAGAATCCTGGAGTACAATTAAGTTACAGGTCATGCCTGCCCTCTTCCGTCTCCAAGCATCCCAGTTCTGCACTAGGATAACTACACCACACTGTCTCACAGATGCCTGATTTTTATCACTATTTTACTAAGTATATTTTAGATAGAACATGAAAGGATCCCCTGTTGTCTGTCAAGATGTCACTTCTATCCAAGTAAAACCTCTTCTGATTGTGTCTGATTTCAGGAGATCGCTACCTCGGGCTGTGTGCAACTGAGCTAAATTATTCAAAAGCAGAAGGGCCACTCAATATTGTTCCCATCGTGTGACACTGAAATAGGGTTGTACCTGTGGCTAACAATGTTGAAGTAGAGTCAAAGGCCATGCTAGCAACCGGCGTTGTGTGCACGGCTTTCCATGTGCGAACACACTTGTTCTCTCGCCAGTTCCACTGCTTCAGCAACAGGGCTCGGCTCCCTGTCACGAGGATCTGCGCAAAAGCAAGGTGAAGGAAACACCATTAACTACTAATTAGATTTCAATTTCTTCCAGTGCCCACATGCAAAACACTGAAATGCCTGTTGCTATGACACTCTTGAAGCCCAGTCTTGCAGCATTCCTGTCTGACCTGAGCCCAGAAGGGGAGACAGATGGAAGCGCCTGAGAGGATTCCACAGGGAGCTCTGGAAATGCAGGGCACTTCCAGGTAGGGAAGCCTTCAGTGTCCACTAGCTTTTATCAGGCCTGACAGAGCGGCACAGAAAACCACACGCCAAACACATACCTCATCATCAGGGCTAAGAACAAATGAAGTGATATCCTCTTCTTCATCCTATAAAAATTAACGAAAAAAAAACATTTAAACCCCCTGTAGAGTGGCGTGCTCAGAGTTCCCTTCTGTACATGCTTCTGCTGACACAGAGTGCAGCCAGCAGCTCCCAGCTGCATTTAGGGACAACACAAATAACATCTGTCTGCATTTAGAGCAATTCTCATCCTCCACTTCTTGCTCCTGGGAGTTTTAGAACAACAGCCGGCAAGAGCAGAAAAATGCCCCAGGAGCCTTAGGAAACTCTCAGCAGTTTCACCACCAGTCAAGAGAGGCTGGATCTCATAGAATGGTTTGGGCTGGAAGGGACCTTAAAGATCATCCAGTTCCAACCCCTCTGCCATGGGCAGGGACACCTCCCACCAGACCAGGTTGCTCAAAGCCCCGTCCAGCCTGGCCTTGAACACCTCCAGGGATGGGGCAGCCACAGCTTCTCTGGGCAACTTGTTCCAGCGTCTCACCACCCTTAAAGTGAAAAGTTTTTTACTGATATCTAATCTAAATCTCCCCTCTTCCAGTTTGAAGCCATTACCCCTCATCCTACCACTACGCACCCTTGTAAAGAGTCCCTCCCCAGCTTTCTTGTAGGCCCCCTTCAGACACTGGAAGGCTGCAATAAGGTCCCCCCGGAGCCTTCTCTTCTCCAGGCTGAACAATCCCAACTCTCTCAGCCTGTCCTCACCGCAGAGGGGCTCCAGCCCTCAGAGCATCCTCATGGCCTCCTCTGGGCCTGCTCCAACAGGTCCACGTCCTTCTCATGCTGAGGACAAGCACAGCTTCCTCACCTGCTGGAGGCTGTGGAGAGCTCCCGTTTCCACATCGATGACGTTCAGCTTGGTCCCACAGGGGCAAAACATGAACTTTCCATCCCGGTTTATCTAGCGAAAAGGGAACGGAACACGGGAACGTTACGGAGCCGGGAGAGGGTGGTATCCCCAACCCCGCCCCTCACTGCCTCGGTACCTGGACTCGGCCTCCCTTATAGAAAGGCTCGATCTTCCTCAACACGGCGTAGCTGGAAAGGAAAGAGAGAGACGGGCAGGCCGGGGGTTAAACCACAACCGCGGCGGCCTAGTCCCGGCTATCCCGGCCGCTCCTCACTTGCTCTTGAAGCGCACGGCGCTGGCGGCGGCCGCCTCCATCTCCCGCACCGCCGCGCTCCGCGTGCCGGCCGCTTCCGGCGCTCCCGGTTGCTACGGGCGAAGGGCGCCACTTCCGGCGCAGAGAAGTGACGCGTTGCGCAGGGACGCCGTGACCGCCATCTTTGGTGAGGGCAAGGGGCGATGCCACTACCGCCGCCGTAGCCCGCGCGGTGGCGAGGACGGAGCAGCCGGTACCGCCGCCCAATGCTCCGAAGCGTTCTCCATCAGCACACTCCCTCCCCGCCCCACAGGGAAATGGGGGATTTTTAAGTCAACAGGAACAACACAGGCTTGACAAACAAGCTTTCAAGTGATTCATCTTTTATTGCGTATAAAAAATACATAACTGAATCATTTCAAGGCGTTCCAGCTGTCGATACTCTGACATCACCCATTACAGCGTCCCCTTTGCTTCGCAGGGCTCACCAAGGAGATAGGAATCACTCTGAAGGTGTCAGACACGCACATGGCACAGCACACGGCGGGGCCGGCGGCTCCCACTCGGGAAGGCGGGGCCTGAGCAGCCCCACGCCAGCAGCTCCCTCCGCCCGGGAAGGCCGAGCGGTCCCGGGCCGCGCTCAGCACCTGCTGATGGAGAGAAAAGTTAACTCTGAGAAACAGCCATAGCCTCAGCACGCGCTATTCCCGATGCCTGCTAAGTAAAGGGTTATGGGAACATGGGTTTCACTCCCCACACATTACCGTGGGCAATAAGCTTAATGTTCCCTATACTGTCGGCACAGTTATCTCACCAGGGGCCACAGGAGACCCCAAGTGATTTTCAGACTGTGCCTGGCGCCCACAGCTAACGCAAACCCTGAAGCGCCTTCCCAGGCCACTCACTGAGGCCCTCCCCTCTGCACCCCACCCGACACCAGCTCAGACAGCACCATAAGCACCCCAAAAGGTTTTCTAAACGTTCCAGGAGCACAGAAGGCAGCACACACTCCACTCCTTCTCCACCTACCCTCTCCTCAGACTAAGAGCTACGCGCGTGCGCGCCCCTTATAGGCCCTACTCGGAGCATGCGCACGGCTGCAGATGGGTCTCCCCGCCCCGCAACCTGTATAAGCGGACGGAAGGCGCCGCTCTGCCCCGCATTGTATTTCTCATTCAGCGCGCGGGGCGGACGGCGCTCTCGCGAGACCCAGGCAGAGTATAAATAGCCAGCGGTGGGGCGGTGTGGCCTTCTACTCTGAGAGAACACGTAAGTGTGGTGGCTGGGCGCGATGGCGCCGGCGGAGCGGCCTGCGCCCCATCCGTGCCCATCGGGCCTGGGGGCGGCCGCGCCCGGCTGTATAGGCCGTCTTCGGGCCCTGCCGTTCCCGCCGGGGCGGCGGCGGTGTCCCGGCTAGCGCGCCCTTTTCTGTTCTAGCAAATGGCGGACGACGCCGGTGCTGCGGGAGGTGCAGGAGCGGCCCGAGGGGGCTTCCGCGGCGGCTTCGGGACCGGGCTGCGAGGCCGCGGGCGCGGCCGCGGCAGGGGCCGAGGGAGAGGCCGCGGGGCCCGTGGAGGCAAGGCCGAGGATAAGGAAGTAAGTGGAACCCGGGGCCGGAGGGGGCTGTGTGGGGTCGTCCCGGGTGGTGGAGCTGGGCCCTGTGGGAGACGGGTCTCTGCTGCCATCCTGAGAGCCAGAGCGGAAAGCCAGCCGGTTCCCTTGCGGGGTGGCAACTGGTGCTGCGGCTGACCCTTTTGCACGGATTTCTTTGTTAGTGGATTCCTGTCACCAAGCTTGGGCGCCTGGTCAAGGATATGAAGATCAAGTCTCTTGAGGAGATCTATCTCTTCTCGCTTCCAATCAAGGTAGGCTTTGTGTATGTTAAAGTAATATGCAGCAGAATCTTAATTAGAAATGCAGAGCTCACAGTGGTTGCTCCATTTGCTCTTTAGGGTGCATTAGGTTAAGGGTGTTCGAGTTGAAGGCATAAATCAGCAGAAGCTGAGGGACCAACGCAGTCACTTGTGAAGCATGGTGGGTTTTGTGTGTTGTAGTCTGCTTTGTGTGGAGATGGCAGCATATTGCCCAAGAGTTTCTGTAATAGCTCTGCTCAGTGATGGAAAATTGAAATGTTAGCTTCTACATTGGACTGTCTAGCAAGCTAGAATAAGTTTATGCTCGCAAAATTCAACATTCTTAAGTACCTATTATTTAAAAAAATACATGTGCATAGGAGAATTGAACTTGAATTGTAGGAGCCTTATTAGCTGTGCTTGGTTTGTTTTAAAAGAGTGGCCTTGTGTGATTAAATGACTGACTCTTGCAGGAATCGGAGATCATTGATTTCTTCCTGGGGTCTTCTCTGAAAGATGAAGTTTTGAAGATCATGCCTGTCCAGAAACAGACTCGTGCTGGTCAGCGTACCAGGTTTAAGGTGGCCTTTTTCTTCTGCTTTCTCACACCAAAAACTTTGTGTGTGTCATCTGCTTTTTTTTTAATACCATATTGATAAATTAGTTCAAATACTTGTAATTTTTTTCTGTAGTGTCTAGCAAATATTTGGTATGGAGATTTGCTTGTGCAGCTGACAAAGTCTTTGTATTGACTTTAAAACCCTCATAATATGTTTAAATGTTACTTGAAACAGCTCTAGCACAAAATAAGTTGCACTTGTGCTATTATGTTGGTTTTTCAGGGGCTGTGGCAGAGAGAGAAGTCTTAGCTACAAAGAGGGAACGCTGTTTGGAAATTAGTGGGACCTTTGAAGGGTATGAGGCTGTAGCAGGGATTTGAATCCCAGTTCTTCAGCTGTAGCTGGTTTTTGACTGAAGGAGGAGCTCTAAGGGGAAAAATGGGCTTCTTAAACTGTGAGCTGTGCTGTGCAAGTTTTAGCAGGTGATGTTTTGATTGGTACTTGGAGGAAGCTGAGACTGTTCAGTGCTGAGCTCGCACCTGGGGTTATCCTTGATGAGAGACCATGATGGGTTGTGTTCTGCTGAAACACTGTTCCGCATGCAGTGCAGCCACCACTGAAAACTCTTCTTTCAATCCTAGGCTTTTGTCGCTATCGGGGACTACAATGGCCATGTTGGTCTTGGTGTCAAATGCTCTAAAGAAGTTGCCACCGCTATTCGTGGGGCAATCATTTTGGCCAAGTTATCCATCGTACCTGTACGACGAGGCTATTGGGGGAACAAGATCGGCAAGCCCCACACCGTGCCTTGCAAGGTGAGGACTTGCTGGGCCTCGCCTCAGTGATGATGCTATAGCGTGTGTTTTTGGGAGCTGTAACCCCCGCTGTATTTGTGTAGGTCACCGGCCGGTGTGGATCTGTCCTGGTGCGTCTGATTCCGGCCCCCCGCGGGACAGGGATTGTGTCTGCCCCTGTCCCCAAGAAGCTGCTGATGATGGCCGGTATCGATGACTGTTACACCTCCGCCAGGGGCTGCACTGCCACCCTCGGCAACTTCGGTAAGCTTGAGCTTTTCTTGCGGTAGCTTAGCTGTATGTATTGCCATTTTTGTCATTGACAGGGACATAATATACCCCTTTCTGTAGTATGTTTTAATATACGTTGAACCAAAAGCTTCTAGCAGTTGAGAAGGGAAGACTTCTGATACCTTTTACAGTGCAGGTTAGTCCTGCTGTATGTGATCCTGAAGCTCTGTAAAAGTTAATTACAAGAAATTGTCTTTTTATATGTGCGTTGTTACAAAAAAAAAAATCTCCCAATCTGCGCGATTGCACTTGTTTGAAGTAGTGTAATTGTCGTACATGGAGAGAGAAAGCAACTTGAGTTTTGGGTGTGTATATCAGAGAGACCCTGCTATGGTTTCCCTGTTCCTTCCTAAATTCTACATTTTTGGAGCTGCATGGGCAGGTACTAGTGAGCGGGTTTCTTTTGCAGTGATGTGTAATGTTTGACTTATCTCTGTAGCTAAAGCCACCTTCGATGCCATCTCCAAGACCTACAGTTATCTGACCCCTGACCTCTGGAAAGAGACTGTCTTCACCAAGTCTCCTTACCAGGTAAGAGTATTTCTGCATTTTGCAGTTCAAATCTTACCCTTCCCACGCTGTAAAGTTCAGATGCTGTACCCAAAGAATTTGCAGCTTAGTAATGGGGGAGTAGAGTTGCAGTCAGAGCTGACTGTCAGGTAGTGTGTGATTTATTTTTTTTTTCAGCTTGCAGTTTTGAGTAATACTTAAAAATGGCATTTTGTGGACAAAGGAAAGCTTTGAAATACTCAGTAAAAATTTAAGTTGTATCTGAACTGCCCCAGCTCCCACAAACACACCTTGTTGCAAAGGGATGCAGTGCTGAGAAACCTGTGATAGTGGCTGAAGAAAATAAAACATTTATTTATTTTTTGCAGGAGTTCACTGATCATCTGGCAAAGACCCACACCAGAGTCTCGGTGCAGAGAACCCAGGCAGCTGCTGTGGCAACGACTTAAGTGGGTTTTGTACAAGACAATAAAGTGATCAGTGAACAAGAAACTGTGATTGGTTTGATGGGATGGCTGATGCATTCATGGGGCAGATGGATTAAATCTCTGCTGGGGATTTGAGTAGGTTCATGTCTGCAGGCCAGAGCCTGAACATCTGTTGAATGAAATAGTATGTTACGTTACACTGATCCTTGTTAATCATGTATTAATCCCAAATGGGGTCTAGAAACAGCTCTGAAGATTACGTGCTGTCCTACAGCATGTAATCTTTACCCTAACTGAGAGAATCCTCCGCCAGGGCTGGGCAGAGCAGCAGAGTGTGTTTCTGCTGGCTGATGGAGGTCGGGGAGAGCTCCTGAGGGGAAATGCCAGCTAAGGCAGCCAGGGGTGCCTGGAGTTGAGGGGCTGACTGGGGTTCTAGGGGGTGGTAACAATCAGCTGGAATTCAAAGATGAATGCAGAGCTGAAATGGGAAGAATTCTGTAAATGTTTGCAGGTCTCTTCAAAGAATGAGTCTAAATTCAGGTTGTATAGCAGATGTCTGGGCTGCACATTTATTGTAGAGGTCAACAGCATCAGAGTTCAAAGAGGCAACATGCACTATTCCACACAAGCACTGTGGGGGTGCTAACCATTTAGATCTACTGAGATGCATTTGCTTGTGCCTTCCTCTCCTCCATCATCCTGTGCTTCTGCTTCATCAGGCACGTCCTTGCATTTCCGTGGACACCAAGATCGCCATCTGAAAAGAAAGTAAATGTCTGAAGAATGTGCCCCATAGCAGCTAAAAAGAAATAAGCCTCTGTTCCATGTGAAGCTGTGGCTGCCCCATCCCTGGACGTGTTCAAGGCCAGGTTGGATGGGGCTTTAAGCAACCTGGTCTGCTGGGAGGTGTCCCTCACATGGCAGGGGGGTTGGAACTAGATGGTCTTTAAGGTCCATTCCAACCCAAACCATTCTGTGATTGTAAGTCTGGGGAGTGCGTTAAAAGCCCCTTTCCCCAGGCGCTGTCACAGCTGCAGCAGATGCGTGCTGGCTGTTGCTGTACTCACATCTGTCCTGGTAGGCCTTGGTGACCTGCGCCAGCAGCTCCGCCTCCTTGGCACAGTTCTGGAACTGGTTGGGTCCTTCCCTCTGCTTGCATGCACCTAGCCTCTCCCGGACTATCTCCACGATTTCCTGATCAACCATCCTGCAGGAAAGATGATGATGGATGCAACCACAGCCAAGAGATGACAGAAAAGCTGAACAATGGGGCGATGACACCCTGTGGAAGGTCAGCTCTGGGTTTTCACAGGAGAGTGGTCTGTCCTGCAGCAGTGCTGTAGGAACCAGGCAGTGCAGGATATGTCCTATTGCCACCCTGCTTGGCTCAAGTGTGCTGCAGGGGACAGCAGGACCATGAAATGGAAACTCCATGAAAATGCTGAGAGTTCAAGCCAACTGCTGCGGTTCCCAGGGCTGAGTAACCAGAGCAGTGTCAGCCATACCTGTCCCTCCTCCACTGCGCTTCGGCCTCGAAGAAGCAGAGGTAGTCGCCCTCCAGACACTCGCTCAGGTCGGGCACGCGGCGAAACTTCTGGTGGTAATAGTAGAACTTATTCTTGGCTTGCTGGCGCTCAATCCACTCTGCAGGGACAGCCCGGTGGTCAGACACCCCCAGTTAGTGAGCGGCAGCACAGCCCCAACGCTGACATGGCCTTGCTGCCCTCCCGGGCTGCACTGCAGCAGCAGGCCCCACACGTGTGCAGCTTGGTGTTCCTGGCCCCTGTGTGTCCATCTGTCCTTGTGTCCTTGTCAGTTTCCCATCTCCCTGTGTGTGTTCCAGTGTCTGTGCTGGGTCCTTGTCTGTGTGCCATGTCCCTCTGTCTGTCCCAGTGTCTGTGCTGGGTCCTTGTCTGTGTCCTGTCTCCCTGTGTCTGTCCATGCTGGGTCCTCGTCTGTCCCCCATCTCCTTCAGTCTGTCCCTCTGTCCATGCTGGGTCCTTGTCCCCCATGTCCCCGTGTCTGTCCCTCTGTCCATGCTGGGTCCTCGTCTGTCCCCCCATCTCCCTGCGTGTCCTGGTGCTTGTGCCCTTGCGTGTCCCATCTCCCCGTGCCTGTCCCGCTGTCCTTGTGTCTTTGTCCCGTGCCCCCATGCCATCCCGGGACCTGATTTCCGCAGCCGTCGCGCACCGCGGAGCGGCGCTAGTGAGGAGGCCCGGCCGCCCCGGGACGGCGCGGGGAGCCGGGAAGGGCTCGGCCCGCCGGTACCTCGGACGAAGGTGACGGGCGCGTCGACGACATAGTTGAAGACGGTCTGAAAGAAGGCGACCGGGTTGGGCACCGACGTGGTCCTCTCGGAGACGGGGGTGCGGGTCGGCGGCACCTTGTACGCCTCCCAGTCGCTGTCCTCCGGCATGGCGGCGGCGGCGGCGGCGGGCCCGGCGGGCGGCGCGGAGAAGATGGCGGCGCCCCACACGACCCCGGCGGCGGGGGACGGCGGGGTCAGAGGGCGCCGCTCCGCGCATGATCCGCTGTGCCTCGGTGCATGCTGGGAGTTGTAGTCCCGGCGGGGCCGGCCCCGCCCCGCGGCCCAGCTCAGGCGCCTCAGGCTGCGGCCGGGAGGAGCGGCAGAGCCCGCCCTTATAACCCCATCTATTGCCTCGACATTTTCCAGTTACAATCACTAAGTCCTCCTTGCCTGGGCTGATGGAGGGATTTTTAGTCTGTCTCTACCGCTTGCACCGCGCTGAGGGTGCCCACACCTTGGATATCCCATTAGGAAGCCGTCCTAATTCCTGCCATTCACGTTCAAGTTGTTTAGGAGGGAGAAGTGTAAACTGAGACACCGGCAATTGACCTTTACCACACCGCAACTGTTACGCCCGACCTGCCAGCTTGGCCCAGCACAAAATGAATATAGCCGCGGGTGAAGCAGGCAGCTAAATTTGTGTCTTCAGACCATCAACCATCTCAAGTATTAGGCAGGGGAGGCACTTACTGACAGCCTCTTTCTGCGGCTGACCTGGGCTGAAGACGTCCCATGGTTCGTACGGCTGGGCTCTGCTACCTTTCGATTGTGTGCGGAGGGGCAGTCGGCAGGGCTGGGTTACCAGCCACGTTAGTGCAGCTGAAATGGGGTCGAGCTCGACAGAGCTCCACTTGGGCTGGAAAATAAGCTTGATGGAAAGTGCAGCCCGGTGCCGGGACTCATCTTAACAAGGAGGGAGTTGGAGTAGACATAGATCTAACCCTTCGCTGCTTGGGCTGACCCCCAGCCCCCCTGCCTTGAAGCCAATCCTGTGAGAAGTTGTCCATGTTTCTAAAGCGCTGTTGCTTTCTCCATGCCTGACTCAGCATGACCTTGCGATTGGGGTTTATATATTTAGCTCTTCTAATTTGGTTTTCAAGGTGCATATTTAACCTGCGCATGTTCTTATTACTGATTCCTTTGGGCATCCTTTCCCGTTTCTTCTGATCGTTAGCTGTGCTTGTTTGGTGCCATTTGCCTTGATGACACAAAGCCCGTGAACTCTGAGCAGGCCCTTTTGGTGCTGCGGAATACAAAATAAGTTGTTATAATTAACATCACAAAAGGGCAGACTTATTAAAGAACATATTTCTCCTTCAAAGTCCTAAAGCAGAAGGACGGAGATCATGTTCAAATTTTTTTCAGTTAATTGGCATCATTTGTCCAGAAACTTACTAAATTCTTCCATGTGCATGATGGAATCTTGAACAAAATCCCTTCCTGTTAGGAGATATTTCTCTCGTGTTGGAAGCGAGGAAGAGCCCAGCATCCCTCCAGCATTCACTGATATTAAAGGAGAGATTTCCCATTGTGCTTTGGGTCCTGGCATTTTCTAGGACCTGAAAGCGAAGCTGATCTTTCTTGTTCTTCCTCTCTGCAGTCCCACCGCAAGTTCTCTGCTCCCAGGCATGGCCACCTGGGCTTCCTCCCCCACAAGAGAAGCCGTCGCCACCGAGGGAAGGTGAAGACATGGCCTAAGGATGATCCCAGCAAACCAGTCCACCTGACAGCTTTCCTAGGCTACAAAGCTGGCATGACGCACACTGTGCGGGAGGTGCACAGGCCTGGGCTCAGTAAGGCTTGGCTGATGGGAGTGGGGAGCCACATCCAGGAGGGAAGCGAGGGAACAGACTTGGCGGTGGGAAAGGCTGCTCCTGGCAATGGGTGGTGGAGCACACAGTTTCCAGGCTATCGCCTGGAGTGCCATCCAGATCTTGGATGGCCAAAGGGCACCTCATGGCCAGCGTGAGCTGAATCTGGGGTTCCTGGGAAATCCCCACACCGGTATGGTGACTGGTGGTTTGTTGTATCCTACTGACAGAAGGATCCTGCAGGGTAACTACGTGACAAACTCTGGGCTTGGAGCATCTTGCTGGGGAAGTTTATAGTGTTACCCTTCAGGATCCCCACAGGATTAGAGCCAAACTCTGGGGCAAGAACCACTGCTTCCACCAGCCTGGGGAAGATGGATTAAAGTGTGCTGGGCCACGGGGTCTAGCCTGTTCTGGGGAACAAACCCTGCGTGGTCCTCCAGCAGGGCTTGCGGCTGTGGGAGAGGGAAGGGCTGAGGCTGGCCGTGAGAGCAGAGCACAACTTTGCCCCCAGCACATTGCTTGCTCGCTGTGGTGGCATGGGCCACAAACGGCTCCAGGGAATGATCCGATCCTAGACGATGCTGAGCACCATTTTCCTTTACTATCTTGCAGAGATCTCCAAAAGAGAGGAGGTGGAGGCTGTGACCATCATTGAGACCCCCCCGATGGTGGTGGTGGGAGTTGTGGGGTACGTAGAAACACCGAAGGGCTTGAGGAATTTCAAGACTGTTTTTGCTGAGCACATCAGTGATGAGTGCAGACGGCGCTTCTACAAGAACTGGTACGTGCCTCCGTGGCTGGGGAGGGTCCCAGGGGCACTGCAAGTGGGGATTCTCTCAGAGCTCTTCCCCACGGGCTCTCTGTGATGCCCAGCCGTTGCAAACAGCTCAGCTACTAGCAACTGGCCCTGAGGTGGAATGAAACTGCTATTTATTTAGTCATGCACAGAGATACTGCAAACAGCTTGATGCTGGGAATCAGCATACACATATGTAAATTAATTCTAATAGTTGAACTAAGTTAGCTCTCTCTACAATATCATATGGCAGCGCATGCTGCAGGTTTGTTTTCCTTTGTGTAGGTCGGGCCCATCTACTCTCCATTAAACTGGAATGCTTGAGCTGAGGCACCNGCTGTCCTCCGGCATGGCGGCGGCGGCGGCGGCGGGCCCGGCGGGCGGCGCGGAGAAGATGGCGGCGCCCCACACGACCCCGGCGGCGGGGGACGGCGGGGTCAGAGGGCGCCGCTCCGCGCATGATCCGCTGTGCCTCGGTGCATGCTGGGAGTTGTAGTCCCGGCGGGGCCGGCCCCGCCCCGCGGCCCAGCTCAGGCGCCTCAGGCTGCGGCCGGGAGGAGCGGCAGAGCCCGCCCTTATAACCCCATCTATTGCCTCGACATTTTCCAGTTACAATCACTAAGTCCTCCTTGCCTGGGCTGATGGAGGGATTTTTAGTCTGTCTCTACCGCTTGCACCGCGCTGAGGGTGCCCACACCTTGGATATCCCATTAGGAAGCCGTCCTAATTCCTGCCATTCACGTTCAAGTTGTTTAGGAGGGAGAAGTGTAAACTGAGACACTGGCAATTGACCTTTACCACACCGCAACTGTTACGCCCGACCTGCCAGCTTGGCCCAGCACAAAATGAATATAGCCGCGGGTGAAGCAGGCAGCTAAATTTGTGTCTTCAGACCATCAACCATCTCAAGTATTAGGCAGGGGAGGCACTTACTGACAGCCTCTTTCTGCGGCTGACCTGGGCTGAAGACGTCCCATGGTTCGTACGGCTGGGCTCTGCTACCTTTCGATTGTGTGCGGAGGGGCAGTCGGCAGGGCTGGGTTACCAGCCACGTTAGTGCAGCTGAAATGGGGTCGAGCTCGACAGAGCTCCACTTGGGCTGGAAAATAAGCTTGATGGAAAGTGCAGCCCGGTGCCGGGACTCATCTTAACAAGGAGGGAGTTGGAGTAGACATAGATCTAACCCTTCGCTGCTTGGGCTGACCCCCAGCCCCCCTGCCTTGAAGCCAATCCTGTGAGAAGTTGTCCATGTTTCTAAAGCGCTGTTGCTTTCTCCATGCCTGACTCAGCATGACCTTGCGATTGGGGTTTATATATTTAGCTCTTCTAATTTGGTTTTCAAGGTGCATATTTAACCTGCGCATGTTCTTATTACTGATTCCTTTGGGCATCCTTTCCCGTTTCTTCTGATCGTTAGCTGTGCTTGTTTGGTGCCATTTGCCTTGATGACACAAAGCCCGTGAACTCTGAGCAGGCCCTTTTGGTGCTGCGGAATACAAAATAAGTTGTTATAATTAACATCACAAAAGGGCAGACTTATTAAAGAACATATTTCTCCTTCAAAGTCCTAAAGCAGAAGGACGGAGATCATGTTCAAATTTTTTTCAGTTAATTGGCATCATTTGTCCAGAAACTTACTAAATTCTTCCATGTGCATGATGGAATCTTGAACAAAATCCCTTCCTGTTAGGAGATATTTCTCTCGTGTTGGAAGCGAGGAAGAGCCCAGCATCCCTCCAGCATTCACTGATATTAAAGGAGAGATTTCCCATTGTGCTTTGGGTCCTGGCATTTTCTAGGACCTGAAAGCGAAGCTGATCTTTCTTGTTCTTCCTCTCTGCAGTCCCACCGCAAGTTCTCTGCTCCCAGGCATGGCCACCTGGGCTTCCTCCCCCACAAGAGAAGCCGTCGCCACCGAGGGAAGGTGAAGACATGGCCTAAGGATGATCCCAGCAAACCAGTCCACCTGACAGCTTTCCTAGGCTACAAAGCTGGCATGACACACACTGTGCGGGAGGTGCACAGGCCTGGGCTCAGTAAGGCTTGGCTGATGGGAGTGGGGAGCCACATCCAGGAGGGAAGCGAGGGAACAGACTTGGCGGTGGGAAAGGCTGCTCCTGGCAATGGGTGGTGGAGCACACAGTTTCCAGGCTATCGCCTGGAGTGCCATCCAGATCTTGGATGGCCAAAGGGCACCTCATGGCCAGCGTGAGCTGAATCTGGGGTTCCTGGGAAATCCCCACACCGGTATGGTGACTGGTGGTTTGTTGTATCCTACTGACAGAAGGATCCTGCAGGGTAACTACGTGACAAACTCTGGGCTTGGAGCATCTTGCTGGGGAAGTTTATAGTGTTACCCTTCAGGATCCCCACAGGATTAGAGCCAAACTCTGGGGCAAGAACCACTGCTTCCACCAGCCTGGGGAAGATGGATTAAAGTGTGCTGGGCCACGGGGTCTAGCCTGTTCTGGGGAACAAACCCTGCGTGGTCCTCCAGCAGGGCTTGCAGCTGTGGGAGAGGGAAGGGCTGAGGCTGGCCGTGAGAGCAGAGCACAACTTTGCCCCCAGCACATTGCTTGCTCGCTGTGGTGGCATGGGCCACAAACGGCTCCAGGGAATGATCCGATCCTAGACGATGCTGAGCACCATTTTCCTTTACTATCTTGCAGAGATCTCCAAAAGAGAGGAGGTGGAGGCTGTGACCATCATTGAGACCCCCCCGATGGTGGTGGTGGGAGTTGTGGGGTACGTAGAAACACCGAAGGGCTTGAGGAATTTCAAGACTGTTTTTGCTGAGCACATCAGTGATGAGTGCAGACGGCGCTTCTACAAGAACTGGTACGTGCCTCCGTGGCTGGGGAGGGTCCCAGGGGCACTGCAAGTGGGGATTCTCTCAGAGCTCTTCCCCACGGGCTCTCTGTGATGCCCAGCCGTTGCAAACAGCTCAGCTACTAGCAACTGGCCCTGAGGTGGAGTGAAACTGCTATTTATTTAGTCATGCACAGAGATACTGCAAACAGCTTGATGCTGGGAATCAGCATACGCATATGTAAATTAATTCTAATAGTTGAACTAAGTTAGCTCTCTCTACAATATCATATGGCAGCGCATGCTGCAGGTTTGTTTTCCTTTGTGTAGGTCGGGCCCATCTACTCTCCATTAAACTGGAATGCTTGAGCTGAGGCACCAGATGAGGGGAGTAAAATCAGATCTGTCAGGGGGAAAATTGATGCAGAATGTGACCCCTGGCCCTTGTAAACTTCAACACCCCAAATCCCACACTAGCAGAGAGGAAAATGGAAACATGAATTTCATAACTGTAGGAATCGTGTCTCCTGTAAAAGTGCTGTTGAGATCCACCCACCACATGCCTCTGATCCCTGTCAGAGCCTGTTTTCTCCTTTCTCCACTTAGCTTTGATTTTGCGCTTGTATTTTGATGGCACTGAGCCAGTCAGTGGGAGACAACTGGATTCCTCGTGCAAAGAGGTTTGAATTACCAGCCCTTTTTCACAGCTCATTATTCACTTTCCTCTTCCCACCTCAAAGCCTTGTGTCATGGCCCCAGCAGCCAGGCGAGGTTTGGGTATCCACAGGTACTTTGTGCCTCTGGGGAAGCGTCTGGCAAGGTGATCGGTCCCCCCCACGCTGCGCTGCGTCAGGGCACAGCGATGTGCAGAAGCACTTCACCATTAGTTCTGCTGGATGATAAACACTTCTGTTGTAGGCACAAGAGCAAGAAGAAGGCGTTCACCAAGTACTGCAAAAAATGGCAGGATGAGGATGGCAAAAGGCAGCTGGAGAAGGATTTTGCCGCTATAAAAAAGTACTGCAAGGTCATTCGTGTCATTGTGCACACGCAGGTCAGAGCCTCACTCCGGGGGGTGGGCAAGGGGGGCTCGGGGTCTTCATCAGCTGGGGAGCAAGGTGAGGGCTTGGGAGCCGGGATTATGGGGGGTGTCTTGGACGGGTGACAGGAGGCTGAGCAGGCAGACGCTGGTCAGAGGGTGTGGGAGAGGGTATGCAGGCAATGCGAGGTGCTGGCTGACCTTTCCAGCTACCTCCTGACACCAAGCCTGTCCCCTACTGGGGGATTTCTGGAGGGGCTGTGGCTCTGGCACGCTGGGGAGCCCACACACCCTGTGGAGGAGAGCAGACTTTGCGCAGAGCCTCAGCAGGTGGTGAGCCCGGTGTCAGCAAGGGACCTTAGGCCCCATGATCACCTCAAATTAGCAACTGGTGTCAAATGTTTGGGCAAAAATAACCCGTGGGCAGGCACAGTTTTGCCAGATGCTGATTGCTGGATCCACAGGGCCCATTTTCATGCTGATCCTTGGAGTTAATGACTGCTTTGGAGTCTGGGGCAGAGCTAAGCTGGCTTAAGGCTTCACTTGTGGCTGGCACAGATCCTCACAGTCCCGCTGTGGTGATTTGGCAGGGGCTTTGCACAGGGAGCTGGGGCTGGGAGAGAGCAGAGGCATCTCTTGGTGGGAACTAGAAATAACTGCTCAGTCTGGAGGCAGAGGTTGAACATGACCAAAGGAGAGGCGCTGACTCTGGCTCGGAGCACAGAACTGCACCCTGGCTGGTCACAGTGTTCAGCCTCAGACAGTGCTCTGGTGATGGGCTCCTCTGGGGCATTTACCATGGCTGCTACTACTCTGCTTAACTCTTGGGATAGGACGAGGCTGGCTTGCTCCTGTGCTCCCTGGATAGAGGGTGTGCATCAGCTCCTGCCTTGAATGGGAGCACTGGGAGATGGGGTGGTTGATCTCAAAGACAAGGAGCTGGGTCCAAGAGATATGTAGGCATGCTGACCCGGGTCACTGGCTGTTATGAAAGGGGTTGACAGTGTAGTAGGGAGAGGTGGTGAAGAGCTGGCCCTGCTTGCCCCCTGTGCCCCCCACAAAGTGGTGGGTGATGCAGCCCTGCCCTCATCTTCATGCACGGGAGGTGAGGGGCAACATTTTGCCCTAATGCACTGTCTAATGCAGATGAAGCTGCTCCCGCTACGGCAGAAGAAGGCCCACGTGATGGAGATCCAGCTGAATGGCGGGACGGTGGCTGAGAAGGTTGACTGGGTTCGTGAGAGGCTGGAGAAGCAGGTTTCCGTGCATAATGTCTTCAGCCAGAATGAGATGATTGATGTCATTGGCGTGACCAAGGGACATGGGATGAAAGGTACAGAGCAGGGAGACCCTTTCCAGGGGCTTGGTTCTCTCCTTCTCATATGACACTGCCCATAACGTAGTGTTGGCGGAGGGGAGTGTTAGCCACACTGAAAAACCACCAATTTATTGCACAGGGAGTAGCAAAGAGCCTCTGGACGTCAATAGTGTCATGCAGTTCCATTGTAGCAGAGCTTGGTTTCCTTAATTTCAGTAAAAGCCATGTTTTCTGCTGTGCCCAGAGTCCTCCCAGAAGGCTCGGAGGCAGTGTGAGTACGTAAAGCCATTGCACTTCTCACAAACCCCATGTGTGTGGAGGTGTGGATGTTTCTACGCGTGTGCGTGGATGTGCTCAGCAGGAACATATCACAGTCTGATCAGATCCATGGGAAGTGAGAACAGTTCTGTGCTCTGGCCTCTCATGGTGGTGACAGCTCTTGGTCTCTTTCCAACATGGTGTCTTCCAAGAACTGCAGAAGAATGATGAGACTTTCCCTTCCCCAGCACTCAGACACCAGCCCTGCATCTCCCCAGTGTTCTCACTGCTTTGTCCGGTCACACTTCCAGGGGTGACAAGCCGTTGGCACACTAAGAAGCTCCCCAGGAAGACACACAAGGGCTTGCGCAAAGTTGCCTGTATTGGAGCCTGGCACCCAGCCCGGGTTGGCTACTCCATTGCTCGGGCTGGCCAGAAGGGCTACCACCACCGCACAGAGATCAACAAGAAGGTATGGCCCAGATGAACTTCCTCAGAGCACCACTGCGCCTTTCTGTCCTCCTTCCCCCCATGCTGTCACCATCTTTCTTTGCATGGTGGCCTCTATCCCCACCAGCTTCTCAGATGTTTCCCTAGAGATCTGCAGTGCCACTGTTCTCCATATCTTTCCTCGTGCTTTTTCCCTGCTGAAGGGACACATCACAGGGGGCACACCTTGGTAAAAAAACACATCCTCCTTGTGACATCCCTCACTGAGGGTGTGGGAAAGTCGCCATCTCCATTTCCTTTCCCTTCCTAGATTTACCGCATTGGCCATGGGATCCACGTGGAGGATGGCAAAGTGGTGAAGAACAATGCCTCGACGCACTACGATGTCACGGAGAAGACCATTACACCTCTGGTAAGGGCTGAGTGGGTAACAGGGCTGTGACTGGTCCTGGCTACAGGAATCTGAAGTAATTCCTTGGCTGGAGACAACTGTGTAGGAAATGATTTGAAGGAAATTCACTGAAAGAAATGCAGTGATTCCTTTCCTTATGTTTTGGACATGGAAAACCATCTCTGTGAGGTATTTTTTTAGGCCCATTGGTATACCCCAACATTTCATTTTCAGCTGATAAGCTGGGCAGAAACTGACAACTTTGTTTAAAAAGAAAAAAAACCTATAAGTGACATTAAAAATCTGATACTTAACAGATAAATATTTGTTACTTGGTTTAAAAAATCACTTTTGCTTAGTAAAAACTGTTAGCTTGGGAATCTAGCCAGCTCTGCTTTCTGTTCACCCACATCCTCTGGGGTACGAAGTAGGGTTGCTGGTTCCCCAGCTCTTGGGGAGTGTTCCTTAGGTGGGATCATGCAGTCAGTGTGGCTGACATGCTCTGGTTGTCCTGAGCAGGCAACCTGAAGCATGCAGAGTGTCATTAGCTGGAAGGACTGTTAGTCACTGCCTTCTCCTTCCCTAGAAAAAGCCACCTGTGGACACATCTGCTCCCATCCAGCTCTCCTGCCTGCCAACCTTCTCTCTGCCTCTCCCCACAGGGTGGCTTTCCTCATTATGGGGAGGTCAACAACGACTTCCTCATGCTGAAAGGCTGCGTCATGGGCACAAAGAAGCGTGTGCTCACCCTCCGTAAGGTGAGAGTTGCTCTTGGGAGAGATGGGCTGTAGATTCACCACAGACATATTCACCACATGGAGGATGCCACTGCCTCCAAATGTTGGTCAGGGAGACTGGTCAGGTTACAGAGGGCATGTGGCACATGAGCAAGGTGCTCAGTGAGACCATTGGTGGTTAGGTTGTTTGTGGCAGCGTGCAGTCAGATGTACTCTCTCTGGAGACTGCAAGCCTGTGTGGCTGCCATGGGAAACCTTGGCCATAAGCAGATTGTGAGGAAATGAGTGAGTTGAGTGAAGAGCAGGCTCATTTCGGAGCTGCTCTGCAATCCAAAGCATCACCTGCCACCTGAGCACGAGGGCATTTCTCTGAGAAGGCAGATTTTCATGGAGCTATTTTCTAATGGATGCACCTAGGATATTTCAACCCTGCTTCCATCAGAGCAGATGTCCAGATTTGCTGTAAAGATAAGCCTGATGCAATGTAACTCCTCTTTTCCAGTCCCTTCTGGTGCATACAAGCCGCCGGTCTCAGGAAGCCGTTGAACTCAAATTCATTGATACTACTTCCAAGTTTGGCCATGGCTGCTTCCAGACAGCTCAGGAGAAGCGGGCTTTCATGGTGAGTTATGCTCTGCGCTGGCTCCAGCTCCTGGGCCATGCTTGCAGCTGGGGCTAAAGCAACTGATTGACTCCAACCAAGCATCTGCTTCTCGATATAACAACAGCCAAATGAGTGATCAGGACTGTCTTGCATAAAAGGCAGGCATGAATTCAATTCACACAGTAGATATTATGCTAAGGAAGAACATGATGGTTGTGCGAGTGATCCAAGACAACCCAACTAGCAAATAATATACCATATGGACAACCAGTTTCCATTCACCACAGGATGTTTTAAACAAGCAGTTAACTTGGCAGGCACTGCCTTGGACATATGGTCCCTTTCACCCGTAATGGTGCACTTCTTTGATTTGTTTGGAATGATTTATAACTTTAATGTTCTTAACAGGAAAAGGTTGGGTCAAATTCAGTCACAAATTTGTGATTCTTTTGTCAGGAAGCTTTCAAAAAGGCCGAGCAGTATATTTTTCTTAAACCTAGAGCAAAAAAAAAATTAAATAAATCCAAAACAAGCAGAGTTTCCTGAATAGTTTTGCAACCTACACCAGGCTGGTGCATGAATCTGAATGTGAAATTGAGGAAGTGTTAAGTAAGCCAGGCCATCAGCCAGCAGAAATTAAAGAAACAACTGCCTGGATACCACGCAGACGTAACCCGGGTCTGGATCTGGCCTGTCAGCTAGAAATCCCATGTGAAATGGGCTAAGCCTCCTGAGCCCTGGGAAGAGGGATTGGCTATGCAGTGCCTTTGCAGAGCTCTTTAGAGGTTAAGCTGTTTTCCTTTATCTCAGCTTGTTCTGCGTTCTGCTCTTGCTGTCGCTGCAAGTCCTGAGTAGCCGTGACGTAGACTTTAGTGACAGGAGGTGGTTTTACCTGGTTGCAGATGTTTTCTTTGCCATTTTCTACTGTGGGGTGAGAGTTTCCCCCCATGTGTACTGTGGTAAAACTTTACATTTGGCTGGAAGTAGAGGCAGATAAATAAGTCTTGCCATCTGCTCCCATAGGACTTACTTGGTCCGAGACAACCCCATTTCTTAGCTGGTGGAAAGCCCTCAGGCTATTTTGAGTCGGCTGATGAGGATCTGTGCCTTTGGCTGTGGGAGGCCTTGCCTCCTCCAGGGCTCATAGGGCAGCTCAGAAGTGCTCCACCACAGCGGGCTCCTGGTAGCGTTCATCAGCACAATTAGTGCTCCCCTCCATGCCCCCTGACTGCAGGCCAGCCCGCCTGGCTGCGAGCAAGTCATTCATTGCCACTCTGGCTGCTTTTGTGCTGTGCAGAGAAGCAAACTCCTTGTGCAAGGGCAATGATGTTCTGCTCCTGTTCCCTGCAGGGCTAGGGAAGTCCCGGGGGTGGATAGTCAATGGTGGCACAGAGCTCCCAGCTGGAGAGCAGAGACCAGGAGCAGCCTTGCACAGCAGAAAGGGGCCAGAGCTGCAGTTCTGCGCCATGCAGCTCACATGCAGCCTCGTAGGCCAGGTTTGCCTGCCACTAACACTGAGAGCTGTCCTTTCTACTCTCTTTCAGGGCCCTCAGAAGAAACACTTGGTGAAAGGGAAGCCAGGAGTGCAGGAAGAGCTGTAAGGATTGAGATATGCAGGGCTGCATAACTGGGTGCCTTCAATAAAAAGGCTTCAAGCCATGCGTGCGGCCTGTCTTCCTTCGGAAGGGGTGTCTTTCCCGTATTCAGTGCTGCCTGTGGGCAGCAGTGTGTCCTTCAGGCTCCTCAGCGGGTGAGGATGGGACGAGTAGCACTTGGGGCTGGCCCATTCGGACAGGGACTAACTGGGACAGCCAAGTGTCTGCTCTGTCCTCTGGGTCCTCCCTTTCCCTTGCTCAATGAATTTTTTCCCACTGCCTGCATTCACCCAAACCACGGTGAAGACTCCCCTTCCTCTCTACCAAAGGAGAGCAGAGCAGGTACCAGCACTTCTGCCCCAGTTTCCGCTGGGAATACAGGCCCTCCCCATTACCTGCCTCTGCCCAGTCTCATTGACCATCTCTCCCCTCGCTGCCTCTCCCACATGCACACCCAGGCACTCCTTTTGCTGGGCTGAAAGTATGACCTGTGGACTTCTCTTTGCACAAAGCCCCGCGATCCCAGCCAGCATCCTCAGCAGATGTGAGAACTTGTGTATGATAAGATGGCTGCTAGGTAAGACTGGGCAGTGATGGGTTTATTCATAGTTTGGACTCATTTCCCACCCATGTTTTCCATGCAGTCCAGCTGCGGGGAGGGTGTGATGCGTCCTGGAGCTGTGATGTCTTGGATCAGCGGTGATCACAACTCCTTCAGTGCAGAACCGGTCTGGGCATCCTGCATCCTCTTTGGGAACCAGACAGTGGAAAGCCCAGTCCTCCGCTGGTCCAGAGCTGCCCACTTGACCAGGAGTCCTGGGAACCTGGCGGTGCATGACGTTC
This sequence comes from Stercorarius parasiticus, assembly GCA_013396915.1. Classification (NCBI taxonomy): domain Eukaryota; kingdom Metazoa; phylum Chordata; class Aves; order Charadriiformes; family Stercorariidae; genus Stercorarius; species Stercorarius parasiticus. The sequence continues at coordinate 849,857 of VWZL01000980.1, forward strand.
TTGGGTCTCCATCAAACCTGTTTCCCTGGGTCTAGTTCTGCTCTGAACGTGTGCTTGCAGTATTTAAGGAGGAGGCTCATCTACAAAAGTGCTGAGGATGAGATGAACCGAGAAACTCAGGCCCCACGGCATAGCCCTGGGTGCGGTCAGTGGCCAGGCCCTGGCTGACTCCGTGTCCCAGCGAGGTCCCTGAGCTCTGTGCAGTGTCTCTGCCCTCCCCGTGGGGCTGTGCTTCAAGGCCTCTTCTCTCCCTTGGCTGGTAGGTCCCTGGGTGGTCCCCCAGTGGGTGGCTGAGGATCCAGGCCAGAGTGCATAATGGGAATGATGAGATCGTCCATGTTTGGCATCACCAAAATTTTCTGAAAAGAGGAATCCAGAATAAAAACTAAGTGGTTTTGAATACCACTACCTGACTGGTGACACATCTGCCTGGAAGTGGCTTTGGCAGGAGCAACAGGAGCTCGGGTCAGAGACTGGGACTGAACAGAAGGTCCTGGGCTCCCATGCCCTCATCAGCAGCTGACTGTGCCTGTCCCTAGAGGATTACCAGCTCTGGATATTTCAGGGTGGTGGCAAGCAGGAGCAGTTTTTCTTTGGGCAAGCAGGAGCAGGTTTTTTTGCCCTGTCCACCTGCATGGCTTCAAGGGTGGTCAAGGCAGAGGGCAGGAACCAGAAGTTTGAAGCCATTCAAATGGCAGCTCTTTGGGGGGATTTGGGTACCTAAATATCTGTGGGGACATTTCTGCTCTTTGACTAGAGGTCTCAAAGGTGAGAGGCAGAAAACAAACCATCAGGGACCTTGTGATGTATCGTACACCTCCCAAACATCCCAAAACCAGAGTGGATGGGAGAATTCATCCCTTCTGGGCCGTGTCTGACTGGGACTTGCTGACTTTCCTGATCCCCCCTGCTTGGGGCAGGGCTGCGCATACTGGGAGGAAACAGCTTTTCCTCAAGCACTGTAGTGCTCAGAGCACCAGTGCTTGGAGTTGTTACCCAGGTCGTGTTTCTTGACTATCCCAAGCTGGACAGACCAGGCCGGATGTTGGCTTTTTGTAGAGCTAACCCTGGCCAAAACTAAGGGCTGATTATCCCTGATCACAGCAATGCCTGCGCTTCAGCCGAGCCCTTTAACAGTCCCAAACTTTCATGACAGGCACCTGAAATTCGTGCTGCAGCTTCTTCTCAATCCACTCAGTGACATGGAGGAAGGTCACCTCCCGCTCGCCCAGCTTCGGGCGCACCTTCAGCTCCAGCTGGGGCGGGACTCGGAAGCTGTACCTGTGAGGGGAAAGGAAAGAGGCAGAAAGCATCATGTCCCGAAGCCCCAGAGCTGGCTCCTTGGCTGAGCCACCAGAGCAAGGGGAGCTGGAGGGAGGATTCACGTGTGTCCCGCATAGGAGGAAGGAGAGCTGGTACCAGATACGGTCCGTTGGCGGTGGGGGGATGTTCACAGCCAAGGTCCCTGCCAGCTCCTGCACCTCCACCGTCAGCAGCAGTGGCGTGTTGGAAACTTCCTCGATCTTCTTTTTGATGAACTCGTTTTCAGTGGCCTTCTGGAAGTACTTGGACTTGGCGATCTTATCCACAAAGCGCAGGATCTTCCGGCTTGTGCTGTTACTGCTAACATGGCTAAAGTGAGGGGAGCCGCAGCTCCACAGCCGGGTGAGACCCAGAACCACGCTGGGTTTCGGCACCCCCCAGCCATCTGCCGTGAGCACCCCGTGGGAACAGGAGTCCCCTGTGAAGGGCTGCCATGATGTGCCGGGGTGTCTCTGTGTGCCTTCCCGGGGGAACCGGCGCTGAGCCCCTGTGCTGGCATAGTGCCATGCCTCCCCCAGCATCTCCCCCTCCTCCCCACAGTGCAGTCCCCAAACAGCCCCTTACCCCTCAGTGCTGGGTGGTGGGACCCTCTCCCCCAGGGCTCCCATGGGCTCTGCAGTAGCGACATCTTCCTCATCGGAGGAGCCGGCGCTGGACGACTCTGCGTCGCTGTCTGCCAGCAGGATCAGCCGTGGCCTGGCCCTGTGAGCCCCGGGAAGCATCAGGGGGGTGCCCTGGGGCCAGCACCCTCTCGGCAAGAGGAGGAGGGGGATGAAACCCAGCCATGCAGTCTCCTTACCCCTCTCCGCCTGCCTCTGCTGGGCCACTCTCCTCAGCAGCGCTCTCCTTCCCCAGCTTGCAGAGGTTCATCTTTGTCTCAAGTGTCATCTGCAACGAGCCGCTGTAGGTGACCTCCATGTCCACCCAGAGCCCTGCCGGGGAGAGGGACGGGGCAAGCCCCTGTCAGCACTGCAGGGGACAAGGGCTGCTCATGTGCCTGCCAAAACCTCCCTGCTTCAGGGACTGGGCTGGCACCTCGATAACAGCTGCCGTGGAGACAGTCCTGGGGTCCCTGACGCTCTGCAGGGCTCTTACCTCGGTCATTGACAGTGGGGTTGGAGGCACTGAGGATTGAGGGGATGGATGTGCCCATGTCCAGCTCTGTCAGCATCAGCTCATTCATGAAATATGGGAGCTGATGGAGGGAAACCACACGTGGATGGTCACCGCAGCCTGGCACCCGCCATGGGGCCCCAGGGATGGGACGAGACTCTTCCGAGTGCTCCTCTTCTGATGCTCCTGCCTCTCACCTTGATCTTGCTCAACTTCTTCTGGATCTTGTTGGACACTTGCTCGGCCCAGTATGGCTCCCGGAGGAAGTCCCAGAAGATGCGCCCCACCAGGGCGTTCATCCAGGCCATGCATGGCTCGCTGCACCTGGCTGGGTCCTCGCCGAGCTGCGGAGGGACAGAAGCCATGAGCCCCTGGAGCGAGGTGGCCCCATGAGTGGTGGGACCCGCTGGCTGGGTGCTCCCCTGCATTGCGGCTTGGCTGCTCAAACCGTGGTGCCGGGAGGGAGGAGACGAACCACAGGACTGGAAGTGGCTGCACACAGGGTCCATCAGCCCGCGCTTAGTCTCGTGTTCCACTCCCAGTGCTGGATTTGTCCTGCTCACCTTGGTGGGCGTGGGGCTGCCCAGTGCTCCGTGAGAGGGGCTCCGGTCCGGGCTGCCCCCAGCCTGCGCTGGCACAAATCGGGCCATGTAGGTGCTGTAATCCAGGAAAATCTGTTGTACGCTTCCCTCCGGGTCCTTGGATGGGATGGCGGAGGGGATGTCCTCGGCACTCCCTCCACTGCTGCTGCCGCTGCTCCGTGAAGCCGGTCCCACACCTGGGGACATGAGGATATGAGCAGGTCAGGATGGCATGAGAGCTGACGTGCTGCCTGGCCATGATGGATGTGTGGTGACATGCTGCGATGCACATGTGGTGACACGCAGCTCCCACCTCGGATCAGTCCTGGCACAGAGCAGAGGCCACGATGGCTGCTTCTCACCTGCCCTGGCTTCTCCGTGGCTGCTGCTGGGGGTCCCACGGGAAGCTTGCACGAGGTGCTGGTACCACTCCTCCTTCTCCCTCCCCGTCCGCCCAAAGAGGTACAGGCATCTCTCCCTGCAGTCCCCTGGGATGTCCTGCCCTGGCACCAACACCTTCTTCGTCCCTTCATCCCTCTGCAGCTCTGCATCATGCTCCTCACTGCTTCTGCACTCCATGTCTGCCGGGTCGGGGAGGAGGATGCATATGGGGTATTTCTTGTTCCACGTCCGCTTTCGGGCCAGGCTGGGGGGGCAGAGGAAGACCTGGAACACCGGGAGTGGTGGTGAGGTTAGGACACTGGGGGTGCCCACAAGGGGAGAGTCCCCACTCCCACGGGAGGGTCCTTGGCACTGCCGGACTCACCTTGGCATCAGTCAGGTTGTAGTAGCGGTGGCTGACAAAGACGGTGTCGAGGATTTCCTCCTCGAAGGTGGCTTGGCGCGGGATGTTGCTCTTGGGGTAGGAGAGCTTAAGGGTGGCCCCGTCCAGTGTGGCGAGCACCGAGTGCGTCAGCGAGGGGTGGAAAAGCTCGGGGTCGTAGACGTGCAGCTGGTTTATCCAGCCCTGGGTGGGAGGAGAGGGAGCCGGCTGCTTCCCGCTGTGCCTTAAGGGATGGCAGCCTGCACCCGCTGGGGGCTCAGCACCCCCTCGGTGCTGCACCCCGAGCCCTGAGCTCCCCTCCAGCTGCCACCCAGCGCCCCATCCCGGACCACCCCTCTCCTACCTGGAGGTGGTGGGTTTCCCATGGCTCCCCCATGAGCAGCTCGGGGCGCAGGCGGCCCCGTGGTCCCTGTGCTGCCGGTGGAGGCTTCGGCATGAAGAGGAGGATGGCGAGGAAGCCCAGCACCAGCCCACAGATGAGCCCCAGGCAGAGGCCGGCGGCATAGGGCGGCAGCGGCAGGATGAAGTAGCCGTAGGCGAGGAGGGCGATGGAGGCGAGGGCTCTGCCTGGCACCGTGCCCCCCGGCCGTGCTGGCGGCGGCTCCTCGGAGGGTGGCAGCTGGGGCTCAGCATCCCTCTGTGCCACCTCCACCACCTGGATCACGTCCCCGTAGGAGCAGATCTCATAGCGGCAGTTCAGGGTGGGCTCCCAGGGGCTCCAGTCCCGTACCCGGCGTCCCCCAGCCCCATGGCCCCCCATCTCCTGACCCCTGGTGCCCGCCTTTGCCCGGGGCATGGGGCTGCTCTCCTCGGCCATGAGCCGGCTGAGCCGGCTGAGGGGCTCCTGCACGGCCTCCGACAGCCGTCTCTTGGTATCCTCCAGCCTGGCCTCCCGCAGCCGGAGCAGGGCGGCACGGCTCTCTGATGGGGATACGCTGGGGGAGGATGGGGCTGTGCGGGACTTGGCCGGGCTCAGCCGGGGCTGGGGGGCCCGTGGGAGGTCGGCCAGGAGCATCCCCCCAGGCTGGGGCGAGGGGAGAGGCTTCATGTCCCCATCCACGGTGAAAATGAGCCCGCAGCCATCCCGGCTGCCGCCGTTCTCCCTGTTGCCAGTGGGATGGGGCTTTAGCCCATCGGTGTCCCCACACCGAGGTGAGCCCGGGGACGGTGCCAGGGTTGGAGAGGCGTCCGCTGCCACCGCAGCCTGGTCTGCCATTGCTCTCATTGCCGATGGTGCTGGTGCTGCCGAGGGAATGGGAGGAGGCAGCTCAGCTCCATGCCACCTCAAGGCACAGCATGTCCCTGCCCTGGTCCTGCCTTGTCCGCCAGCATCACCATGAGCCACGAGCACGAGTGGGGTGCCCCCGGGGACCCCATCACCGTGGGCTGCGCGCCTTCCAGACTATTTCGGGATGCCCTTGGGGCCATGGAGCTGCCAGTGGACGGGCGGCTCGTGGCTCTCCCTGTGCTTCCCAGCAAGGATGGGATGGAGAAGGCACCAGGGCAAGATGAGCTCAATGACAGCTTGCGGAGAACTGCTTGTGTAACGAGGATAAACCTCAGCCAGGCAATTAGCAATGGGGCCTCCGAGAACCCGGAGCCCTGAGCCAGGTCTGCAGCGAAACAAGGGGGATTTTCCCGCACCAGGACATTAGGTTGGTCCCAGGGCAACTGCGGGGGCTGTGAGGAGGGATGCAACGCCAGCAGGCAGGACTCTCTGACTCCTCTAAATGTTTCTTGCTTAACCAACAGTGGTTTGGCCCTTGCTTAATGCATTGCATGAACCTGAAATAAAGCAAGCCCGAGCTGTGGCCCCAGTTCAGTTGTGCGGATGCTCTGGAAGCAGGGGGTCGGTAATCTCTGTTTTTACTGGAGGAACGCAAAAGTTTTCCTAACACATAAAGTTTCTGCAGCCCTGAGGGTGTTCCTGGCCATGGCAAAGTGTTGTCCCATCCCCAAATGCCACCGTGATCCCTTCATTGCTGCATTCCTGCCAAAGGCCCCCTTCCCCTCGCAGCATCCCTGCGGCAGGAGCGGGGACACTGTCCCAAGGGAGTCGGGGCTGAGCAGGACGCTGCCGCCAGCGGGTGCTGCCCCTGGGGCTGCCTTACACCCGGCATCCGCGTCGCCCTGGATCTTCAAAGCACTTCACTGCCACGAATTAATTACAGGCTGTGCCGCAGCTGCCTCCAGCCTCGTTTATATAATCTCACACTTTGTGGCTTTTGCTTTGCTTCTGATTTACGGGAGCTACTTGTTAACCCTAAATAACTGGCGTGTGATTACCAGGGTGGTACCCAGCACCCGCAGAAACCCTGGCTGTGGGACTGGCGCCATCCAGCCCATGGGCAACACTGCTGGCACTGCCGGCACCACCAGCACCACCGGCACCCTCCGGCAGACGGAGTGGTCCAGGGCACCGTGCAAAGCACTGAAACACCAAAATGGGGAGTGAGCAGAAGAAAATGAGCAGTACATCAGGGCCTGAGAAGGGACTCCTTTCCTGACACCACAGACCCACCACCTCCCAGCCAAGCACAGCAGGTGGGAGGCAGTTGGGACCCCCACTTGCGCCTCATCATGCAGGTTTCCCAGTGGCTCCATGCCACAGCCATCCCCAGCATCCCCAGTGCTGCCCGTCGCCCTCCCCAGCCCTCGTCTGTGCCTACCAGAAAGCCCTGGGGTTGGTCCTTGGTTGGTCCTGCCTGGCCGCCACTCCCTGTCCCCGCCGGGTTAGGGGGACAGCAGCTCCCCTGTGCTTGGTGAGAGCTTGGCACTCCGCTCCGCCGGGCCTGGCTTTTGGTTACCACTGCTCTGGTATTTGTGGGTTTTAAAAGCTAAAAAAAAAAAAAAAAAAAAAGACAACTGTTTCCTGAGAGACCATTAGCACAGTGGAAGACGGAGATAATAATAGCCTGGGTTTGTATGGGAGTTTTCATCTGGCAGGGACGTCAAGTACAGCGGGGGCTATAGACACGCTGCTGAAATGCAGCCACCTCTGGGGAGCGTGGGTGGGGAGCGCCGGGGACGGACCCCGCTGGGTGCCACGACTGGACCACCACCACCCTGAGATGGAGAGTTCACACAGAGCAGCCCTGGTGAAGGCTTTGCTGCTGGCTCAGGCTTCAGAGAGCAAACATCGAGCCCAGAGGTGCCCCCGGAGCCAGCTCCTCAGTGCCAGCGCTGACCCACCTTCCAGCACAGAGCTCGTCCCCAGCCTGTGACCACAGGGGCACGCTGGGCAGGGGGAATCTTTTTGTGCTTTATAGGATAAATTGAATATGAAGGTCCTTGTGAGGATTTCCATCAAGAGCTGAGTGGGCATGGCTGGATGATGGACTAAGCCTCTGCACAGCACCTGCCTTGCGGAGTTTTGCGAGCCCAGCCCCAGTGGTACCCAGAAGGGATCGGTGTCATGCGGGATGTCCCTTTGAGGAGCGGTGCTTGGGTCACCCAGCCCGGGAAGGTCACATCTCTGCAGAGCCTCGAGAGCTGCGAGTGCCCCAGCTGGGCAGGGACACAAGGTATCTAACAACTGCTGACCCCCCGCGCTGCTCTTGAAAGCGCCAGCAACCCTCTCCACTGGACCTAGGCTCCAAATTTCCACTCCTTGCTCTCAGCTCTGCTTCAAGTTCAGGGCTTGGACTTGACCTGACACAGAAAGGCTGCAGCCCTGATGGGGATGATGTCTTTGAGCATCTTCCTCCAAAAAGCTCCCTTTACATGCCCAAGGCAGCAGCAGCCTCCACAGCACGGCATAGTGTGGTGCTCCCCGGCGTTAGGTCACCCCAGGGTGCAATTACCTACAAACCGCTTGGGAAGAGAAAGTTTCCCCACACCAGGATCTGCCCCATCAGTGCCCTGAGCTGCTTGCTCCCAGGTGGGCACTGCCCAACTGGTGTCTGCTTTTGTTGCGAAATCAGGGAGAGTTAATTGAAAAATTAATTTCCAGCAGCCCTCTCCAGTTAGGTAGAGGTGCTGGTGGCTGGGGCAGAGGCCTGGCTCTGCTGGCAGGGACGGTGGCACAGCTCTGCCTGGGCGCAGAGGAGGCTTTCATCACCCAGCCAAACGAGCTGGAAATCCCTCATCTAATTATCTCCACAATATACTGCTACAGAAACCAAATTGCTGTGGTTATTAGCACTGTAACTGGAGAGCTCTCTGCATTATCCTGTGATTAAGGAGCGTGGGGCTTTGAAGAAAGTCTCACTGCAACAACCTCCAGGCATAACTTTGGGCAATGGGTAGACCAGCGCGGGATCCCGGCTCCATCTCCCACTTCCACGTCACATCACTCCTTCTCAGGGGGTTTATTGGTGGATACTGGGGCAGACTTCATGCCGCTGGGGGAGCGAGGAGCTGGGAAGGCTTCGTCACCACACAAACAGCTCCAGGGCGGCTGTGCCAGCTGGGATGCTCAGAGCCAGCCAGTCCCAGCGCCCAGCCCCAGCACCCCGTCTGGTCCCCCCAGTGACCCACTCCCAAAGCCTCCCTGCTACCCCGTGCTGTCCCAGGGTTGAACTCGGCCTTTCCACTCCTACGGACTTTGCTTCACCCCCATTTCTCAGCTGTTCTCTGCCCATCTCTCCCCATACCTCCCTGCACAGAGGCTGCTGCCAATGCCAAGAGCAGCTACTAACTCAGTGAGCAAAGGGATCCTGGGCCATCCTGAGACCTTCGCATCCCTCATGGTGTGGCCCTTGCAGCTCACAGGAGAGCTCTCAGCCCTGGTTTCAGCAGGACACAGCCGTGGGGAACGATCCGGCTGGTTCACCCATTACTTTCATTAGCACAGTCTTCACCTTCTGAAAAGGCTGGGTGGACAATGCTGTCGAGACACTGGGTCCCAGCAGCTGCTATGGCTCCTTCCACTGGCTGAAAATCTGCGCCCCGAAGGTGTACACGTCCCTTGAGTCTATTTGGAGCCTTTCCCGACACCCAGCTCGTCTGATCTCGGTGGATCACAGGGAAGGTGCTGTCAAAACAGCATGTCACCTGTTCTCCGTGCCATGACACTGCACGTCCTCGGCTCCCCACCACCCCTTGGTGCTGCAGCAAGAGCCCCTTCCTCCCCCTGCCCGGGTGCCTGCCACAAATCATCAATCCCCAGGGCTGGAGCGGGGAGCTGAGCCTGCCTGAGATGAAAGCCTGACCTAATTCAAGCCGGCAGCATCCAGCGGGCAGGAGCACCACCAGCACTTGCCCCATGTAGGGATTTCCACACCGGGCACAGCCCTGGGATGAGCTCCTGGCTGATGGACACGTCTGTTGGCATTAGGGAGCAGGGACCCATCCAAGAGCTTTGCTGTGGGCCGCAGGGCACTGTCAGCAGGGATGGCTCCTCAGGACTGTCCCCGGCTTCCATTCGAAGGACTCTGGCATTTTTGCTCTTGCACCAAGGAAGGTGCAATTTCCGTGGGAGCCCACTGGATGAGGACTTATCCAAGGGTCCTCAGATAAAACTAGGGAAGAAGAAACTCGCGGTGCCTGGTTTTTGGGAAGGAAAAGGAAGCCGCAAGCAGCTCATCATGTCCTGGAGCCTGCCAAGGAGCCGGCTGCCTGCGGTTCACCTTCAAAGCCCTTACCTTGCCGCATGCTGGGCTGCTGCCTCCTCCTCCTCCGGGAGCCCCACGCACTTCGCGGAGGGACACAGCTCAGACCCTGCATCGCCTCCCCACGCTGGCCTCCGTGGGGAGGGTCCCCACGGGTGGCCCCTGGCTCTGAGCTCTTGGGGTGGCGGAATGGGGTGGTACCCGCTGAGCCTGCGCCCGCACCCCATCCACGGAGACCCTGGTGTATGCGCGGGGGCGGGAGCCCCCGGTTCGTCCCAAGAGCTGCCCAACCTGCATCACCCAGCGCTGCTGGGGGGGCCCGGGGTGCCCCGGCCCCCTCCCCGCGAGTTCCCCGCTCCCGCAGCACGGGTACCTGGGGCAGACGGGAGGTCTCGGTGCCTCCGGGGAAGGGTTGGTCCTGGTGCTGGAGAAGGACGAGCAGCCCCGGTACCACCGGGGAGATGGACTGGTCCCAGTCCCGGGAGAGAACCGGTGTCGGTGCCGGGGGGAGGAGGAGAGGAAGGCTAGTCCCGGTGCCGAGGGAGGAGCGGTGTCGGTGCCGGGACGGAAGAGCCGGTCCCGGCGCTGAAGGAGGCCGGCCGGTCCCGGTGCCGGGATCCAAGGACTGATGCCGGTGCCAGGAGAGGAGGGAGCGGGGGAGCGGAGCCGGTGCCGGTGCTGGCGGCGGAGGGTCCGTCCTGGTGCCGATGTCGGGTGTGAATGATGGGTGCCAGGCTAGAGCTGGCCCCGCTCCACCCGGCGATGCCGGAGCATCCGCAGCACCG
>VWZL01000980.1:860106-885312 GCA_013396915.1 Stercorarius parasiticus
GGGGTGGGGTGAGTATCCTTCCCGTGAGGCATCCTCCACCCGTGGGGACCGGGCTGGGGGTCCCCTCTCTGCGGTCCTTTTTGGGGCACCCTCCCAATGGGGCTAGGAGGGGGTGATGGGGGAGATGCTGCCTGCAAAGGTAGGGCTGGGGGGGTCCCTGTAGGGGTTGGCTTGGAGGGAAGCCATCNTGGGGGTGTGGGGGCCTGCAAAGGTAGGGCTGGGGGGTTCCCTGTAGGGGTTGGCTTGTAGGTAAGCCATCCGGTAGAAGAGCCCCTACAGGGGTTGTGGGTCCTGCCCCACGTCCCAAAAGCTCCTGCTCGCCTGCCTGGCCCTGGGGGTCCAGCAGCAGCCACAGGCAGTGTCCCACGCGGGCAAAGTCCAGCGTGTGGGAGTGTCCTCGTGTCACTCTGCTGTCGTGTCCCCACTGCTGCCCCCCCAGCCACTGGCAATCACTGCTGGGAGTGGGCTGGGGAGTGGGGCCGGGGAGCTGCCCCCCCCAGCACTGACCCCTCTCCTGCCACCCTCCCCAGGCATCTACGTCTGTGCCAAGTGCGGCCATGAGCTCTTTTCCAGCCGTGCGAAGTATGAGCACTCGTCCCCGTGGCCAGCCTTCACCGAGACCGTCCACGAGGACAGCGTGGCCAAGCGCAAGGAGCGGCCGGGGGCTTTAAAGGTGACAATTCCCAAACCCTTGGGAATCGGCAAAAAAACCCAACTCTATGGGCTTTTTTTTCATGAGCCTGTCTACTGAAAAAGGCCACTTGCTGTCGAACCCTCTCCTTGCATTTCTAGGTGTCTTGTGGCAAGTGTGGCAACGGGCTTGGCCATGAGTTCCTCAACGACGGGCCAAAGAGGGGGCAATCCCGCTTCTGAATATTCAGCAGCTCGCTGAAGTTCGTCCCAAAAGGTAAAGGCTGTGCCTTGGCAGCTGTTTCAGCCCACGTAGTTATTTTTGGGGGAAGCTGCTGATAGCCCGGCCGCGCTGCGTGCGATGCGCTGCTTTTGGCAGGGCGTAGCTGGCCGTTTAGATAAGCCAAGGAGCCACTCGCATCCTAAATAAATCTCATGTGCATCACTCCGCTTGGCTGGTGGCTCGGCGGGGGGTCTCTGACCTCCCGTGGTGAAATGCGGAGCGTGCTGGAGCTCCTGGATGCGGCCGCAGATCTCCACCTGTCTGAGGGGCGGCTGAGCACTGGGGGGGGTTCCTGCTGGTGGTGCAAAAGCAAGGGCTGGGAGCTCTTGCTGGGGCAAAAACGGGGCTGGGAGAGTTTGCTGGTTCACTCCTCGGGGAAGTCTGAATATTGCAGCTGCCCTACGGGTAGGGAGTGGAGCTGTGGGGAAGGGCAGGACTTCTTGCCGTGGTGGTTATCATGCTGTTTGCTTCCCCCGAGTCAGTAAAAGGCTTTGGGAGGCCAAGTTCAGGGCAGCTGCTGTTCCACTTGTTGGACTGGGATGGTTGTGAGATGTTAGCTGTACATAGCAAAACAACTGTATAAAAGCGGTTGGGGGTTCTGGAGCAAGAAACGCGAGCCCTGATCTTTTTTTCTCCCCCTCTTTTAGGCAAAGCAGACCAGGACCTGAAGGAGAAGTAAGCGAGCTGCTCTACTTGGCATACTGCTCTTGGGCTGATCCTGCCCTCACACCTTGGGGTGCACCGTCTGGTCAAGGGGACACCGGGAGCAAGAGAAACCCTGAAGAAGCTCCTGGTTTCCCCGGGCCGGTTCCCTCTCAGGGCTGCTCCGATTCGGGATGCCAGGAGGGGAAAAGGGGGTTGCTGAAGCTCTGCACTTGCTGGGTTGTGTCACCTGCACTTGAGGGTGTTTCACACCAATTGGGGTGACGCAAAGGATGCAGCTCTTCATTTTACCCCCCCTTTCCCCCTCCCCAGCCGTCTCTTCTCCCCAGCACCCTTGCCTCCGCTGGTAGCAGCTGCTACTGGGTCCTTGTGGCTTTGCCCATTACAGCAGCACACGTGCCTGCGGTCCTGCCTCTGCTGGGCTCTGCAGCAGTTTTGCTGTTGACTTTAGCCGAGCCAGGACACTCTCCAGATCACAGCCCTGGGTGGGGGGGCCCATTCTGGCCTGGCACCGATGCAATCCAGAGTCGCTCCACTGGCATTTCCAGGCAGTAACGCTGGATTAGCTGAGGTCAGAGTCTGGGTTAATCTCTGGTGCTATTCTGGGCTGGGATCATGGTATGAATTGCCCTATATAAACCCTTCCAGGGTGCTAGAGCAAGGATGATTTTATGATTCTGCCTGACAGCATCCAGGTATTTTCCCCCTCCACCCATCTTGCACACAGTTATAGGTTTCCCGTATCCTCTGGGCTTGATTCTGACTTGGCCTTACACCAGATTTATCACTGTGCTATAAAGTCCAGGGGCACTAACAGTTCCTCCTTGCTGTGTGCTGGTGCGAGGGAGGCCAGTGTCGGGCTCACGGGATGCACTTCTGCACACCTCAGGCTTTAGGAATCACATCTGCATTCCCTTTGCACTCAGAAGGGCTGTGACACTGATTTCTCCTTAACTCAGCATCTGATTCGTGGCCTTCCCTCCCTGCCCAGAAACCAAATCCTCTTTGAAATCAGTACGCAAGGATTTTTGAAGACGGTTAAAACCTTTTGCTGACCGGTGGGTCCGGTGGCGTGACTCTAGTGCGATGCGCAGGTGGTTTGGTGAGGCAGCACTGCCGGCACCGTTACGGTGCGGCTGCGTTCAGGGCACCTGAGAGGCTGTTGTCCACCTGCGTTTTGCCTCAACCCACCGTTATGAGGGCACTGATAAAAAATGCAACATGCCAGCTTGTTACCTGGAGCTCACTGCTGGTCTGGTACCTCTTTCAATACTGAAAATAAAGCACTGATTCACTGTGGAGAAATAGCCTCTTTTTAAAAAAAAAAAAAAAGAACTGTTGGTGGCACCTTGGTGCATCTGTCCTGGGATTCCTCCTCTGCTTGGTTTTCCCAGTTTTGGATATAAGGATGGGGAGGCTGCCCCAGTGGTGGGATGCCTGCGAGGCAGGTATAAATGCAGGTATGGATGCAGGGCAGGTTTCTGTGTCTCCAAAGCCCTGGTCAGAAAGCTGAGAGGAGATTTCATCTGGTGTCTCCGTCTCCATCCACAGACCCACATCCCTCGGTGCGGACACATGGTGTCCTGCATCCAGCGAGCTCTTGCAACCCACAGGGTTGGCCTGAGGTCGGTGCGTGTGGTTTTACCCTGTATCTCTTACCGCTGCCCCAGGTTTTGCCATGTGAAAGGGGGATGCTGATGCATTGGAGGCCTTTGGGCATTCCCGGGGTCAAACCTTTCACTGGGGAAGGTTTCCTTTTCACTCCAGTTAGCATTTTTGCCCAACTGAAGCTGATTTTAGCTTGTTTCATAGTGCGTTTTGGGTACCTTCTGGGCTGGCAGGATTTTCTGGGCAGAGGGGATATGGGTTTCAGCGCTGTCTCACGATAGTTTCCCTGCACGAAGCTGCCTGCAGGACTGTAAGCTACAGCCCTCTCTGCCTCGCAAAGGTCTCTTCACCCCATCAGAGTTGGATACTGGGTTCATGGAGGTTGGAGACTTGAGTTGGACTTTGCCAGACTGCAGTTCCCTCCTCCAAGGGGGTAAAGTCTGCTCTGGAGCACAGGAGCCAGTGCCACATCTCTCTCCTGTGCTGCCGCTGGCTCGTGCCCCATGGCATTGCCCTCGTCACCTTCCCGTGCGTGGGTTGACCTCCGGCTCTAATTACTAAGCAGGTTTCAGCTTGAAGGTTCAAGCTGCTTTTCGACTGATTAATGCCCTGATCCGCTGCTTTGCCCTGGACCTGGTGACCTCCACGGGAGCCCGGGAGGGCAGGAGCTGCCTGTTGGCTTCCCACCCTGGAGCACCACGGGACTGTCCATCCCTGGGCTGCCTCCTGCCTCACTGCCCCTTGCCCACCCCACTGGGCAGGAAGGTATTTTTGGGGTAGTTTCCCCTGAGATGTTGCAGTGGAAGGAAACATCCCCGGGAGAGCCAGCGGTGAAGGGAGGGAGATGATTCCTTCTGCTGGTGGGCTGCCCAGCCCTGGGAGAGCCAGCGGTGAAGGGAGGGAGATGATTCCTTCTGCTGGTGGGCTGCCCAGCCCCGGGGGACCCAGCCATGCTTCCACGCTGCCTTGCAGTTCGTGGGCGCAGGCACCGGAGGGTGCAAGTGCTTTTCCTAACCCTTTCCCAAGCGCTGCAGGGATGGAAGGACAAGACTGGGGTGGGCACGGCAGTGGCTTCGCCTTCCGGTGCATCCACCCTTGCAGCAGCGAGAAGGGAAATTACCCGGAGCCAAAAAGACCCCCACCTCAAGATGGTTTAAATAAGGATGGGACATTTTCCTGGATATCTGGCTGGAGCCGCTGATGCCAGCAGGGATTTTGGCTGGTGTTGAGGGTGCAGGATGCAACCCTGAGGGCAGATGCCCCTTCCCAGCTCCCCCGAGCATCCCCAGCCATCCCGGGGACCATGGGGTTCCTCGTCCTTCCCCGGACAGCTGCGGGTGCTCCGGATGGGAGGAAACCTGCTCTGCCCTTGCCTCGCTCAGTGGCACCGGGCATCCCCATCACCTCCGCTGGGCTGCGGCCAGTCCTTCCCCTCTGCCATTCATCCTCATTTTATTATTACGCTAATGACAATTCTGGCTTAATAAGAGGATTTTGCTTAGTTGGGTAAAAGCAGCCCCACATCAGCGATGCGGGTTTAATGACAGAAATTGAATTACGTTACCAGGCCAACGCAAACTTCCCTGGTTGTTTAAAAAATCATCAATTTCCTCCGCTGTAGCCTCCAGTTGACCTCCCTTTTTAATTTTTTAATTTTTTTATTTGCATGCCACAAAGAGAACCTGCCTCTTTGACCCTCCTCGGGATGGCTCCGGTGGACGGCAAAGAAGCCAGAGCACAGAGAGATTTAGATTAATTCTCCTAATAAAGACGACAAGGCCTATAGAAATTACGTTATGCAAGGAAAAAGAAAATGACCTGGAGGCATTAGGAAGCTCTAATTAACATTATTCCTTGGAGCCAGCGCCTCTGTAGGAGCAATCCTGCTGGTCGGGCAGTCCTCTGCCTGCACCCGGCTGCTTTTACCTGAAATTTTCACTTATTTTGTAAGTGGACTGCCCGGCGTTGAGGGGATGTCTCATTCTTTTTTGTTTGTGTGGTTTTATTTAATTATACCCTTTGATCAACAGTTTTTCCCACTCCAGCTGAGCCCGCGGGCTCCCCCATGCTGGCAGCTCTGGGGGCAGGATGGCACGCTGCGGGCAGGAGGGTGCCTCTGCCCGTAAATATGCACCAAGACCCCAAAGCAGCGCTTTTGGGGGTTTTGCACGTTGTGGCATTCCTTGGGGCAGGGAGCGTGACCCAACTTGGGTGCCCTCGCACAGTCTGGTCCTGGCAAATGGGCACCTTTAGCCCCAGCCACGACCCTGAGCCGCACCAGTGATGGGCCCTGGCGCATCCGTTTGCTTAAAACGGATTTTCTGAATTTCTTTTGGGGCTGCGAAAAATGCAATAAGGGCCAGAGCTGGGTTTGTATCAATTACAGAAAATAAAGTGATGGTAATTAAGAAACCCCTACAGAACCCCCTGATTTCCCTGAGATGCGGCAGTCTGTCAGGAGCTGAGGTGCCTCCCCATTGCCCGGCTCGCCGCTCTGTCCCAGGGAGCTCACCTGTCCCTCCACACATCCAGCAACAGCTGGAGAAAATTAAAGGCTTATTCCACTTCATTCACCGATAATAACTTCATCTCTCCCTATTCCGGGCTGCCTCCCACCCCAAGACGCCGTTCGCCGGGCAATCGCTGATCTCGTTCCCGAGATTTGTTTAATCCGGCTGAACCTCCCAGAGCCACGAGGTGGGGAAATTTGTTTTCGGTTTGTGGTGTGCGTTAATTAGGGAGATAATGACTGGAAACAGTCAGAGCGAGTCTGAGCGGGCCGGAAAAATGTTTAGCCTAAGGAAAATTTAAATCTTTCTTTTTTTTTTCCTTCCCCAGCTGTTGAGATCCGACTTTTTAAGGCAATTAGTGAGGGTTTATTTGTTAATCAGTCATACTTATATGCTTGCTTTGGGGTCTTATCTCACGCTCCCAAGTGCACATCGCTTCTAATTATGATCTTCATTTTTGACGTGGGAGATACCTGTTCCGGGCCGGCTATGCATGCCGCCCTGCAGGCGCGCTGCTGCGCTTGGCAGCCAGGACACGGCATGGGCTGACAGCGGTGCTGCCCTTCCCCTGCCCAAAGAGCCGAGTCCACCACGGGCTCCCTCCTCAGCGCAAGTGCATCCCAAGTTTTTGAGGGTGGCTTCCCTGCATGGATCTCTTAGAGTCTGCCCAGGGTGGGATGAATTACTCCCATCCCACGCCATGGGTGCAGCCAGAGCCAGTGCCAGCCTCCGAAACGGCGGTGCCAGCGCGGGGATGCCCACAGCAACTCCTGCCTTCCCCGCGCCCCGGCATGGAGATGGATGAACCATCCCCAAAACACACTGCCCTTATGGTTCCCAGGAAAGGCGCTGCTGGGGAAAGCTACTCCGGGCTGTGCCGGCATCGCTCCAGCCCTGAGAGCATCAGTCCAGCCCTGCACGAGCACTGGTCCAGCACCGCAACCACTCCCGTAGCCACCCCCATGAGCCACAACCTGAAAACCCACCGGTGACAGGTGATGCCCGGCCGGGGCTCTCCTCTCTGCTGAGCCTCGTGGCGCATGCTTTTTTAAGCGATACACTTCACTGTCTACAATAATGATTTGTTGCTTGTAAAACCACCGTGATTAACTACAGTTTAGCCTCCTGGTTTCATGTCTTATCATGTTTCATCTCACACAAAAGACATTTACAGTCTATTTTCAACTTCAAAGCAAATGCTTCTTGCGTGAGCATTAAGGAAGGCAAATATTTAAGCAGAACCTGTATGGTATTAGTGTCTCTTGATGTTCCCTGCTGAGTGAGGATTGATGGCTGCCTCAAAAGGCAGGTTTTTCCTATTGTTTTATGCGCCAGTGATTAATATTTCATGTTCCCACTGTTATATATTTGCTGGCTGGCACTGGCCTACTCTGACAGTGCTTTCTTCATGTCTTACATGTCCAGCTTTTACGCACTTCAATATAGGAAGTGTGACTCTTGGCAGGGTCCTTTGGTCTTATTGAAGCCTCCTGGCAGACTTTTTTGAATTAAGTTCATCTCGATGGGGTTGGGGCTGATGGCATGTTCTCCTTCTCCACCGATATCTCTGTCCTGTCGCCTCATGGTGCTCGGCCCCAGCTTTCGGGTAGGTGGTACAGGGTGTGCACCTCCCTGAGTCCTACCTGGCCCTGCATCCGCTGGGATGGGGACAGTGGGGACGGCACCGCAGGGACCACATCCTGCAGCAGGAAGCGGATGAGCTGGATCCTGCGCTACATGAGCCCTGCAGAGTTGGGGGGATATGGATCAGGGGGAGAAGGCACTCTTGTCTCTGATACCACCCTCTGCTCAGTGCCTATGTGTCACCGGCACCTCCCTGAGCCCGTCTTGGTGCAGCCATCACCAGCTGGTACCACCGATGCCGCCCTGGCAGGGATTCCACTCCCCAGTGATGGAGGAAGAAACTCTGCGTTTGTACTGGACTCACCAGTGCTTCCGCACCGCAACCCCCGAAACCCCTCCGAGTTCCCTGAGCAGCCTTGTCAGGGCAGGATGAAAACAGCCCAGGACCAAATTCCTCTGCTTTGAACAGCACGACACACTGGCGTGCATTTGTCTGAATGCTAAACATATTAAGACCAGGAACTGTAAGGGACGGCTCTGCTTATCATCCAGCTCAGAGTTAATATAATTCAATTAGCATGAACAGTAAATATAGCTCGTTTTAATTTAGATGGAGGGGTTGCTGCGGCTCGATCCTTTAATTTCAGGAGTAGGGAAGCTGTGGGAGGGCTGCCAAGAATTTCTGCAAGCCCCACGTTTTTCTCTGGGGCTGCGGGCTCTCGCTCCAGGTGCTCCGCAGCAGTGGCACGGAGGCCACCTCCGAGGAGCCTGCACGCTTGGCTGTGCCCATGGCAAGAGGAACCCGGCGAGGGGCTTCCCGGAGGGACCAGGAGGAGATGATGGTTTTGAACTGCGTCGTTATTACATGCAAAATAAAGAGCGGAAAGCCACTGGGAGGGAATAAGCGGCGCAGTCTGTTTAAAGAGGAAAAGATCAGCTCGGGAGAGACACTGGAGACATGTGTCTTCAGGGCTGCGCTGCATTCTTCAGAGATTATTTTAAATGCGTGCATCTTTTCTGCATCACAGTCTATCTTTGTTCCCCTCTGACGTCTTAAATCGGGGCTGGTATTTTATGGCGGCGGCTGTGCCTGCCAGCAGCACGACAGCTCTGCTGGAAATTAACTTCTCTGTGCTTTAAAAAAAAAATCTCATGGGCATAAAATTCAAAGTAAGAGATCAAACTAGTTAATCTCAGATTAATTTAAGCCGCTGGCTCTGGCGGGCGAAGCGTCGAGACTCTGACGGGGATGCAATGCTCAGGAAACGCTCAGGGCAGGCGGGAGGTGCTGCCGTGTCCCGTGTCCATCCGTCCAGGCATGGGGACACGGCGTGGCTCCCTGCCGTCTGTCTGGACGAGCTAACCATTTCTGTCCAGACCATGGGACAGAAACAGGGTGGCCTGCTCTTCTCCTGGGAAGTCAGGCTTGAAGCGAGCAGAGTTCGTAGGTGCCACGTCTGTGCGAGCATGCACGAGCAAACACGTGGGGTGAGGTCCGTCACGGGTCACGGGCTAACGAAGCTCATGAAATACACCCTTCTCCGCTGGCTGGGCCAAGGGGAGTGTTTTCTATCACCTCTCCTGACATTACCGCATAACTTAGATTGCACTTAGTTAAAAGAGCTCATTTAACTGATGGCTCCTAAGATGCAATACTGGGGATTGTCCGCTTTTCCTCTCCAGCCCATGCACAGCAGAGGGATGGAAACAACCGGGCATGGACACTCTGGCAGGATGCAGGGGATACCGGCGGGGACCAGCTGCCTGTGCTGCTCCGGCTCCGATGGTGCTCAGATGGAAACAGTCACCGAGAGAACGCGGGTTGGGTGCTCAAAGAGTTTTTGAACCTCCTGGGTTGTCTGGTACCTGGGGGAGGAGAAATGGGCCACTCCGGGCCTGATCCTGCCTGCACAGCTGATGGGGCTGGATCTGGGGACACTGATGGGGCTGAGTTGCTCCACCTGGCTCAGGCATCGCCCAGCGCAGGGCTTAAAGGAGGGAGCAGCCAGTCCTGGCCCTTCCTGTAATGGACTGAGCTGCAGTTTGTGGCAGAGGCTGCTTAGGGCTCTCTGTCAATGCTGTAACCCCAAAACTCTGCAGGCAGAGATTGATGGAGTCAACAGGAGGGAGCAAACCCTCCTCCCAACAGCCCCATTCGGTGAGTGGATGTGACCCCAAAACCCTCCAGAGCCCTGTGAGGGGTTCAGCTGAACCCAGCAAAACCCTGGGACCTGACTTGAACACCAACACCATCCTCATCTTGTGCACTTTATTGTGCATTTAAAAAACTGAACAATAGATGTCGCATAAATGCTAATAAACACCAGGGTGAAACGTTGGCTGTGGGGTGGGAGCTGCAGTGCAGAGCCCCCAGTCTGGGTGGTGGATCATGGGGGTGCTGCTCAGCAGGGACCCTGCACCCCCTGGCCTGAATACACCCGCAGCCCCTAAGGAACACCCTGTTTTGTGGGTGCGTGAGGCTTCCGGAGAGCTGTGAGCCCAAGCAGGTCTTTGCTGGGAAACTGTATTACCAGAGCTTGTGTCTGTCCCCAGCAGGACCCATGAGGATGGCGATGGGCTCCCAGGGGAGCAAGAGGCATTAGAAGGGGGGGCTGCAGCTCTCAGATGGGTTTTCCATGGAAAGGCGGCTGCTGTGGTCCCTTGGGCTCTTTGCAAGGGAGTTTCCCTCTAGACCATGGTGGTCAGTGCCACCCAGCCTCCCCACAACATGTATCCCCAAGCCCTTGGGCTCCCTGGCGTGAAGGAGGCTCCTCGCAAAGCTGGGATGCTGCTGGAACTCCTGCGTTGTGTGGACAGGCCGGGGCTGTGGTTTGCTGAGTTTGGGGGTTTTTTTTGCTGTTTGCCTTGTTCCAGGTTACCCTGGAGGTATGGTATTTGCGGGAGGAAAAGAAAACCCAGTGGTCACATATTCCAGCGTACCCAGGCTTCCTGTGGCAGCACATCCCGGCTGCGCAGAGCACCAGGCGGCACCAGGCATACCGAGACACCCGGCTGGGGCCGGGGCAGCCACACGTGTGCTGGGCTTTCTCGGAACGAGGGTTTGCACAATGGGCAAAGATGAGCTGGGAGCGTTTCTTGTTTCTGAGGGATTCGTTGGGAGCTGGGCTCCCTGCGAGGGGTGAACGCGAGACGAACCCCTCCGCCTCGATGCAGATTAAACTCAGGGAAATAACGCAAGGCTGTAATTTGCCAATACATGCTGAAGGGCGAGACAGATCGTGTCTTCAATTACAGCTGCTCACGTGCGTGAATCGCCAAAATATGCAAGGTATTCATTTAATTTCTCCATTTGAGGCCAGCGCGGTATCCTGATACTTATCAAACCTGTGGCTTGGATGTAGGCTCCGGGGAGGAAACGTGCTCTCGCAGACAGCCCGTGTCAAGCCAAGGCACTGCTTGAATCTCCAAAACTGGGCCTAAATTGAACTTATATGTGGGCTTGTGCTCCTGTTGGAGCAGGATTATTTTTCCCAGTATCATGCAGGGTCTGAATTTCTGCTTCGCATGACAGCAGGGGGAAGATATTTCAGATCCCGGCATCCTGGGGAGGTGGGAGCACCCAAGGGGAGCTGTGAGCACCCTGAGCTTGGCCTCAGCCAGGCTGCGAGTGCCTCCCGATGCTTCCCAGGCTGTCCCCAGCATCCCGGGGATGGGGCTGTGTCTGGCGCCAGGCGTCCTGCTCCGCCGCCGGCACTGCTGCCCCGCTCTCCCTGGGGAGCCGCTGCAGAGCTGTCCTGGTGCCCACTGGGAGAGAGCTCTGGCTGCAGGGCTCCAGCCCATGGGAAAGGTTAAATGACTGCAAACCATAAAGAAGTCTGTAAAATTAGTGGTTAATTAGCGGCGACTGCGGTGTACGTCATCCCACGCTGCTGCTCCGTGTGGGGATGGGTGCATGACACGGCTTTGCTCCCCAGCCTGAGACATTTGCATTTGCTTGTAGCCCAGAGCTACTGTCTTGTAATTGCAAAATTAGGGCAAAACAAGTAATTTGTTGCTACAAATGATAGGAGCAAATGGAAATGCCTCCCACCAGAGCTCTGGCAAGGTGGGCTTGTGCCTCCTGGGGCTGCGGTCTGCAGGAAGGGAAGGGATGCCCGGGCAGGACTGGCACCGCTTGGTCCAGGTGTTGGCAAAAATGTGCCGGAGCTTGGGACCGGAGCACAGCACGGAGCGATGGAGGGACATGAGCTGGAACCGGGGCTGGTGCACAGTCTGGTGTCCCCAGCCACAAAATCTATCGTTCTCTCCTGCTGCGCGGAGGGATGGGCTGGCACAGCCCCCAGTAAAGACTCCCACCGCCTCTGTGTTGCTGATGCTGGTTGGACGTGGGTTATTTGTTGGCGAATTTGTGGGGTTGGCATTTTCCCTTCCCTCTGCTCCAGTTGCAGGCAGCTCTGAGCCGGGTAGCCGCTGAGGCAAGCTGAGCCGAGGACTGCAAAGCATTTGCTGTAGAATCTGAAGAATTTGGAGTGAAACCCCCAAAGAAATTAAGGACAGATGGGTTACAGGGGAAAAAAGAAACCCAAATACTTTCTGGCGTTCGGTGCCTGCCTCTGAGGCAGCCCCTGGTCTCCTCTATGGCTCTGTGCTGGCCATGGGACTGGATGGGCACCTTTCTGCATGCCGGGTGAGCCACCCGCGGGGGCACCAGCACCTCTGCCCTGAGGACGATGCCAAGTGGGGATGATGTCCCTGCAGCAGCCAGGGCCATCTCTGCCCATGGCCAATCCTCTCTGCTTCCCCAGTGATGGCCCAGGAAGACTTGAGGCTTCCTCTGGAGACATCCCACATTCCCGTCCTGCAGCGGAGGAGAGCCCCCAGTGAAGCACCAGCTCCTCAAGAGGAGCAAAGCGCCGTGGGAGACCACCCGGGGTGTGCTGGGGTGTGAGCCCCATCCCCACGCACCCGTTTATGGGCTGTAATCGCCAGGATTAGGTGCTTTGTGCTTGGGCTGGCGCTGGCACGCTGCCGGGCACTGTCTCAGCCCTGACACCTGCGTGCTGACTTCAGCGCCTCAAATATTTCTGACGCAACTTTTTTTTTTTTCCTTTCCTCCTTAAGCAAGCTCGGCGCTGTCGAACGTGTTAATGGGTAGAAATGAAGCATAATTGTTCCTTTGTGTAAAATCGGTGGGTAGAACGGCAGCAGCTTTGCTGCAAAACTGGAACTGCGAACAGGTTGTGGTGTGATCCACCTGGGCTTTGCTTCGTGCTCGCTGGGAGAGGAAACCTTCTCCTGTGAGAGCTGCTCATGGGAGGAAAAACAGCGGGCTCATCTTCCCCACAAACAGGCAGAGAAAGCAGGATTGGGAAATGGTGCGCCTTTTCCCCTCTGAAGGTGCTGTGGATAATTGCTGTTTTGTAGGACTAATTTTATTATGGTGTGTTTGCTACGTTCCCATACGCCAAGCCATGGTAAACGACATCCAGATGAAGCCAATGCTGGTGCAGCCAGGGCCAGGCTGGGGAGGAGGAGGAGGAGGCAGGAGGAGTGTGTATGTGCGGATGCAGTGCTCCAGATGCAAACAATAAGGCCAACGGATCTTGATTTCATCTGTCAAGTAATTGGGCTGGAAGTCTGTGCATGCTAATGACTCCACATCAAGCGGCTCAGTGCTCAGATGTGACCCATCCCGCTCTGCGGGGAGAGCGGGGGGCTGCAGCCTGCGGTGGCCGTGATGAATATCCCCCAGATGTTATCCCATAGGGGAAGCGAGACCCACATGTATGTTATTAATAATGCCAAAGATCTGAGGTTAAAAATGACCACGGGGCGTTCACATGAGCCCCAGGATGGTGGGTCCCGCGGGCTGGTCCTGCTGCAGGGGACAGCGGGAGAGGGGCTGGGGGGGCCAGACCCAATTCCTGGCCTTGTGCCTGGTGCTGCATGGGGTGGGTGAGCACCATCGGGGCTCCCAGAACCAGAGTGTCCTCTGGCACCCCATCAGGCAGCCCTGGCTGTTTCGGGGAGGCAGAAGATGCTCCAAGAAGCTCTGACAGCCATGGGAGCTCGAGGTGGGGATGGCGTGAGGGAGAGGGATGTGGGATGCCCTGGAAGGCACAGCCAGGGCAGAGCCAGCAGGCTCATCCCAGACATGTCTCCGTTGGGGAGGCTATGGCAGCCAGCCCCTGTGTCTGAGCTCCCCCAGCTGCCCTTGACTTGTCATCTGTCCTGCTCTTTGACCTCATCCTGGCAGCCTGGGATGCAAAAGCCTGGCTGCATGAGAACCCCAGCGTGAGGAGGTGCCTGGAGAATGCTCTGATCCCCTGTCCCGGGCTGCTCCGGTCCCCTCCTGGTACTGCAGCGGGGACTCGAGCCCCGGCACCGGAGGAATGTATGGTATGGACGGGCATCTGTCTGAGTTTCACCTCCAAGGTGTGATCCTAAAACCTGTTCCTAGCGTTATAGTTTTATGGGCTTTCTTGTTGTTTTTATCTGTGCTCAGAAGTTGGGTCAGGTGATGGGGGAGACCCGGGGCAGGGGGGGGAGGTGGCTGCAGCCCAGTGAGCTGGTGGGGATGCTCCCATGCTCCCTCCAGTGAGGGCTGTTGGCTCTACCCTTATCCTTGGGGGCCTGGAGGTTTATCCGTGAAGTTCACATGGGGGCAGGGGCTGTTGGGATGTGTTTGGCGTGAGGTGGAGGAACAGGCAGAGGGTCCTGGGTGGATGAGCCAGGGATGGGGGCTTTTGCCACTTTGCAGCTGACCCTCATGGATGCGCTTGGGACCGTGGTGTGAGGAGTGACAGGAGAGTCCTAGAGCACGAGCACTCAAATATTTGGATGAACCTTTGAGGAATGGGATGCTGGTGGGTACCACGAGCCCATGTGGAGTGGTGCCGGTCCAAGGGCCCCTGGTGTGGCTCTCCCTTTGGAGTGGAGCTCTTGGGCTGACCAGCCTCAGGTTACCGCCAGCTTCGGTCCCGGCTCCATCTCTCCCAGACACAGCAGAGCCCGGGTGATTTGCCTGAAAGATCCTGTCGTCGGCCTGGCTCCAGACAAAGCCCCGGCTCCTTCCCACAGAGCCGGTGAGCGCTGACCTGCCTTTTCGGGGAGGGAATGGGGCCCGGAGGTCACACAGCACATGTGGGTGCCTGTGCTATAGGAACCAGATGCCTACTGTCCCTGGGAAAGGGGATCCTCACCACCCAGAGGCTTTTGTCTCTAAATGGGGCTTTTTTCCACAATAATTTTTCCTGCCATGCGTGAGCCAGGAAGGGGCTGGGGAGGCAGGATCCGAATGCTATTGAAGTGCGTGGGCAAGTGCTCGCAATCCCCCAGCACCTGCAGTTTATTGGTGCGGGAGGTATTGCAGCCCCGGGGCTGAGGGAAGGCGAGTGTACCCTGCACCCTCTCCCATTTTTGGAGGCTTTCCAGCCTTTCCCTGCTGATTGCTTCAGCATGTGCATCGCAGATGATGAGAGATGAGCGGGATCAGCCCTTGCCTGCTGGGCAAGGCACGGCAGCCAGGGATGGACCCTGCCCTTGAGACAGCGGGAGCTCCTGGCAGGCAGGGATGCTCCCTGCAGCTCCATTCCTCTCACCTCTCCTTGCTCCCTGGTGAGACCCAAGGTCTTGCCGGAAAGCGGGTGTTTTTCACCCGGAAAGCAGGGTCGTGGTGTGCTCAGCACGCATGGCTCCGGAGTGACCTGCCGACTGCTCGGGCTTTGATTTCAGCAGCTGTAATTCATGAGTGCATGTGATGCATGCCACTATTTGGGGGGAATGAGAGTATTAGCTCGTTATGTTCATTACCCGATTCATTATCTGTTCATTAGCTGTTCTTAATGGTGCAATATTTTGCTGTCGTAGGGGTTTTGCAGAATTAAGACTGGAATAGACGATGAAAACAGACAAAGAAAATGCATTATCCCTATATATGACTTAAATACTATTGGCGGGGCTGCTTGGGAAATGGAGCCTGTGTGATGCCGGGGGCACCTGCAGCCGCTGCCCCGTGCCCAGGGACAGCCAGAATCAACCGCGGGATGCAGGGAGAGCTCCCGGCTGGCCCAAGGAGCGGCACGATCCCCATCTTCCGTGGGCTAAAAGTCAGGATTCTGATCCCTCTGCTGCTACTGTAAAACTTCTGAAATTCAGGTTTTATCGCATGAAGCTCTGGAATCCGCGTTGCCCGCGGCGGAGGAGCAGCTTTCGCTGGGGGCGCAGCTGGCCAGGGTTTAATCCAGTGGTTTTGCCTCCTCCTTCAACACCACACTTTTTTTTTTCTTATTTCCAAAACCCAACCAAATGCCTGACAGAAGGACACTTGGGAGCCTGCCTCCCTCCTTGCTGGTAGCAGGGAGCCTTTTGAACTCCGCTTTTCCCCTCCATCCATTTGAGACATTTTCCTTAAAACTTTGCTTTGCTTTTCGTTATTGCTCGGTTTTGCTCCAGATGTTCCAATTCTCCATCCCACACCTTCCTCTCCCTTTGGCCACTGAATATTTGGCTGAACCAGAGCCAAATGAAAGCTACCCCCCACCTGTGCGAGGAATTAGCAGTGGGCATGCCAGAGCTCCATAGACTCGTAAATGTAGCCATCTGTGCCTGGTGACATTATTTTATTTTTTTTTTAAAAGGCAAACAAGCAAAACACCCCCCACCCCCAAATGGTGTTGGGTTGGTTTTTTTGGGGGGGGGGCGGGGGGGGAANGGGAGGGGGAAGAGGAAACTTGTAAACTGATTTGCTTGAAAAAAGCCGGTTCCCGCAGAGATTGGGCACGATGGCGTGGAGCTCGCCAGCTGGGACTCAGGGGAAGCCCGTGCTCTGCGAGTGAGTGGGGAGGATGCGCCCCAGCTGTGCTGGCCCGCTGCTTGATTGGGAACAGCTCTGCGCGCTTACTGGCTGATATTTGTGAGCATTTAGGATCTAATTCTCCAGCTCTGCCCTCCAAGGTGACAAACTGCGCCGGTCTTTTATAGCACGGAGCATGGGAGAGCTCGGCCGGGCTCCAGCCCTCCCGGCTCTCTCCGGTGGGCTTAGCACTGTGGTGCCAGGGAGAAAGGGCTCTGGGATGGCATCCCTCCCTTGCCACCATCATTTTGCAGCATCCTGGTGCAACTTCCAGGCTCCCCAGCGTCTTTGGCGCAGCTGGCAGCCCCCAGCCCAGCAGCAGGGGGGAAATGCAATGGGAGAATGACCCAAATGGAGTCAGCTCCACTTTTAGGCTAAAAAAAAAGTGGAATTAAACCATGCGGCAACCTTAATACTAGGCTGTTGTAGATGGATTTTTGGAAAGAAAGGAGGAACTTCAGTGTGACGTGCTATTTTATTTGCCAAACTGGCCTTGTCCTAGCCATGTTGCTGCCAGATCTGGTGGCTTTGGGGCTGACCCTGTCTCTGCCGTGGGTCAGGTCTCACCCGCTGTGGCCAGGAGAGGTTCCCCTGTGTTCGCCCCCTCCCTCAGAGCCGAACTAACGTCGCATCTCCCCCTCCACTGACCTAAATGAGGTGATGCTATTGATTTAGACCTGCAAATAAGCACCGGGTGGTGAAACAACCAGCAGAACGAATACTCGCATTCACGTATGTATTGATGGGCTGCTCAGAGCCTTTATTGGGATGCTTCCAAGCACATTAGAGATACGTCTATTTGGCATGTAATTAACTCTAAATGAGATCAGCAGTGAACATGTAATTATGGTTCCACTGAGTTACTGAGCTTGTAAAGAGCAGGTAAGCAGTTGTCAAGTACCCCTGGCTGGTCAGTCAGTCAACCGCTCGTTGTGCAGATTGTTGTAGCAGATGCAGAAATAACTGCAGGGGACGCAAGGGGTGTTGGAGAGGCTGGTACCGAGGAGCTGATGGTGGGACCTGAGACCTTGCTCCCTCCCTGCCCAAGAAACAGTGATGTTTCACTGTCCAGCTGTGTGGCATCGCCTGGCTTCTTCAAGAGGGGACTTCCTCAGCTGGAAATGGCCTTCTCGCCCCGTACGTATAACCAGGGTAAAGAAATCCCTCTGCTTCCACAGACCTGTGTGACCAGATGCTGAGTAACAGCAAAATGAACAAACAAACAAAAAGCACCTTTGCTTTTGTGCTTCCTCCTCATCCCTCTAATTTTTCACTCCCAGGATGATGTGAAACCATTGTCAGTCTTGCGTCTTCACCCAGGGAGGGCACCAATAAAGGAATAATTGCAGCCAGCCCCGAGTTTGTGCTTGCATGGGAAATGAGAGGGAAAGCGGGGCCAAGGCAGAGCTGGGATGCTGTGTGGAGGATGTCTGAGAGCTCTGGATGGCAGAGTTAATAGCTGGTGTCCCGGGGACAGAGGTTTGGTTAGCAAAGGGCTGTCTGATACTCTGCAGCTCTGCCTACTCTCATAAAAATCGCACATTTCGTGTATATTATTTTTTAAATTGAAGCGTTCAAAAAATCAGTGGGTTTTGGCTGCTTTACCCCCTTATTGGGATTATTTAAATCAAAAGCAGGAATAGGGGGGAAGGCTCCTTTTGTAACTCCAGCTGGCTGGGAGCCAGCCGTGTCTGCGCTGCTGTGCGCAGGCAGCGCTCCCCGGGCTGGCCAGGCGGCGGAGGGCAGCGGGGTAGCCGGGGGGTCCCGTGGCCGGGGAGGTTGCCACCTCACTGGGACCCCACCACTGCCCCAAAATGCTGTTAGGAGCTGTTGAACCCGCATTCCTCCCAGGCTGATGGAGGGAGTGGAGACCTGCAAGCGCTGAGGGTCTGGGAAAAGCCACGTCCTCCCTTCCACACTGCCAGCAGCAGCTTTTGCCGTCCGTGACATGTGGTGTCGCAGTTTGGTTGCCTGCACCACTGTGGGAAGGTGTATTGTGCTGCGCAGACGTGTCCTGCTGTCCCGTGGGGAGTTTTGCAGTGGGCTGCCAAAACCCTCGCTCCCGGGATGGTGCTCCCTTCCTGAGACGGGCGGGAGAGTGGCTTTGCCCTGGTCCACACAGCTTCCACCTGGCTCAGCCCCCAAATCCCAGTGGAGACCAGGCTGGAGCGGGGAGGTAAGGTGTCCGATCATGCCGGCAGTGGTGGGGGACAGCATGCTTGCTGGAGTCGGTGGGTGTTTTTGTTGTGCAAACGCCTCGTCTCCTCCCCGCGCGGGGCTGTCTCCGGCTCGCTGGTATTGCTATAGCTACAGGCAATTTTCTGTGTTCGAGTTTTGCAAAACCATATTAAGAAAAATCTCGCCCTGGTGCTGCTGGCTCTCCTCCAGGCTCGAAATTGCATTCCCCTGCTTGAAATTCCTCCCGGAGTTTCAGATGGAGAATGTACAACTTCACTTTCCATCTTGAGCTGCTGTCACACATTTTAATAACAGGGGCTGTGCTACACCCCAGAGGTGGCCGCCCGCCAGATTTTGAAGCAAACCCGTTGGAGCGGTTGTGGTGAGGCTTTGGATGGCCACAAAGGCGCTGGAGCCGCTGCTCGGCCCCAGCCCTGGCCCTTCCTGCCCCCCCCCGGCCCGGTTCAGCCTCTGCGTGAGCGAGGTGATGAGTTTGCTGGTGTCGCCTTTGCTCCAGGTGATGAGAACTCCCCAGGTCCAGAGGGGCTGGGCTCTGTTTGCTGCCCGACAGCGCCCGTGATCCCAATTAGGGGAGACACAATTCTTTCCTCCTCCTTTGTGCTCATATCCATCCCAGCTCTGCTGGCCCTGGCGAGCTTGGGCAAACCCTCGACAGTCCCATCTGGGTTTCTCGCTCTAAAACCTGCCTCTCCCCACTGGCAGGATCAGGGCAAATCCCCCTGCAATGTTACACTGAGGATGTCTGGGGTTTTTTCAATACCCGGTGGGTAAACCTCAAAACTTTCCAGGTCTCTGGGGAAAGGCTTACGAATGTCACTGGCCAGCTGAGCTGGGTGACAAGGGGTGGCCTTTGCTGAGACCCTGGAGGGGAATACAGTGGGGTGGCACTGACAGAGACCCTGGTGGCATCCCGCATCTGGATGATCCCAGGGCCCAGCTCCTGATGAGGACCGCAGCTCAGAGATCCTTTCTCCTCAGCTCGGGGGCTGTGCTGCTTTAGGGACGGTCACAGGGCTGCTCTTCCAGCGAGCATCACCATGCCTGGGGCTCGGGCATCCCATCCCATATGGTACCCGCATCCCTGGAGACAGGGACACCTGCATCCCCAGGGATGGGGATGGGGTTTGCCTCGCCTGGCTGCAGACGCTGGCTCGCCTCTTACCGAGTTCCCTTTTATGGATTGCTCTTTGAACCCAAGGAGTTGTGCTGTATTTGTAAAACACACCAGCGTAATCAGGGAAACAGCCTTCCTAATTGGATTTGAACGGCCTGGAGTAATTGGCTGTTTGGGAGCAGCCGTTTCAAATCAAGCTGTGTGCGCCTTAATAAGTTTGCTTGCCTTTATCAGCTTGGCAAACTCCACTGTGGAGGTGACCTGTTAAATGATCCCCCGTGTTTCTAAAGCATTTTTCATCCCCGCTGATCCCTTGAGCCCTTTTCTTTCTTTCTTTGTAATAACAAACTTTGGGAAATCCCAGAGCACCCATGCTGCGGCTCCTGCCTGCCTGCTGCGGCGGCAGAGCGGAGGTCTCTGGAGGAGAGGCTGGGTCGCGGTGCTGGGGTGGCCAGCTGGTTATCCGGGGCCCCATCCTGCTCAGACCCGCTGGTTTTGGGGTGGGGGAGAGGACAGACAAGAGGAGCACTGAGCTCATGTGGTGCCACACTGATGTTGCTCTGTTTGGCCCTTGGTGGGGTTTGTCACTTGGTTGTCCCGGATCAGGCATGAACCTCACCTGCTCTGGGACCAGGATTTCAGCCCGTGGTGGGGCTGGCGAACGCCCCGCTCCAGGTGAGCCCCAGATTGGGGCACAGGGAGTTTTGGGGACAGCTGTCCCGGGACCGTGCTCTGCCCCAGTGCCTCCTCCCTTCAGGGCTGAGCCACCCCAAGGAAGGCTGGCAGGTACAGCCCTGCGTTCGGAGAGGAGAGGGCAACATGCCTGGCTGGAGGAGCCCTCCCCAAAAAAAAAAAACCCAATTCAAACCACATGTATGTGTGCAACCGTGTCTGGCATTGGGCTCTTGCCGCTGTGCAGGCACACAGCCCTTTGAGACCTTCACCAGACGTTTCCAACTCATGCTCTATCGCAAGATCTGCCAAGGCAGGCTCCAGCCCCCGACCCCGCAGCCCCTGGAGTGGCAGGGGACATCCGCAGCCCGGCTGGGAAGCTGCATCCCACCATCGCTGGCCGGGGAGCCCCAGCTGCCTGCCCTGCACCAGCAAGGTGGGGATGCAGGGACCAGGCTCCGCAGGACCAGGACGCATCCCCAGAGTGGTGCTTCCCCATGTGCCCCCATCCCACCTGGAGGTCCCTGCTCACCCCCTCGGATGCTGCAGCAGCAGCACCCAGGCAGTTTGGAGGGAGAGCTCATGTCACCACTGTCCCAGCCCTGTAGGAGGCAGCCTGCAGCCACCCCTACCCCTGGGGAGCACACGGGCAGGTGGTCCCCAGCAGCACGGGGACCCTCACAGGCAGCCGGTCTGGCCTGTCACCGACAAAAGGTGGCCTTGAGGCAAACTGCAAATCTGGTGGTGGGTCTTTGCCTATAGGAAGCATCGCTATTGCTGAGCGTCCTGCAGGCTGGGCCATTGCTTGTGACACCTGGTGCCTCCTGTGAGCCCGGCAGCACGGGTACTGGCCAGCTTAAAGCCTCTTGACTGCTTTATTTTCCCCTTTTGCTGCTCACCCATCAGCACCAGGCATCGCTGCCATGGGAGCTCCTGGTCAGCTCGGATTTGTCTCACTTCTTCCCCTTGGAAGCCATTGCACGCGCCTTTGGCCACGCTCCAGCGCTTCCACGGAGCATCTTCCTCCGCATGGGCGCGGTGGCCCAGTGGACCCCAAGCTGCTGGAGATTCCAGTCCCCTGGGGAGCTGCCAATCTGTCAGCCAGGTCAGGGGGCTTCCTGGGGACCTGCTCGCTCTTGCTGGGATCCTGGGAGGGAAAAATGACCCTTCTTGTCTTTCGACAGAGACAATCGTCTCTGGGCTTCAAAGGACCCTCATCCTGGTCGGAGGCTGAGGCACTGGTGATATAGTAAGTGAAGCGGCCGGCACTTGCATCTCATCAATCAGGGGTCGGAAACATGGAGGCTTCCTCCACATCCGCAGTGTCTGCGTGCCGCTCCCCGCCAGCGCTCGCAGCCCATCCATAACGCTGGTGACAGCCCCAAACACTTTCATCTGCCTCTGCCAGAGCAGCCCAGTGGCTCCTGCACGCCGTGAGCGGCCCTGGGGACCGGCTGTGCCCCAGGGGTGCCCGTGGGGCTGCTGCTGCCAGCCCCCCCTGTGGCTGCAGGTGCCACCCAAGGGTGCAGAGCCCCGGTGCCAGGGCTTACGCAGCCACCCAGGGCAGGGACCACGGTGTGCACCAGCCTTGGGAGCAAGCTGAGGTGTTGGGGTACGGCAGTGCCTGTCCCTGCTCTCCCCACGGGGGAGGATAAATCCCCCCAACACTGTTCCCTGCTGTGCAGTGTGGAGGACCAGTAAGCATGGCTGGTGTGCTGGCTGCACTGGCTCCTCTCCTTGCTGCCCGTCCGGTGTCGGCTCCTTGGTGCAAACACATCGATGCCCATCACAGCGGCATTGCTCCTGCCCGGGAAGGCAAGCCCTCTCCTGGCCAGCAACTGCAGTGG
Source organism: Stercorarius parasiticus (assembly GCA_013396915.1). Lineage (NCBI taxonomy): Eukaryota > Metazoa > Chordata > Aves > Charadriiformes > Stercorariidae > Stercorarius > Stercorarius parasiticus. Next base: position 882,032 of record VWZL01000980.1, read on the forward strand.
GAGACGTTTCAACAGGATCACCAAACTCTCAGAAAGTTTCGCTTTGTGGTAACACAAGAGGTTGTGTTATCAGAGCTGCAGATGAAGATGTGCTAACGAAGGGGGAAGACATGTGGCAGATGATGCAGACAGGGGATCAGAGAGGCTCCAGGGGGCACCGGCCCTGCTGGCCAGGGTTCACATCCTACTTCCCGCACAGCCCTTCTTGGGCAGCCATGGAGACATGAGGGCGGCTGCTGCCTGCGAAGGGGAAGGGGAAAATCAGAGCTGCTCATTTCAGAACTCCTTTTTTTCAAAGAAAATGTTTGAATTTTGCTTAAAGTTGTACCTGAGCGCTTGTTGTCCTTAGTTGCCTGAGCTGCCAGCAAGGCAGGGAGCTGGTCCTTGTCTGGTAGGGTCAAGGCTGAAGCTGGGGACCCTCCTGCAGGGCCACCCACCGGCTCATCCGAATGCGGGGCTGGGGAAGCCTTGGGCACAGGCCAAGTGCCCACGGTGCTCGGTGCTTCCCCTCCTCGCTGCCAGGCGCCTGGCCCCAGCAGCGAGTCCAGAGGTCACGTTTTAAGCCTTTTTCTCCACTTTTCAGGGTGAGAAAGAAAAAGGTGCTGCTTCTCTGACCGTGCCCAAGCAGCAGCAAGCGCTGAGCCATGGCAGCACCCACAGCGCAGGGGGGAGGTTGCCCCTAGCTGACTGTGGGCAGCCCCAGCCCCATGCCCCCAAGGCACCCTCTCCATGCTGAGGATGAGGAGGGTGCCTACACTGTGCTGCACTCCCCTTCCTGCCTTTCCCGAGCCTCCCTGGCTGTGTTTTGACAGAAGTTTGTCAAAATGGGTATATCCTTGCCAAATGTTTCCATTTTGACAAATTGGCATTTTCCAACAACAGCAGCCCCCCCCCCAACCCAAACAGGGGTCTGGAGCAGTTCCCACCCGCTCTCGCCCGGAGTGAAACAGTTCCTATTTCTAATCACTTACGTAAACCCAACAAGAGCTGGCAAGTGCCGCGCGGCAGATTTTGGATGGGTTTTTATTTATCAGACTGCTCCTGATAACAGATTCACTTCCTCATCATAATCTTTCCTCCTCGTTTTTCCCTGGGGAACCTTCGCGTTGCGAATTGGAAGGGATCTCCAGTCGCATTCGCATGGTTATTTCCTCTCGTTGAAAAGCTACCGTGCAGGATGCGCCAGGCAGCTCCAGCGCAGCCTCCGAGCACCAGCCACGAGAGGGCACAAAGCCCCGTACTGCTGCTGCTGCCCTGCAGTCCGGCCACCCTGCAGCTGTGCCATGCTGCAGCCCTGATGCTGTGTCACCTTGCAGCCCTGCCAACCTGCCACCCTGCAACTCTCACACCCTGCAGCCCTGCCATCCTGCAGCTGTGTCACCCTGCAGCCCTGCCATCCTGTGTCTCTGCCACTCTGCAGCCTGACATCCTGCAGCCCTGCCACCCTGCAGCCCTGGCACTGTGTCACCTTGATGCCCTGCCAACCTGCCATCCTGCAGCTGTGTCACCCTGCAGCCTGCCATCCTGCAGCCATGTCACTATGCAGCCGTGCCACTGTGCAGCCGTGTCGTCACCCTGCAGACCTGCCACCCTGCAGCCGTGTCACCCTGCAGTCCTGCCACCCTGCAGCTGTGTCACCCTGCAGCCCTGCCATCCTGTGTCTCTGCCACTCTGCAGCCTGACATCCTGCAGCCCTGTCACCCTGCAGCCCTGCCACCCTGCAGCCATGCTGTCACACAGCCGTGCCATCCTGCAGCCCTTCCATCCTGCCACTCTGCAGTCTTGCTACTCTGCAGCCCTGCCATCCTGCAACTCTGCCAACCTGCCACCCAGCTGTCATCCATCTGCACTGTCACACAGTCTTGCAACGGTGCTATCATGCAACCATGCCGCCTTGCAACCGTGGCATCGCACAAGCATGCAATGGTGCAGCTGTGGCACCATGCAGCCGTGGCACCACGCAGCCGTGCAGGAGCATCGCTGCCTCCCGATGCAGCTCTGTTTGTGCAGCTCTGCACCCCTGCTGGTCTCAGGCCACAGATCTCCCCCTCCCTGCCATGCTCCTCCTCTTGGAAAACTCGGGGGATTTCATTATAAAAAGAGCTAATTATATTAACAGGTTAATTAAGACACTGCTGAGTTCAGATAGAAAAAAGGAAGGCTTTAACACAAGACTGGAAATCAACCTCAGTGTTTTGAGGCGTGGGGCAGGAGGGAGCATTGCAGTGAAGCCACAGCAGGTCCCAGGTGTGATGGCCCCGTGGGAGCCCCCAGGCTCGGGCACCCCGGGGTTGGGTCTTGGCTAATGTGCATTTGGTGACAGTACACACTGCTGGGAGGGCAGGAGCAAGCTGGGACGGTGCCACTGCCACATGGGAAGCCCAGACCTGGCCAGTGGCACCAGAGGATGCTGCTTGCACTGCCACTCACTGCAGGGTCTGGCTCCCATGTGTTACCAATGCTGTGGCACTGGCCAGGATTTATTTAGCACCCAGGACGCATGTTGCTTTGGGTCCCAGGGAATTAGGTTTCCCCAGCAGCAGAACGAAAACCACTTCATCCCACCCCACCATCCATTACACACACTCATTTTAAAAATATCACAACACCTAAACTGCTGCTTTTGGGCTTATTTCGGAAGGTGCGGGGGCCTGGGTAGAAACATTCCCACCCCAAACAACAAATAAATGCACACGGGGGGTGAGTTTCCACGCCTGCAGCCGGAGCAGCCTAATTAGTGGGTGCTAATTGCGTGGCACTGGGCTACCACCGCGGCGATGGCTCTTTATTTCCAGCGCGGCTCCCGCCCGGGGTCCCTCACCATCCATCCCTGCCCTACGCGGCCCTTTGCGTGATCCGAGCGGCCGAAAACACCCCAGAAATTATAAAAACGGGGAAAAAAGAAAGAAAATCGGATGGAAAAACACGGGTAAACGCATCCTTTCCTCCGGCGCACCGGGTCCGGGAGCGTTTCCCTCCGCCGCGGCTCCCCGGAGTGGGCGGGAGGTCGCCGGGGCCGCCCCGGGCCGGGCTGGCACCCACGGGGGGGCTGCCGATGGGGGTCCGGGGGGATCTCGGCGGTGCCCCACGCGTGTACCACCTCCCGCCCCCTCGGGGCGTTGCCGACCCCCCCTCCACGCGTGTGTCGCTGCCCTCCCCTGGCCCGCGGGTGGGCGTGGGGGGCGGCGCGGGAGGGGAGGGATCAGGCCGGGCGCGGGTGTGCGCGGAGAGGCGCGGAGGGGAGCGCGGAGCAGGGGCGGCGGTTGCGGGGCGGGGGGGTG
>VWZL01000980.1:885415-909825 GCA_013396915.1 Stercorarius parasiticus
CTGGTACAGGTAATGGTGGTGGTGGGGCGGTGAGGTGGTCCCGGCAATCGCTAATTAAGCGCCGAGCCGCGTTTAATTGTCTCCCGTGCAGTGATGGGGCTGCTCTGCAACAGGCTGGTCCGAGTGCGGCGGGTCCCTGGAGATAAAGGGGGTTCGAGGGGCTGAGATGAGAGAGGGGTGAATGAACGGCGGCGGGGGGGTAGGGAAGGATGCGAGTCCCATTCAGGGATATGAAGGGAGCCGAGCTGCGGGTTCACAGCGGGGGGAGCGTTAGAGCCGGTCCACATGTGTGTCCCCGTGTCCCCCATCCCGCAGCCCAGGTGGCCGGGAGCGGGACAGCCGGCAGCAGAAATCTGCTTTTTTTTTTTTTTTTTTTAAAATTATCCAGGCTTTGCGATTTTAACCTTTAACGCTTTATTCTCAGCTGTCCCACCGTTTTCCCCCACCGGGTTGCTTTAGGAATTGTTTTATTCGAGTGGCTTATAAAAATACAGGGGGCGAGGACCTCGGCTTGCAGGAGCGGGCTTGATCCTGGCTGTGCGTTAAAAACGGTGAAGCGGTGAAGGAAGGGTAAAACAGTATCCGCTGAATTCCTCGGTAGGTTTGTGTCAAAGGGCAGAGCCGTATTGATTCAAGGGAGTTGTTTTAGTTTTGAGGGTTTCGGTGGAATTGAACTCTTCAGGCGATAAAGCATTCGGAAGAGCAGCTACTGTGCATGTGGTGTCTATTAAACTCCCGTCTCCTGGCCAACTCCGGAGTGGCCGGGCCAAACGGAGCCGGAGCGCTAAGTCCCTTGAAGGCCGGGAAAGAATCTGGTCCGTTATTTTGAAGAGAGTCCAAATGTGTAGATTTATAAAAGCACTGCGGTGTTCTCGGGGAAACATCTGAAAATAATAAAAGGAGTAGCTCTCCCTGTCCTTCCTGCTTCTCTCCATCTTATCCCCCCCTGCCCAAACCCCACTGGAATACTTTATTTCTTACGTGCTCTTAATGTTTCTCGATGTTTTGGGGGAGCTTGCGACTTCGCAATCCTTGCCAAAATAATAACCTGTGAAAATCGGCGTGTTTAATGGAAAGTGTAATTTTAGCGGTAATTTTACCCGCAGAGTTTCAGCTCTGTAAGACCACATCTGGACTGTAAAGTTATTGACTTAACGCACCTTCAAACGCAGTAAGTAGCACACTTATTTTTATGACTGTATTAATATTGCCGTGATTTATTAGCTCATTTCTCAGTTCCATTTGTATCTATACTCTTCTAGAAACAATAATGACGATAACTAATCTTTTTGGGTGAGGATTACAAGATAGATCTCACTTGGCAGAATGGGAGTTTAATGACTGGGAGCACGTAATTAAAGCGTGGAAGATGGAACGGTTTCATATCGCTCGCCGGAGTCCGGCGAGATGTTTGCAGGATGGACCACAGCGAGAGAAGAATAAATAAATCTTAGTTTTGGGTTGCTGTGTAGTGAGTTTTTAGTGCTGTAAGTGCTTGCAGGGAGCCTGGCCGGATACCAGCGAGATGTTTTAAGATGATTCTGCATATGGTTATGGTAAATTTGGAGAAATGGAGCAGGGAAGGTTTTCGGCGTGGCCAGATGCATCGCAGGGAAGCATACCCTGGGCTGGGAAGAACTTGCATCCTTCCTAGCGAGGAGAAAAAAAAAAATAAATCAGTAGATGTTTTGCTTTAACTCTGCATAGAGTAAGTGTGTTTTCAATCACACGCACAACTGTTTTCCTTAGTTTCCTCTTTTCTTTGCCTCTCTTGTTTTGTCTTTTTACAAGACCTTGCTACACTGAGGGTTTTTTCCCGGGGAAGCCAGACAGAGCTAAATGTTTAAAGCTGGGGTGTGTTTGGAGTGGAGGAAAATAGAAGTTGGACAGAAGTTCAGGTTTTTCCAATGAATATCTGAAAGTGGTGTAAACATTTTTAAAATATTTGAACTTGCTAGGAAACCAAAATTACACCAACTGCTTCTCATGCCAAGATATTTGGCCCGAAGGCACCTGTAGGTCGTTGCTTGTCTTAAGTAAATGTGGGGAAAAGAAACCAAATTCCCTCAGAAAATATCGCCACAGAATTATTTTGTTCTTTCTTGGTAGTTCAGTCCCGTAGCGATTTCACTGCTGTGGCAGGAGAATCTGCTTGTGGGTGCTGAGTAGTTTATGTTATAACGTAAGTTACTGACAGAAACCATTTGTTCTTACTAGTGTGTTTTATTTTATTTAAATTTGAAATAGCCCAAAGTCCCTTTTTTTTGGAGTAGTTCTTTTTGCTAGTGAAAAGAAAATGTTCTGCACAAGCAGCAAGCGTCTTGTATGAAATTCCTGGAGTTGCTATAGGTTTAGCTAATTATAAGAAGATTAAACACCTTTTCTAGACTGCAACATAAATTACCTAATGGATAATCCATGCATGACGTGACATTTTATCCTAAAGCAAAACACTACTTTTAAATTTTTTCTGGCACTCAGTACTGATTAGGTAAACCTAAATAAAAAGAAGCAGCGATATTGGCGTGTCTGCTCCTCCGCTCACGCGGTGGCTTGGGGCGTGCGAGTGTCCTGTTTGGGAACCTGGGGACCCTGCTGTCTGTCTGTCAGCTTTATGGGAGCGCAGGCGGAGGCAAATGGAAGAACTTAATTGAGTGTGAGACGTTTGCCGGTGATATTTAGAATTTTGTCGCAAATATTTGAAAGGATGCTCAGCCTGATGGCACGGGACCAAATCCTGCCCTTGCTTGCGTGAATTGAGGGAAAACTGCACTTGTGGGCCAGGTCACTGTGGGGTGTAAACCCCTCTGTGTCTATGGAGCAGCGCTCGCTTTTCAGCCCAAGGCCTTCCCCCTGCAAGGGGAGCAGTGTTGGGGCCGCAGGAGGCTTTTGGGGTGCTCGGGGTGTTTGCGTTTTGTAGGGGGCTCTGTGCTCGAGGGGCTCTCCAGCCGCCGCCGCTCTGCCCCGCTGGCCGTGTTTTGGGGACGTAGCTGAGATCTTTGCACGGGACTGTTCCCTTTTCAGTTGCCAGAGCCGGGCTCGTTTCCCACGCAGCCTGCCCGATGATGCTTGGAGGTTTGGACCGCTCCATCTGCCTTGCACCATAATCCGGCATGGCCTCGGCAGCGCTGGTGCTGTGGGGAATGCGGCAGGAGAAGCGATGGGTAGCGGCGGATTTGGGACACGAAGGCAGTGCAGGGAATAGTCTTGGCAGATGCTGGTTTGCATAAAAGGGAATTTGAGGGAATTCATGTTGAGAGCACTCAGCCTCATGGTGCTTATCCAAAGAACAGCTTCCTTGTCTCCATCCACCAAAACTTGGCTGCAACACCAGCTCAATACGACAAGTTTTCCTCTCTCTTGTATTTCCTTGTATGATCTATGATCAATGATCGAGTCCCTCTTTTCCATCTCCTCTTCCTGCTTTTTTCCAATAGCCAAAGAAAGAGTCACACAGGAACGTGGCTGGGCCAAGGCTCCCAACAACCCTTCACGTCCCCGAGTGTTGCACGCTGCAGGAGAGCAGCCGTTGGGGAGCCCTGGATGATGGTGTACACTGGATTTCACAGGAATTGTAAAGAATTCCTTACTTTCTTACAGTTTGGGGCAGAAGTAGTAAAAAGTACTATGGGATGGCTACTCACAGTTGGTAAACGCCTTTAGGTGAGTGGCCAGGTTGGAGCCCCACAGCGGGCTGCGGTCGCACACAGCGAGCGGGCATCGCTGCCGAGCATCCTCTGGTACTGCTGAGCCGTCCCAGAGCTCTGCATCTCTTGGAGGCTGAATGTAGCTTATTTTTTGCCATTTTCCCTTTTTAATCAGATGCAGGGCATGCAGGTTTGCATGCGGGGGGAGGAACTCTTCACGTGGCTCATCATGCATTACCCTCTGCTTCTGTGCATGCATTAAACAGCGCTGGGGGTGTCCCAGCTGGGGAGCGTGTGTGTGTGCGCCCAGGGGAGGTGGATGGTCAGCAGAGAGCTGCTATATATGATGTAGGGTTTTGGGTTTTTTTCCTTTCCCCCCCATCCCCCGTGTCCCCCCCCCTTCAAATCCATTCATGGGAGCTAATAATGTTCTTGAAAAGCATCCAGGATTTCTTGAGCCAGACTTTGTTATCTCCGAACCTTGCAACCCCGAAGCCTTTGAGCAGCAGGGAAAGGACGCGGCTCCAGCGCTGCTCTTTTGACTTTTGCTGTGAGTGTTATTGGCAGCTGAAAAGTAGAGCTAAGTAGATGCCTTGAGGGGGTTTTTTGTGTGTGTTGTGATTGCACAGACAGATCAAGACACTCTATAGCACAAGCTGTTGAATAAAATTCAGCTACTCTTCTGGAGTCACCAAGCGGCATTTTGGCAGGGAGCTTGTATCCCCTTCCAGGGCGAGCTTTCCACAGGCACATTTAAGAAATGCATAGGTGGGAAGAGACAAAAGGGTCTTGCGAGAGGAGTCAGATGGCGATGCACTAAGAGCTGCTTGGGGACATTATCTTTACTCGTTGACACCAGCTAATCTGTCCTCCTGATGGACTCGCCTTTCAGCGCTCTGCGGCTGAGAGCGGCCCTTGTTTCCCTTGGTGCATTTGCAGAAACTCAGTCCTGCAGCACGCTTCTTGGGTTTGTTACTTTGTGATCCCTTCTTCCTTTTCTTAACTTGCATTACAAAAACGAGGCCTTTCTCTATCAGCTTCCCCTGCCCTCACCCCCATGTTTGGAAAATAAATCCTAAAATGCAAAGAAAAAAAGTGCAGGAAAACTGAGGAAAAGCTGTGACTTGGTGACTATGGAGAAGATATTTTGATGCTGTTACTTAATGCACGATGCTTTGGATTTGCTGTTGGACAGAAAAAATGTGTCCATGTGTAGAGGGGCTCTGTGTCCCTTCTATATCACTGGCTGTACAAGGCTTCAGTCCCAGCTCTACGCTTAGGACGGGGCTGTGCGTGTCCGTGCCAGCCGTACAGGCGCCCCCGCAATAGCGTGCCCCCATTTTACTGCTCCCGAGCACACAGCACTGCCTGGACTTGGGAAGCAAGCTGTAATACGTGCAAAGTTTGGTCTTCTGCAAACTGCTTTCACGTGGGATTAAAAATAGCTTTTGCTGTCACAATGAGGAATTAACATTTGAAACTGTTTAAAGGGATCCTAGGCAGATTTTAGGGAGGGCAGGCAAGAGGGGCTGTGCCTGCCTTGTGTAGGGGGGGTCTTTCCCCCCAGCGCCGAGTCGGCGATGGGGCAAGGAGCATGACTTGGCCCTCCTGCCCCCCACTTCCACGCTGATGTTATTCCCTTGCTTTCATGTGGCAGCTCCCAAGTTTTGTTCCCCATCCAAAGCCTGATGAAGCCCATGAAGTGCTTGTTGCTGATACAAGCAGGTTTGTGAGTCTGAATTTTAGCCTGGCTCAGCTGCAAGGCAAAATTGAGTCGGGTTATTCCGTGTGTTGTTACATAGATAGTGTCAGGCTAAAGTGATTAAAGCTGCGTGTTAGTGTTGGCTGTGATTTTTTTTTTTATTTTTTTTTTCCCCCGGATAAAAGCTGTGACTTGCAGAGTGGAACAAGTCATGGTCTTCCCGACTGAGGAATGCTTTCTCTGTGGCTGTCTCTTTTAAATAAATGGTGGTTTTATATACAGGCTGTGCAGTGGGGTGTGCAGAAGTAACCTGAGTGTCTGAAGGATTTCGAGTCTGCCAGTGTTGCTACCCCAGACTACTCAAATAAATATATAAAGCCGGGCACCTAGAAATCATGGGGCTGGATTTAAAAAAAAAAATAAAAAAAAAATCAATATTATGCGAATCAATACCTTTGGAAAATACTTCTTCATTCATGCCCTTTTTCTTGTGCTCCCCTGGTTACTCTTTTGTAACTTCAGGGGCTAAAATTTAAACGTATAAACATGGACAGGTTTTTTCTCACCTTTGTGTAAAAGATGTCAAATACCATGAAAACTTCACAAGCAGCGGTGAAAGCTGCAGCGTTTCTGTTAGTTGAATTATTGAGGGGCCGGAGAAATAGTCATCACAGAGTAAGAGAGAGTTTCTTCTTGAAAGTATCATGGGCTTTTTTTTTTTCCTAGATTATTTTTAGATGCAGACAGTGACAGAAGGTGGAAAAGGCCAGTGGATTTAGAGAGTGCTTTTATGCAGGGAGAGACTATTACTTAAGAGAGTTCAAAGCTTATTTATAAAACAGTAATTACCATCCCCTGAGATGGAAGTGGGCAGCTCGCATCGAGTCAGGGAGGGGGTTACAATAGTTAATTGGCAAATATGCTTAAAAGCTTCTTCCTGACCTTTTAAAAAACTTTTTGCTGAAACAGGCTCGGGCAGAGATTGAAAACCTGACTAATGAAAGGCCAGGTTTAATACCAGGACTTAGCTCTAAATGGCTTTTCAAAGGGCTTTGGAAATCCGCCTGCTTAGGGAGCGGGCCAGCGTCGGAGGGATGCTCCTGCGTCCTGCAGGACCCGGAGCGGGAGCTGAGGGGGCTCCGGGAGCTGGGTGAGACTGAAGCCTAATGGCTCCTTCCCCACACCCCAGCCCTTGGGATGGCTGAAGGGGCTTGGGAAGGGCTGGCATCGCCTGGCCACCAGCCTGGAGCCCTCAGGGTGGTCTATTCTCCCCCCCAGCTGTGTCCAGTGAGGTGTCCCTGCTGCTGTCCTCCTCCACGGAGCATCTCGGGCGGCTCAGTTTAATTCCTGCCCTTGCTCTCATGCTACATTTCAGCCCTCCAGTGAGGACCGTGCTGTGGGGGAGACCGAGATGCTCCAAGGTAGAGCGAGCTGTGCCAGGCGTCTCTGCCAGCCGTGCCCCCCATGCCCTGCTCCAGCGGGCTGAAACATCCCCGGCTCGTCTACCTGGGGGTGGTCGGCAGAGGAGCTGTCGGAGCTCTCGGATCTCCCTCTGTGTCTCCCACCACATTTTTCTGGTGCGTTTGTTTAGAAATTAAAGTGAGGAGCAGAGGGATGTTCTGGGCGGCTTTCTGCAGGTCTTTGAAAATCTCTTTGAAAGCCTGGGCTGTGGCTGGGAGCTGGAGAGGTGGGAGGTGCAGGCTGGGCAGGTTCTGCTCTGGCATCGGCACCACCGGGGTGATGGTTTAGGATGAGACTTTCCTTGCGAGAGGATGTACCGTCCAGGGATGCCATGCATTGCCCTCATGAGTCAGGGTTTGCAGGTTCCGATTCAGATCTCTCTAGCACTGTCTCACCCTGGGCTTGTCCGAATTAGTCCTCCCGAGTGGGGTGGGCTAGCTCTGCTCTGTAATAAAGACATGAAACACACACAAGAAGTATATTGCAGTTTTCCACAGATGTGCTGAGGGGCTGGAGAAGTGCAGGTCTGATCCTGCGCCGCTCCGTTAGTGACTGGGGCTCTACCTAAACTCCCGAGCACTGAATGGCTGGCATTAGGTTGTGTGTCCTGGCCTGGGGGAGTCTCATCTGGGCTGTGCAAGTGGGGGCTTTCCCCTTGGCAGGGTCTAAGATGTGTCAGTGCTTCGGGCACGGCATGCCCACATCTGCTCGCGTTTGACACGCTCACCTTTTGTGGTAGCAGTCCTGGGTGGAAAATCCACCGCAACTCATTAGGTTTCGCCGCCTCCTCTCTCTGTGCAGAGACAGCTCGCCGATCACAGAAGCCTAAACGGCTTCAAAATTATTCATGCATCTCTTTAAGTGAGTCACTCTTGATCTGAAGAGTCGTTTGAAATGCAAATGGGGAATATTGCAGTCAGTCAGGCCACTGGGGCGGTAACAGGGCAAAGAGACAGCGTGCCCCGGCTAACCGAATTTGAACCTGCGAGTGGTCCCAGCGCGTGGGGTTGGAAGTGTTCGACCCCAGGTGCTGCCGGTGTTTGCAGGCAGCAGGGATGACTCTGCCTGCAGACATCCAGGCTTTCCACGTCTGAGGCGATCCAGAGCCGCAGACCGAAAGGAGCATCCCTGTTCCGGCACGGGTGCTCGCTTTGGGGCTGCTGGTGACACCAACCACCCCGACCTGGAGCGTGCAGAGTGCTGGGTTTTCGAGACTGAAATACGGGGTGAAATGGCTGAAATTAGCTTCTCATAAGCAGCCGCAGAAAACTTTTGCTGTTTGGGCCATTAAAGCAGCAGCGCAGAGATGTTTTAGGCGGCTGAGGGGGAACAGCAGGACTTTGGGAGCAGGATGCACTGCTGGGCTCCTTCCGGGAGCCATTTGGTACCACCGAGCGTGCTCTGCTGAGGTAAACCCCACAGCTCGGCTGGGACATGAGAGGAATCAAACTCCTCTCTCCCAGTGCAGCCAGCAGCTCTGCAGCGCTGGGGACGGCGCAGCCATCCCGGGCGGCCGAGACCGCCGTGCATTTTAACACACAAAATTGATTACAAGCAGGAGAGAATTACATTAATATAGTCACTTGTCACTGAGGTCTTATTAGTAATCTCCACTCATTAGTCTGGAGAGAATAAGGATGTGACCTTGTTAAGTGTCCTTGCTGAGGGAAAGGCTGACCACTTTGCTATTGATTTATTACTTAGCCCCTAAACAGCGCGTGTGTGTGCGTGGCCGTGTCTGTGTGCGCAGCTACCCGTGGGTGCGCGGGGGGTGTTTCTGCAGTTGGAATGAAGAATTGGCCATCTCCTCGCCTGTCCCCTCCTGCACCCTTTGGGCTAGTTCCGCTGGCGAATTAGCAGCTGCTTTCGGTGAGCACAGTATTGTGCAAAATGAAAAAAAAAAATTAAAAAAAAAAAAAAGACCCGCCGGTGATTGATGGGAAGGGACAAGAAAAGTGACAGATCCTGTCCCCGGAGGCCAGTACGCTTCTGCCTCCTGCCCGGCGCTGCGTGGTGCCGCTCAGCGGGGGCTGGCGGAGCCCTCCTACACCGCCCAACTTCCCAGCTGCTCTGGAGCATCCCAAACCCCAGTTCTGGGGGGGCCTGGGCTGTGGGCAGGGCTGGCTCCTGCCTGTCCCCCCTCTGCTCCCTGCACCAGCACCCGTCTGAGGGCAGGATGGCTCCTCTTGAGCCCCCGGGGATGCTCACTCCTTGCTGAGTGAAATCAAGCCCCCCAAAAACATGGCACAGCGACGGCGGGGGACCCGGCAGCAGAGTTCTGCATCCCTGCTCTAGCCCAAAGCAGAGCTGCCTCTGCGCACCAAGGGAGCAGGATCCTGAAATGCCTCTGCTGCCTCGGCAGTCCTACCTGTGATTATTTTATTTTATTTTATTTTTTCCTTCTTTGAAACTGGCTGTGGGTGCTGATCGTGCCTCAAAGGTTTCCCCTGCCCTTGCCCACCACGTGCCGTGCCGTTGTTCCTGATCCCACCTGTGCTGCTCAGCTCCCCTGTAATTCCAAGTGACACCGTGCCCCTACGGACACCCTGCCAGGGAGGAAACGTCAATAGGAGTGGAAGCAAAAGAAATCCTCCAATTACCGGGAGCGCGGAGGGGGCTCGATAAGTGCCATTGATCAGGTGCTCATCAGCGCAATCCCTCATCACTGCCACTTGTCAATAGATGCTGGGGAGCGGGAGGGGGCCGCTGGCTGCCCCTCCGGTCCCTGGCTGATGCGGCCCTATCATGGCAGTGATGCTCCAGGGCCGGGTGGGTTACTGGTGGCCGGGCAAAGCTTTTCCCAACTGCTTGGACCTGCCTGGCTGGGACCTGCCATCTCTCTGTCCCTGCGAGCGACAGCCCAGTGGGGCACGCAGCTGGGGCGGGGGGCAGGGGGATGTTATTCTTCAACAAGAGCATTGGCCTCTTCCTCTGGCTGCTTTTATATTTCAGAAAGTCATGTTCCTAAGCCACACAAGCCATGAGAAAAATTTCAAGGGGCTGCTGCCAAGTACTTTCGGCTGAGAATTTAGGTTTTGTTGAGGGAAGGGATCATTTGTCTCCATGAAAAGCCCATTTTGGGGGGAGGGAGGGAGTTGAACATCCCCCTGCGGTGTCAGAGACCCAAGCGTGACAACCTGCATCCGCTCTGCTGCCACCCGGGCGGCGCGGAGCTGCTGCTGGTGCCTCTCCTTCACAAAGGATCCGTTGGGAAGGGGCTGGGCTGCTGCCGGAAAGAGAAGGGAGAAAGGCGGCCCCAAGGGCCTGATCCTGCCCTGCAGGGAGGGCATGTGCTGCTGCTGGATCAGCGCACGCGTTGGAGATGAAGGTCTGAGTGCGATGGTGGGAGCATCCCAGCGCCCTGGTCCAGGGAGGGGCCATGTGCAGGAGTGGGACCAAACCTGCTGTGGCAGCACACGATGCTGAGCAGCCGGGGCACCGTCCTGCCCTCACCTGCCGGGTTTTCCTGGGGTCCAGGCTGCATCTGGCTGGCTCCTGCAGCTGAAGTTGTGCTTTATTATTTATTTTGAGTTTGTGTGGGGAGGGAGGTTTGCTAAAAGGATGGCAGCGCTCTGCATCCGCCCAAGTTTGAAGCTCAGATCTTGTCTTAGGTGGGTGGGTTAGATGGGAGGGCGGTGGGTTATGTTTTTGTTGGAGGGTGCTATCCTGGCGTTAGCACCAGCAGATGGCTCTGGGTCACTCCTGTCCCCTGGCTCCGTGATTGAGGGTCTCTGGGTGCCTGCGCCACGTCCCTCGCTTTCTTCCAGGCAGTGATGAAGGGTGTTCCCGGCTCCCCCCACCCCCCGGCTCTGCTGCAGGTCCCTGTCTCTGCAGGGTGCCTGGTGTGGTTTAGGAGACCATGCTGTCCTGATCACCCAGCCCTGCCCTGGACCTCAGGTGGTGATGGCAGGGTGGGCATTGCCCTGTGCTGGCCGTTGGAGCTCGTCTCTCCTCCTTCAGCTGCATCCCATGGGGGAACGGAGGCAATGTCAGAGCCCATCAGCCTCGGGGGGGAGATGGGGCTGCTGAGCCCAGTACAGCCCACGCGAGTCCCAGCGGGTCACCGTAATTAGCCCGGGCATGGGCTGCGAGCGTGGCATGCTGGCTAATTACCTGCTGTGCAGATGGGAAGGACACACGGTGCCGGTGTAACCCAGCCACTGCGTCCTCCCCGAGAGCGCCCTCGGTTTGATCCTGATCTTGTTACAAGGCAGATAACGAGGGGTGGCCTTGTTCTGATCTTGTTATGTATATTAAAAATTAATATTTCTCTGCTTCAAAGTGTATCAGGAAGCATGTGAGGGCTTGCTGTATTCACAGAACTTAGGTCTCTGTCACAATAAGCTCTCTGCCCTGTAAAAGGTTCATAAAACTTGAATTACTGAACAGGAACCTTGAATGAGCGATTCCTTTTTAGTATTAATCACTCTGATGGTGCAAGACTGCTTCTAAATGTGGGTTTTTTCTAGGCAAACATTCTTTAAAATAAAGGCAAATTTGGGCTTAAATTATGTATCAGTCCTGCCAAGGTTTGATGATCACCTAACTCCAGCTGTGTCCAGCTGTGGGAGCCTTGTGTCAACTTTTCCATCGCAGCCCAACCAGTTGCCTGTAAGTGTTAACGTACACCTTGTTGTTAGTGGGTTTCTGGTTGCGTGACATGATAGGCTGATGAATTGCACAATAGGTTGTGTGTGTGCGCAATGTACCCAGCTCTGACCTGAAAACAGTCCCCAAACCCCATGCTTCTGTTTGGGTGAAGCTAGAGCCAAGTTCGTGGATGAAGAGGAGGGGTAACCGGTGCCCTTTGGAAAGAAATCTGTCCGTGAAACCCTCCTGAGTTCAGCTGGGATGCTCTCAGTGACAGATTTTGCTCTTCGCATGGCAGCTGAACATAAATTTTTAAAGCAGAACCTGGGTGGAGGGCAGGGTTGGGAACTCTATCAATTTAGTTATGAATCTCAAGAGACTTGATGGGTTTTTTTGGAGCCATAGCTCCTGGAGACGATGGGATGGGGAGAGTCTCAGTTCTTGCTTGAAGCAAATATCTCTCTAAGACAAGAAAACTGAAGGCTCAGGAACCAGAAGAAAGCTATGAAGAACCGTGGTCCATATGTATGTGCATAGCTGTATTTGAAGACAATCCCAGTTTGAGCTGTGGTTTGGCTGAAGGTGGCTAGCATTCTTCTCACCTAGAGCAAAACCTCAGCAGTTATTTCTTGCAGAGTTATGAAACTGTCCGGAGACAGTTTACAAGCCCAAAATGAGTGCTGGCAGCCCGGTGAAGGATGGTGGCTCCACCATGCTTTGAAGATCTCAGTGGATCAGAAGAAAGCGGTTAGGAGCAGTTCAGTGTAGGATGGTGATATGAGGAGAGAAGTGTGCGTGAAGAGACCTGATTTCTGCAGAAATCTGCTTTCTTCCAGGCTCTGGAGGAAGACCCTTGAAGCAGAAGAAGGTGGAAGGATGCCAAGGCAGTGGCTGGGTGTCCCCAGCAGCGGGCAGGTAGGTCCTGTGCTGGCTGGGTTACCTTGTCCCCGGATTTTTTGGAGCCATAGCTCCTGAAGTCGATGGGATGGGGAGAGTCTCAGTTCTTGCTTGAAGCAAGTATCTCTCGAAGACAAGAAAACCAAAGACTCAGGAACCAGAAGAAAGCTATGGCACTGCACATGCTGCACATTCGTTCCCTGAGTCACCGTGCAGGACGTAGAAGAACAACTTTAAAGAACAAGTAAAACTGTTGCCACTTCAAAACTAGTCTCAGAATTGATGCCAGGACTCCAACAGACTGATGCTCCTTTATTCTCCTTTTAATTAATTCCTTTGCCTCCAGTGAATTTCCATCTTTTATTTCTGCTGCAATCAAAGGACTGCGAGCAGCAAGGCTCGCATTAGGAACAGAACAATCCAACCTTTTTTTAATCTTCCTGTATCAGTTACTTTTCTTTTTCGTGCACTGCCACAATGCATCTGAAGCACATATGCCAAGAGATGACTTGTTGAAGGAGAGAGATGGGGCACGTAAAACCCTGGAGTTTGCTCTCAGCAGGTCTCCTTTGCTGGCAGCAAAGAGTTAGAGTCCAGAGAAGCTTGCTCTCATACACAAATGGGCAATTACGTGGTCACCTGAGAAGTGCCTGATGATTTATGGCATTATTAAAAGGTGATGGTAAGAGCAGAAGAGATTCATAACGTTTGCATCGAAACCCCTGGCTCTGACCCTCACGCCCCAAATACCAACATATTAAATATCCAAACAGGCATTCAAGCCTGCAGATCCTCTTTGACAGAGATCCCTGCACATCTGGTAACACTTGGCCTGATACTTAAGACCCTGGACAGTGTGTAATTAAACATAATTCACTCCTTGCCCTGTTGCGGACTCAAAGAGACAGTTCCCGCTTGAAGGGCAGTCTTTGGAGGAACCTCATGGAAGAGGAATGTGAAGCCAAAGCTGATGTGAAGGTGAAGACACGCTTTTGCTGCGGGCTGGTGGGGGATGAGAGTCACGTTGTGGGAGAGCAGTCATCTCCAGGTGGCAAAAGAGCCAGGGCTGGAGTTTTCGTGCTTGGTGGAAGCTAAGCCTTCTCCCAACCAACAGCTCTATCTTCTTGCTAGTGATGACTGCAGCTCTGAAACAGCCTCCATGGCTCGTAGGTCGCTTCCCATGTCCAACACTGGTGTGCCGGCATTGGCTATCCTTGGACGAGCTGCTGGATCTCCTCATTCTCTTGCCCTCTGAAGGCCACAGAGGCCATAGGGCAATGCTGTTGGCTTGCGCGGTGGGAGCCTGCATTGCTGGAGCAGTGCAGCATTCCTCTTTCTCCCTTTCCATCCGTTATTTGTAGTTCTGGCTTCTGGTCCCCCTAGTCGGGCGTTCTTCTCGTTAGAGGGAAGAAATCATAGCTGGAAGTGAAAGGTCCAAAGAGTGGGCTGATCAGAGAAGATGGTTTGTGGTGCTACGCCTTGACAGGGATGGCCTGGACATGTCATTGCACGTGTTAGTGTACAGCAGAGCCTGTGAAGAGCAGCGTGGAATCTGCCTCCTTGCTTTGGTGTACGTGTGCTGTGGTGTCCCCAGAGAGACATGCTCTTTGTGGACTCTGGTTCTCCACGCCTTCATAGCTGGAGGAGATCTCTCCTTCCAGTCCCTGGCTGTCATGAAGCGATAGGATGCTGTTGGCTTCGGTGGAGCGATGCTGCTTTGCAGCAGTGGGGTTCCCAACTCAGAATTACATCTCAGTCTGCCAGAGCTGCCTTGTTTTGTGCAAACACTGTTTTTTAGGTACAAGTGGGAGGAATCTGTTGGTGGAAGTGGCTATAATGGGCATGTTCACTTGTTAGAAATCTGGACCGTGCCGAACTCACAGCCTCTGCTTTCTGCTGAGCTGAAAATGAGCAGAGAGTGGAGGATGCACGTGTTTTCAGAGAACAGGGGAGAGCTGGCAGTGGCGGGGATAAAAGCAACATATGTCTGATTGAATAAATGGAGAAATGCAGGCCAGATGGCTGGAAACACTAAGAACTGTTTAATAATTTCTAAACTCTTTGCTCTCTGGAGCAAGATTATGGGCACTTGCAATCTTTTCCTCTCTGCTCAATTTACCTCCTGTGTTGGCTGCGTTACCCTTGGCTTTGGGTAGAGCTCTTAATATTGTTTGTGACCTTCAGAAATTTGTGAAATTATTGTCTAGGGTGTAAATGTCAAGCATCTTTCAGGAAGCAGCCAGTGATTTGTAAGAATGACCCCCCTGTCTCAGGGAGGTGGGGCTTTGGAAGTGCCTTTGTGGATGTCCCAGTCCCATATATGTTATAGGGTCTGAAGAGCCTGGCAGCAATTGGGATAGGTCCTGGACAAGACTAGTCTCTCGGTCTAGTTCACGCTGACCTGGCTGGGCCAGTTTGGAAGCAGGATTATCTGTGCTAAATGCTAGCAAAATCACTGTCAGCTCCCCAGGCATGAGTAGGTCCGTGGGACAAGCACATGCTGCTCCAGACACTGAATCTGGGCAGAACAAGGTCTAGTTTGCACTGGCTCTCCTGTGGCTCCTACTTAACCATATAACTTGGCAGAGGAACTGAGCTCAAACCATTTGGGTTGCAGCAGTCATCCTTCCTGGGAGAGAATTTGGAAGCCAGGTCCTACGAGGTACCACCCTGTTCCTGGCAGTGGCTGAGCCATGCGTTATGTGGGTCAAGGGAGGAGGGACGATGCATCTGAAGGGCTTTGGGGATGAAGATAAAGGTGCCTGAACTGCTCCTCCTAGGATCGGGTCCTCAGGATGGTTTTCTGGTGATTACCCACTGCTGCGTTGTCCTCTGTGGAAACTGGGAAGGACTCAGAGAAGCTGGGAGGACCTTCCCAGCCTTCCTTCAGGTGCGTGATCTTCCCCATACTATGTCTCTATGGCCAAATATCTCGTTTTCATTACAGGGATGCTAGGAGGTGGTGAGCAGGGTGGAACGAATCAGTGCAGGAGGTGGACGGGGTGATGTTCCTGCAGGCTCGGGGCATGATCAGGGTGGTGGTGTCAGGACAAAGGCCAGGCTGGAGCAGGCAGGAACCTGTGTCCTCTGGTCCATCCCAGCGTTCAACCTCTTGCGAGGTTACCAGCGGATTTTCTCCCCGGGTCTCCAAGAAGATCTGGAAGTGCCAAAATAAGGTGGTAAATGCTGACCATGCAATATTGCTGGCCAGGAGAGGAGAGGAGAGGTTTGCAGCGCTGAGGAGTTGTGCTCTGCCGTGACCAGCAGCCAGCTTCCCACGTGTGGGAGACTGGGATTCTGTGGCCGTGCGTCTGGCTTTGCAAATGACCCCAAATCACACCTTTCTGAGGGTCCCTGCTAATTAGAGTAGCTGTTTTGTGTCGGCAATTCATCCGCTCTCCAGAAAAGCTTCTGTCTTTGGGAAGACACACATACAAGCCCTTTGCAGGTCAGTGGGGAATTTAAGCTTTTATTTCTTATGGTCAATTTTCTTCAAGGCAGGAGTTTGCTTTTTTTTTTTTTTAATACAAAGAAAGTGATGATCTTCCAGGTGAAATCTTGGCTTTGGTCAGTGTTGGTGTTTCAAAACCGGGGAGGTTTTGAGCCGAAAACAGACATTTGTGTTTTAGGGGAAAGGCTGATCTTTTTGCTACTTCAGAACCTTGCAATCAGAGTTATCTGTGGATGGTTGTAAAAATATATATTGTTATATTTCCTCTAAAATATTGGTTGTTTTGCACCAGAGAAATTGCATTCAGGGTTGTTGTGTGGTGTCTTGAGGGACAGATGCTGCTGACGCCTGTGCAGGTACCCTTGATTTGAGACCTGACCCCTCTTGGTTTTCGTGTGCTGCTGGAAGAGCTGTTGTGCTCCTCCCCAAGGTGGGGACACTTCAGAAATGAAAAGATGGTATTCTTTGGGCGATCTTTATTTATTTAAAAAAAAAAATAAAAAGTGTCCTTGGAGGGAAAAGGGATGGTAGGAGCAGAAATTGCAGTTACATTCCATTAGAAATCATAAATAATCCAAAAATAATGCAGGTTGCACTTTTGGAAGTTGCTTTCTTTCCTTACACAACGGAAGGGAGAGGAAAAAAAAAATATCTGTGAATATACACTGTCCCAAGGAAACTGAATTGCAAATAAGAAAAAAAAAATTTGAGTTAATTCTTCTTTTCCAAGCACAGCTCCATTCAGCATCTTAAAAGTCAAGGGATTTAGGGATCTGGAGATAGCGTCAATGTTTTTTGGTAACAAGTACAAACTGTAGCGGGTTTTAAGACTTCAGAAGCTGTTTCTGATTAGTATCTTTTCTTTTGACAACTTTTTTTTTTTTCTTTTCAGGGAAGAAAAAAAGGGGAAAGGGCTTTTTGTAACACAGTTGGACTAGAGATGGGGAAAAATCTGTTTGAAATATGCAGGGACCTGAAAGAAAGTCTTGAGTGAATAATAAGTTTAACTGACCTTAAAATATCCCATTGCCATGAGGGATGTGAGAGTAATACTTCAAATGGATTTTTGATGAGGCTCTCTAGGCTGTGGGGAATTGAATATTTTACCCAACACATTTTCTGATCTAAATTTTCACAATAACTAGGCAAAACTATTCTGAAATGCCTAAAGAAGTTCTTGTTTTGTTTTGGTGTTTTTTAACTTTAAAGCTAGTGCCGTGCAGGCAAAAAAAAAAAAATCGATTTACTGGAAGGTGACTTTTCAGAACTCTCTTTTCCCCCCCAACGTTAAATTTCATCCTAAAGCAGAATTCATCGTGGCCGCCAGCGTATGTCCACACCCTGGGCAGGTACCCGCCGGCATGGTGGGATCTGGCGTGGCGTTATCCCTGTGCCCGCTGGGTCGTGCCCCGGTGGGGGACAGTGTGTGTCCCGTGCCTGGCACCAGCCCGGGGGCTCTGGTGGGACCCTGGTGTGTTGTCACCCTCCCCGTCCTCCCCTCTGTCAGCAGAAAGCCCACAGTGGTGGGGGTTTCGGGGAAGACACCCCCAGGAAAAGCACTCTGAGCAGGCGCAGCATCCTTTGCTGGGGCTCAGCGGGACCCAAATCCCAGGACAGACCACCCCTGTGGTTGCGTCTCTCTGAAGCGGAAACTACCAGCGCTTTCTGAGCCACCTTGCTGTCTGTCCGTCCATCCATCTGAGGGGCTGATTGAATCAAAAGCGGACAGAGGGATGTCCGGCACCCGCAGGGGCAGCAGGGCTCTGCGCTGGGCTCCATTCATTTTCCCCCCGCCCTGGAAAATGGAGAACAAAGCTGCATTAATGCCCCGTCCTGCCCTCCCCTGTGCCCCTCTGATCCCGAAGCTTTCCTGGCCCGGTCCCTGGGATCAGGATGGGAAACCTGTGGGCTGTGCCACTGCGGGCGCTGCCTGCCAGTCAGGCCCAAACGCGGGTGAATGGCAGCCGTGCTGCTGTGAGACGGAGCCCCGCAGCCTGTGCCGCTCACTCCATTGAGACCTTTCACTGGGGGAAGCTGCGATCCAGTCGGATGCTGCGGAGAAAATGGGAGCTTTATCCTCTCTTGGCACAGGGTGACGCACGTGTGGTCCTGCCCTGGCTTTGACCAGTGTATCGCTCCTTTATGATTTTTTTTTTTGGTGTGCTGTAGCCCTGTGCAACCCACGCTGAAACGCCTTTCTTGTGCTGAGCCCGCAGCTTGCGGGCTTGTCCTCGTGGATGGCTTGCAGTCGGCAGGCAGCGGCTCTGCTCGGCTCTCGGGGTGTTTGGTTACATGTGCTTTTCCTGCATCTTTTTGACTATAGTGATGATGAAAACAAGCTCGGTGCACTTGAGCCGGGCGAGCGCTCTGCCTCCGCTCGCAGATTAAAAATAGATCTGCTTTATCTGCTAATAAAGTTTTAGTTGTGTGTCGAGCAGCGGAACACGAGTGTAGCGAGTGGCATGAGCCTGGGTAAATGCAGCATCACCGTCAGCATCCCAGACATCCCCATGGCCTGCGGAGCATCCGGGTGGGCACTGGGCAGGGAGGGTGCAAGCAGCCTCCTCTCGGTGCCATCCCGCCCCACTGCCACTCTCTCCCTCCACTCCCTGCTTTATTTTGCTTTTATTTTTCCCATTGCAGCCACCCCTGGGTGTCCCAGCCTGCTGAGCCACTTGTCACTGGGAGGAGAGCTCTGCTTGTGCCCCCCGTACCTGTCCACAGAGACCAACCGTGGCTTAAAAGCCATATCCCATCAGGGTCGCTCTACTCCGACCGCAGCTGGGAAAACCCGAGTGCCCCCGGTGTCCCTGCGAACACTGCTGACAGCCAGGGGTTAATTTGGCATTGACAGCCCGGGGTTAATCTGCCATGTGCTCTGCATTTCCTCCTTATGCAGTTGGGTGAAAAGTGGAAAACCAGAGCTGGAGGAGAGGTGGCCCCGGTTCCTCCGCCTGGGGACAGGTCCCATCATAACACCGGCCGCTGGCATGTCATGGGCTCATCGCTCCTGCAGCGTCCTGGTGGTCAGCAGGTCCATGGGCTGGTGGGACCATGCAGACGGGGCTGTGACCCTGCAGCTCTTGGGGGTTCAGCGGGATGTATCAGTGCAGTGTGCTCATGAAGCCGGCCAGCAGGAGCCCAGCATTTGAATCATTCATGGTTTCAGTGTGCCTCGGTCCATGGCTTTTTCGGAGTGGTGGGACCTGATGGGAGTGTGATCTGACCTTGGGGACCTCGTGGCTCCCCGCAGCGGGGCAGCTCCTGCCGCTCACCCCAGAGCCCGGATCTGCCCAGGACCCTGCTCTATGGGTGGGATTTCTGGCCGGATCCTCCAGCATCCTCCTTGCAACATTCCCTGCGTCCCTGGAGGCTTTTAAGCTGGTGCTTCCCAAGCCATGGTCTGTGGCCGCGATGTGGAGCAGCGACCTGCTCCAGCATTGCACAGGAGCATCACTCCCTGATTTCCAGCCTCCCCTTCCCCTGCAGCTTCAGCCATGCGAGGGGGTGTAAAGCCCACCCGAGGGGGTGTACAGTCTGCCTGGGAGTGGGGGTCAGCCTGGCGGATACCTTTTCCAAATCACCAACTGCAGAGGTGAGGACAAGGATGCTGGAGGAAGACGTCCCACAGGTGGAGGGGCTGTGGTGGCACCCCAGAGCCTGAGTCAGCGGGTGAGGGGGCTCTGGGAAATGCTCCCGTCAACTTGTAGCATCCCACCCTGTGTGAGTCCAGCAGCAAACAAGCTCCCAGTGTCCTCCCAGTTTTTACAGAGCAGCTGGAGTTCCCAGGCGTGCTGGCTGTCGGCTGAACATGCCTTGGGAGGAATGCCTTTTGGCCTCCCACCACTTAATGTGCTACAAACAGCCCCAGGTTTTTCCTCTACTGCATTCAAAATGGGGCAGAAAGAGAAAATCGTGGTCCTGCAGCAGCCTCCAGGGCTGGGGGGCTTCCCCCACACCTCCTGGGGCCACGCAGACCACATGAGAGCCCTCCTTGCTTTCTGCTGGCACAGTTACCAGGAATTCATGCTCCCCGGGTCCCTGCTAAGCAGGTGATCCTGCTGGAGCCACGGGATGGTTGCCTTGTTCCTGGCTGGTGTAATGTTGGGGTCCAGGGTCTTGTACTTGCCCTGCTTATGGCTACTTTTAAGACATGCTATTCGGTGTGTGCGGCGGTGTGGGTGTAGCTGTGCTGTGGGGTGGTGTTGCCTCTTTGTGCTCGGATCGGGTGCCGGCAGCGCTGGGCTTCGTCGTGGACTGGCTCTTTGGCTGCAGTTGCTGGTTGATGGGACAGGGATGGTGGCAGGAGAGCCGGGCTGCCATTGGGTTCGTTTTCTGTGCCTGGTGCTCAGTGTCCCCATCAGTTACATAGGGAGGGTGTTTCGTGAGTGCCTCTTGTTGATGATTTCTTAGGCTGGGTATTAGCAGAAAACAGCCCAAATCGTGCTGCTACACTTACATGGCTGTGGTCTCCCCTGTGCTTTTCCTTGTCAGTGGATGTTCATTAAGCTCTTTCACAGCAGGACCATCAGTTGCTGCAAGCCTTGATGTTACCAGGCCTTTAAATACAGCCTGTCTTACTGGTTACATGCCCTGGTGTGGGCTTGGCTCACCGTCCAGACCTCCGCTATGGACCCCAGCCCTTGCAAAGCCCCCGCTGCTCCCCGCCTTGAGCTGGGTTATTGGGAGCAGCTGCAAGGGATGCGGGGATCGATCTGTCCATCTAGCTGCACAGTCCTATCCGTCATCCCTCCACCCATCCGTCATCACCCAGATACTGAAGCGTCTAGTTAAGGAGGCCAAGGTGGTGACGCTGTAGGAGATGAGGAATAGATTCAGACTCCTGACTGGTGGAATTACTGCTTTCTTTCTCAGCCAGGTACACCAAACCATTCCCAGTGCTGTGTAAGCGGGTAAGCGAGTGTCCGTGTGGTCCTGTGCTGGGCTCTGGGGTAGTGACGAGCTAATGGGAACATGGTTCTTGCTTTTTTCATGTCTCCAGTGTGCCAGGTGACTGTGGTTCTCCCACGTATCGCAGCCAGGTCTGACTCCCTTGGGACCAAAGAGTTTTGTGCTGTAGCAATTGGTCTGCAGTTCCTTAATGGAGGTGGTCAAGGTGGCCACCAGCCTGTCTGCTGTTGGTACCTCAAAGGAAAAATGAGCAGGGTTCAAAAAATGAGCTGGATTAAAAGAACGAGCTGGGTGTCTGGGTGCAGCCCAAGGGAGATGGTGTCAGTCCCAGGCAGCCTTGGTGTCTGCCACCGCAGAATCACTTGCTGTGCCTTGCCCCCTCTCCACTCCCCCAGGCTCCGAGGCAGGAAAGCCTCTGGTGCTCATGGAAACATTTTACTGCTGATAAATTTAGGGGCAAAACCTATAAGCTGTGAATAAGCAGTTGAGGGCAGGGGGGAACATGCATGGGGCACCCCATTAGTGCCCATGCCCTTCCAGTCCTGTCCTGGGGAGTTGATCCTCCAGGAGGGGCTGCACCTGGAGCACAGTCGTGTTATTAGACACCAGAGAATCCACACAGGCAGCATCGGTATGAGCTCGCCCACGTTAGGAGACGTGAGAGAGCCCACATCAGAGGGTTGGCCGCTGTGGGGCTGCCTGTGCATCTTGCCCTAAATCAATCCCCAGGGATAAGGAGCAGCGGCGCTTGGGGGCCGGTGGCTTTTGGAGGAGCAGCGGCTGGGAGCTGCCGGCGTTTACAGCCCGAGGCTCCTGCTCCTGCCGCAAAACGCGGCTTGAGGGCAGACAAGCATTTCCTCCTGCCCCGCCTTGGTGGTCTTGGTGGAGACACGGTGGTCTCCAGCTCTTGTAAAAGCAAGGCAGGGTCCCATCCGGCTCTACAGGGCAGCTCGATGGAGCCCCGAGCATCTCTACAGGGGAGAACCTCATGTGGTCCTGCCGCCTCGGCAAACACCGGTGGGATGGCAGGGACATCCCGGCAGGTCTGGGAGAGCAGCCCTGTGGTCTCTGATGCCCAGCCCTGGTTTGGACCGCGCTTGCTGATGGAGGCATCGCTCTGTTTGTTGTGAGCCAGGAGTGGGGCAGCTCATCGGGGAGGGGGGCTGGAGGTCTGGGTGCCCCTCGCTTCACCACCGAGGGCTGGGCAGCACCTGGGGGGCTTGGCCACGAGCCGTGGAGGTGGCAGCGTGGTGGCACAGCCGGCGGAGCTGGCACAGCTCTCGGGGGAACACAGCCTTGGCTGGTGGTTGACTTCCCAATTTTCAAACATAGAAATGAAAATCAACCTATTGCCGCTTCCTGGAAGTGCATAAAAGTTGATGACTGGAAACAGCACAAATGAAATTAAGTACATATTATCGTCGCTGCATCAGTGGAAAAGGCGGTGCAAGATTTACTCCCCTCCTCTACAGGGGCAAAATGAAGAGCAGCTTTCTGCTTCTGCCAGCCTCTATGCTCCAACCTCCGCTGCTCTGCTGGCCACCAGCTTCTGAGGGCTTAAGACCATCTCGAATATATACGATGACACATAATAACTTGGGAGCAAATAATGTAGCCTTTGAATTCCTCTTCCCGAAGCCCTGAGCCTGGGGCTTTGCAGAAATGCCCTTCCTTTGCTGCGGCTCCTCTGTCCCGCTTTGCCGGGGCTGGCGAGTCCCTCCTGTGCTGCCCTGCCTGCTGCGGAGCCAGCATTTTGCCCGACCCGAGGGGCTTCCCCTCATCGGGAAGAGATGCTGTGGCAGCAAGACACACTAACGTCATGGGGCTGGGGCATGCCAGGATGTTTGCTCATTTTTTTTCCTTATGAAAAAGGCAGTTTTGGGATAAGCCAGCAGCAGGCTGGTGTTACCCTGGGGTCAGGACTGTGACCCTTAGGATATCTGGGCTGGCTGCTGTTATTAACTGATGCCTAAGACCTGGCAGAGGCTGATCCCTGGCTCCAGGGAGGACTTTCCTGCTTGCGAGCGCAGTTCTGCCCAGTGTGGTGGGCAGAGGGCTGGAGCACCTATGCTATGAGGACAGGCTGAGAGCGTTGGGGTTGTTCAGCCTGGAGAAGAGAAGGCTCCGGGAAGACCTTATAGCAGCCTTCCAGTACTTAAAGGGGGCCTATAGGAGAGATGGGGAGGGACTCTTGATCAGGGAGTGGAGTGATAGGACAAGGGGTAACGGTTTCAAACTGAAAGAGGGGAGATTTAGATGAGATATCAGGAAGAAATTCTTTACTGTGAGGGTGGTGAGCCCCTGGCCCAGGTTGCCCAGAGAAGCTGTGGCTGCCCCATCCCTGGAGGTGTTCAAGGCCAGGCTGGACGGGGCTTTGAGCAACCTGGTCTGGTGGGAGGTGTCCCTGCCCAGGGCAGGGGGGTTGGAACTGGATGATCTTTAAGGTCCCTTCCAACCCAAACCATTCTATGATTCTATTATTGAGAGTCTTTCCAATTTCCTCAAATGAATTTTAGTTGCGAGGAGCATGTTTCTCCTTCCTCTGCACCCAAATACCCTGGTACTGAGCGGGACCTGGGGGGCCTGAAGCCTGGCAAAACTGGTGTGGACAGGGCTGCTGGGTTTTGGGCTGTGCTGGAGTTGCCTTGCCCTGAGCCAAGGGCAGCAGTTGGGGCCCTGGCTTCCGCTCAACCGCAGCTTTTCATGGAAATGCGCAAAATTCCTATTTTTGATCCTTGTCCTGCATCAAATCCGGCTGGAATTGGCCGGTGGGATCAGATGTGGCTGGGGGAAGACGGGCAGACAGCTGGGCGGACAGGCAGACAGACCGTGTGATTGCTTAAGCCACATTTCCTTAGGAAGCCAGGCTAAAAATAATCAAAATCCAGTCCTTTCCCACAAACAGCTCCGGTTGCCACAAACCGATGGTTTTCCAGTGAAGAAATGTTTTGTTAGAGAATTCCCAGTTGTTCGTGATGGAGGGAGGGAGGAAGGGAGCACTGATGCTGGGGCGAGAGACCTGCGGATGGAGCCCCTCCATCTCCGACCGGGCACCTGGGGCTCATCCAGCCCAGGCGATGGGGAGCTGGGACCTGCCAATGGCTCAGCCTGGGCATGGGGCTGGAGAAACCCCCTGGATCCTCTGAGCCTTCCCGATGCCTCCACAGCCCCTTTCTCTAGAGCTGGAGAAACAGCTTTTTCTTTTTCTTTTTTTTTTTTTAATTTTTTTGCAGCAAAGTGCGTAATCCACCCACGTCTCCCTCCTCGGTGGGGGATTTCCTTAGCCTGGGGACCAGCTGAACCGCAGTGCGAGGGGAAGGAGGGGGGGAATGGGCTGCTGCCCCACTGGGCGCCCAGCAGCATCCCCAGCATCCCCAAGCCTTGTTGTCCGGGCTTGGCTGGATTTCTGAGGCTTCTCCCTTATCTGCAGAGGAAACAGTTATTAGCTCCCATGTGATGGGCTGCAGATTGGGGAGGAAGGTCCTGCACACGCACGGAGGTGGCTGAGCAGGTTGTCAGAGAGAAGAACCATTTGGCAGCCACTCCGGGGCCACGAGCTGTGTGTCGGGGCTCCTTTCCCAATTCCCTTTGCCCGACTCCTGCCGGTGTTTCGGCGGATGCCACGGAATGGGATGGCACAGAGCAGCTCGGGCTGCATGAGCGGTGGTGGCTCACATCACTGCTGTGCTCTGGGGCAAAGCTTGGCTTTGCTCTTTGCCAGGAAATGGGGCTTTTTCTGATAGCAAAAAAA
>VWZL01000980.1:909870-1078042 GCA_013396915.1 Stercorarius parasiticus
AAAAAAAAGCTAAATTTGTTTCCCATCTTCCCCCAGGCTGTATTACAAATTTGACACAGATGGGGAATCTTTTTTGTTTCTGTGGAAAACTGGATGCATTTTCCATCCCAACAACAGCAGCATGATGGCATTCGACCCGAGACAAACACCAAACAAACCGTATTTCTGGTTTTTGTTGTTGATGGAGGCCGGGAGGGCAGACGAGCTCCTCCAGCTCGGAGCCGTCGTGAGCTGTAGCACCCCGAGGACGCGCTCTGTGGAGAGCCGGGAGCTGTGCTGCAGGGGGGGGACCAGCCGGGTACAGAGATGGTGACCATGACAAGGGGGTTTTAGGTTGAAGTTTCTCCAAAGCCAGGCAGGGAGGCTACAAACAGCAGCACCACTGCAGAAACTGGGGGAACACAGTGGGTTTGGGCTGATGGATGCTGTTGCGACCTCCGCTCTGGGGAAGAGGGAGACAAGGGCATGGTTTGCTCTTCGCCAGGGGATGTTGGGCACCCTCGGGGCTTTGTTCTCCAGCCGCAGGGTGAAACTTCTCTCCTTTCAGATGCAGTTACGGCTTCTTCGCCCTGCTTGGCCAGGGAAGGTGGCGAGGAGAAGGGCTGGGCAGCCCTGGCTCCGTTCCTGCCTCCTTGCAGGCAGCTGTCTCAAGGAATTAGGGGTAACCATCACCTTTGGATGGGTTAACCTGCGGGTAACCTGCTGTTCCGTGGAGCTGCTGCCTGCTCTGGGCCATCAGGCAGCATGGAGCCACACCTTCTGCCAGGGCTGGGCAGGCAGCAGCCCAGCGATGGCCCGCTCGAGCCCTCAAAGGCATCACAGCGGTGCTGGGGAGATGGGGATGGCCACATCCTGCCCACAGCCCGGCCGGGGCTGGGGAGTGGGGGGTGGGGTCTGCGATGGCGGCGCTGCTGCCTCAGCACATTGCTGCTGCCCCACACCTGCAAGAGCTCCCGGGGCCGCGCGCCTGCAGGACATCTGCTCCCAACCCCACGGAGGGTCCCGGCGCGCCAGCCAAGAGCTGATGCTGCAGATGATGCCGCTCATCTGCCAGCTCTTGAACCCGGCCCAGGCACCCGCCGAGGTTTGTCTAAACTCAGGTAATTGCACCAATATGGTGCTTTTCCTCCCCCCCCGGGCCAAACCCTACAGCTCGTGCATCACTTCGGGCTGTTTGTTGGAGCTGCTGCTTGCTTAGAGCAGAGCTGGGCTGGTGCAGCGCCACGCAGTGAGGGCAGGACTGGTGCTGCTGGCTCACGTCCCCCCCCCATCCCCTCTCCTGTCCCCTCTCGCTGCGGGCAGCCCAGGGCACCCTCCTGCTCAAACCCTGGTGCCGGCGGCAGCTGCCAGCAGTGGGTGGCCAGCGCTGAGGGGTTGTGATGCTGTGGGAGTACAGGGTCACCTCATGCAGGGGCAGCGTGGGGGGATGCTCCCGGCAAGCCGAGAGGGCGGCAGGCTGGGAGGGAGGCCGGAGGGGAGCCAGGGCAGAGCCTTGGTTCTCCGCCTTCGGAGGAGAGGGGGGGGATCCTGTTCGCAGGGGGGTTGAGGTGCACAGTCACCGGTGATTTCGGTGAGCATTGGGTTCCCAAATACCTTTGTGGATCCGGCCAAGAGAGCTTAAAACTGTCACTGGAAACTGTGCTGATGGATCCCCACGGCTTCGTTGCAGACCTCAGACCTGGCTCCAGTTCATGAGCGAGGACTGATTTATGTTTTCTTAGGTAGAAACGAGACAGTTTTGGATGCGTTTCAGAACAGCTCGTGGTTAGTTTGAAGCTGAAGCTTCGTGCAGGACTCGGTGCTTGTTCAGCAGGGGAGAGCCAGATTGGGAAAGCGTTTTTGCAGAAGCCTCCATGAAACGTAGCCGGTGGACTCGCTGCCCGCTAAATCGGCACACGGTGATGGGAGAGGCGTTACTGCGATGGCAAGGGTCGGGCTCTTGCCTCGCTTGGAGCATCTTTGATTTCTAAGTCATCAGATCCAACCAGTGCAATTTTAAACTGGATGCGGAAGGTGCTGTGGGCAGGAGAATGACATTAAAGTTGTTTGTGTTGAATTTGCTTGGTTTAAAATAGGGACTGTGAGCCTAGATTTTACTGCTTGATTTACCTACTGGATTAGGACCTGTGGTCCTCAGCCAGGGAGGTGCAGGGAGACCCCCCAGCAGCATCATGGCAAGAGCTGCGCCTGCTGAGCATGGTCCTGGGTCATCTTCTCCCAAAGCCACCCCAAAAGCAGCCACCAGAGGAACCTCAGCTCTCGCCCTGGGTTCAGACCCTCTCTCGTCAGCCCTGGCTGGGTCCGTGCTGGGGCAGAGGAGCTGAGAGTCCTGGGGGCACCCCAGGGAGGGAGTTTTTCTTTATCCCTTCTGCCAGTGGCATTTTCCACTGGCTGTCCAGTTTGGAGCCCAGGCCAGCTCTCCTTTCCACCTGACCTCCCTCATTTGTGGAGAAGACGCGATACCTGCTGCAGTGTTTGGGTACACTGGTTCAGAGGTAACGTCTGATGGGTTTATCTGTGTCGTCCCATGGGGTTTATGGCCAGTTTGTTACTCTAAAATGCATTGATTGCTTTCTAACGAGCATCCGACCCTTGGTGATGCCAACAGGAGTCGGTGGTCCTGGCACGTGGCTTCTGATGCCAGCTCTGGTCCAGCAACCAGAAAGTGCAAAGTTCTCATTTTTGTCTGTTTAAAAGAGGAGGAAAGGTAAAAAAGACTTGAAAATGTTGGAATGAGTGATGTTAACAGTTGTGAGGCTGGTGGGGGGGACCTCTTCTCATCCCTAAAAGCTGCTGGAGGGGGTCCCTTCCTCACCTGCCAGCTGAGTGGGATGGCTGTGCAGAAGGTGTGGATGGAGGAAGGAGAAGAGCATGGCAAAGGGTGCTCTCCTCCCTGGAGCACAAGCCGGAGGGGGACAGCCAGCCCTGCTGGTGGTGGCCTCAGAGTGGCCATCTGGAGAGCCCGGCAGCCCCTTCCCCATCGCTCTGAGAGGGTCCAGGCTGGGGCTGGGCGAGGTGGCAGGGCCGGCCCCATACTGAGATCAAATAAGCACAAATACACTGAAATTATTCATGGCTCTGGGGACTTGTCTCGATGCCTCGTCAGCATCTGCTAATCAAATCAAAGCAGCTGTCAATTCGCCGGCCAGCGGGAAGGTCTCGCTCTGGCAGACATGTGTGGATTCCTCGTTTCTTCCTCCCTTGCGTGAGCTCCCGCTGCTCCTGCACCTGTGACGGGGCTGGGACTGGGGTGTCCCATGTGGGGGTCCTCAGGGAGCCCTCCCCAGGGCTGCCCCGGCCGCTGGGGACACCCCTGCCTGCACCCCGTGATGGAGGAGAGGAGAGGTCCCAGGGACCCATCACCATGCAGGTCCTGCCACCGGCACCGCGCCCTGGCTAATTAGTCTGAGCTAATTAGCTGAAAGCTTGTAGCTCAGGCCAGCACTGCTTGTGGGCTGGGACCACCTGCAGCCACTGTCCCCCAGGACGTGGCACCGCATGGCAGCAAGGGGATGGATGCGCTCGAAATATTGGAGGATTTTGCCGCAAATTTGAGTATTGTGGCTCCACGGCATGGCTGGTGCCCAAGGCCCTGCAGGCAACTGCAAAATTATAGATAACTCTTTTTTTCTTTTTTTTTTTTCTGTCCCCTCCCAAAAGCAGCACTTCCCGATGCCCAGGCGGGCAAAAGGAAAAGAACTCTAGTCAAAAAGCAGTTCCTAAGAGACAAATGAGAAAGCACAAGGGCATTGAGAAGTGGAGGAGTTCCCATTTCTGCTGGCCATGTAACTTTAAACCTGAGAAAAATGAGATTTTGTGGGCTTTTTATGTCCTTCCTGTGCTCTCCTCCATCTAGGTGGGAACCCGGAAACGATCAGCCCTTTGCTGCGAGAGGATAATTTAGTGAAAACCAATATGTGTATTTTTTTATTTGTAATTGAAAACAAAGACCTTAGACATAGCGATCTCCGGGATTTTTTTCCTTTTTTTTTTTTTTTTTAAACAGCAATAAATTTTGCCTCTGAACGGCCTGCCAGAAGCGCACCGCCGGCCTGGAGTGCTCAGACTGGGGACAACTGGTCCGTAAAAAATAGCTGGCCATCGGAAGTATATAAGTATGCGTTAATGGTGTTATGCCCATCCGAGCGGCGTGTGCCTTCTCGGCACGGCGTTGCAATTGCTGGGGTTAGTGGGGTGCTCTCCCAGAGCAGCGGATGGGGGTGTCCCTTCCTGTCCCCAGGCTGCAGTGATGCAGAGCCCCCAGCCTGGAAGCCCCCTGCAGCTTTTAGAGGAAATTTTCCTTATTTATTGGAGCGCCCAAGGATCCCAGTTACCAGAGGTATAAAATTTGTCACCGGTGCCTCTACTCTGGTTGCAGATGAGCATAATTTGTGTTTCTCTGTGCTCAGACAGCAAGTCAGGTCATAAAACACAAGATGCGTGGTGAAGGGAGAGCGTATTTAAAAGGCTGATTCCGCTGAAAGGTGTAATAGTCTGCCGGATTACTTGCCGGGTTAGCTGCAGGAAAATTTACTGCCTTGGAAAGAGATTAGCAGCAGCCGCTGCTGCCAGCGGATTTCTTCCTTTTCTAAGAGGAAGGAAGCTTTTCATTGAATTCCTGCTGCTCGCACTCGCGAGCGATGCTCCCCCTTCCGCTGCCAAACCACCCCATCAGTTCTCACAACTTGGAAGGGAAAAAAATAATCCGGACGATGCTAAGTGTTATCCTTATCTCCCCTCTCAGGTGTGATGGGGAAATTTGAGGCTGTGTTTCAATTATGCTGGTGTGAGTTTACACCAGCGCTGCCAGTGCCTTCCCTGCTCCGAGCCTGCAGGTGCTGAGCTGGCAGAGGGGGGTTGGATCTTGCTCCAGAGGCATAAAGAGGAGAGGAGGTTCGTTCCCGGGCAGCCCCATGCCTTGCTCCCAGGCAGCCCCTGCCTCCCTCCCCGGTCCAGGGCTCCAGGAGCATCCCGCCAAGCCCCAGCTGCGGGAACATGCTTTGCACGGGTGGCACCGGGGCTACCCCCGCCACCAGCCAAGCAGAGACCCCGACCCCAAGCATCCCGTCCTGCGAGCGGGGACAAAACCTGAGCCTCTGCGGAGCAGCCCCGGCAGAGCTGAGCTGGTCCCTGGTAGAATGGAGCCGGAGCAGCTTCCTGGGGCCACTCATGCTGCAAGTTTGCAAGTCCTCCTGCAGTGCCCCCAGCCATACGCTGGAGGGACCGGACCCGGGCTTGGTGGGGGCGTGTGTGGGGGTTGGTTTTGTTTGATTTCATTCCCCTGGAAGGGAGGAGGGCGGTGGCAGGCCGGGGCAGCTAACCCCTTTAATTGTGTGCAATGAAGGCTGACAGTGCCGAGGCGCAGCCTTTAAAAGGAGTACTGAACCTTTAATTCCTGAATAAATCATCTCCAGTCTGTTGCTCCTTCATCTGCAAGCTGTTTGAGCGCGGGTACATATTCACTGCTGGGAAGGGTCATTTGGAGATCAGAGCCCTCGATTGACCCGGGTCACAGGCAAGACACCTGCCACAGGCTGTCCCCGCGCCCCCGGGGCCGCCGGGAGTTGGGAATCAAAGGGACACCAGGGAGCGAGCTGCAAGAAGAGGATTTCTAATTGCTGCCGTGCAGACGCGCTTCATTCCAGAGGGATGGAGAGGGCCGTGCGTGCCCGCTGCAGCCCTGCCCTCGCCTTACACAGCCCCAGTTCAGCATCCCACCAAGGCTGGGCTCCCGTCAGCCCACGCTTTCTGTAGGGTTTTGGGGGATTCACCTAGCTTTTCAGTTTCTCGCCTGTTTTAACCCAAGCAGTGAGTTCAGCTGCGTTTTCACTGATGGTTGTTCAAAATACGTCTTTGCTTGTTGCAAGCGAAACGTTGCTCCTGTGAACGGGAGGTTGGTTTGGCTTCAGGTCCACCTCCTGCCATTGAGAGCTGCAGGCAGCACCATCCTGCTGCTGTTCTGTCTCCGAGTGACCTCTGGAGGTGCCAGGTGTCCCCGTGGGCTGTGGGGTGCCCGATGCTCACTGCTGCAGCCATGGGCGATGACTACAACAGCAAACAGGCGTCCCAGGGCGGCCGTGGCTTTGTGCCTTGTCCAAGGGGCATGGGGGGACCTGCGTGGTGGTGGCTGTGGTGGGTCTTTGGCGAACATCAATGGGGAGTTGAGCTGTTCTGCTTTTTTGGGGTGCTCATAGCTCCACAGTGGAGAAGGGTGAGGAGGGACTGTCTCCGAATCCCCTGGGTGGTAACAGAGGCCAAGCAGCCTCTTCCTGCAGCACTGCCGCTCCCGAGCAGGGAAGGAGCTGCGCCCTTATTAACTCTGGTTTCTGCTTTTCATAATCATACGCCGTTATGTGCATTCACCGGGAGCCCTTTGGCCTTAACGACCCCGCTGGAATAACCATGCAAAGAAAAACCTTCAGGGCCTTGAGCTGCCCATAATTGCAACCCCCAGCCATAAACATGAGCACGATGGCGATGCAAATGCTGGGTGGTGGCGGGGAGCGAGTCTGGGTGGGAGCAGGAGTGGGAGCAGGGGGCTGCAGCTGCCTCGCGGGGTTGGTGGGGAAATGGCCTTTTTCTCGCCTTCCCGCCAGGGCTCAGGACTTGGGGTGCCCAGAGGTTTGGATAGATGGACAAAGCAGTCGTGGTTTCCTAAATGGCCTCGGTCTTATTGTGGTTAATAACTGGGTGTCGGGTGACTTGTGAAAGCAGCCACTCCATTAGAAATGCTAATGGGCTTCTCCCTTTTCAGCGTTCCACATCCCCCGGATCTTGATGCTAAATAGGTCGGAAAGCCAAACTCAGAAATCCCTGGCTGCTGGCCCTTCCCGGAGCCCCCCAACAGACCCTGTTGCTGCCTCCCTCCTGCTTTGCATCCCATGCCCTTCCCAGGACGAAGCAGCCGGGCCCTGCAGCCAGTGAGGGAGCCCCTCGGAAGGGTCTGCAGGGGCTTGGACCCCATGGGGAGCAGCCCTGGCCGGCAGCACCACCCATCCCATCGCATCTCCCTTCTCCTCTGAGCCTCTTCTGCAGCCTGGCCCATCTGAATTCCAGTCTGGGGACCCCGTCACCCATGGCCTGGTGGTGGGAGAGCTCTGGGGTCCTTAGGGTTGGCTGGAGACCCTCCAGTTGTGGTCCTGGGCTGTTGGCTGGGCGAGATGCTGCTCGGGGGCAGGAGGAGACGCTCGGGGCTGTTCAGGGATGCTCCAGCTGGGAGCAGGACCGGGCAAACCTCCACGATGTTTCATGTATCAAACTGTAATTAGGAGCAAAGGGCAGGGGGGTGCAAAGGAGCATTAATAAATTATCTTCCTTGTTGTTAATTGACGTGTCTCAGAGTCAGCCGATCGTTGAGCCGAGGGCTTGGCTCCCCTTCCAGGCGCATCACAGGCTCGTTACTGCCATCATTAGCATATTCAGGTTTCCCTGCTTAAAGCCAATTAGCTCCTGGCCAGGCCTGATTGGGAAGCCGTGGCCTCATTTGCACGTTTTTGAATTGGTGAAAGAATCGAAAATAATGGAGGCAGGCCTGGGATGGAAAGCGCCCGGGGGGCTCTGCCTGCTGGGGAGGTGCTGGCAGGACCCGTTGCCTCCTCTGAAGGGGCAGCAGGGGAAGGAGATGGGGAAGATCACAGTAATTAGAATAAAAAGGAACACGGCCTAATTTGCTCCCGGGCGGCTTGATGGCGAGTTCAGCCTTCCGTGCCTTGCACTGAGGTTCAACAGATGCCCCAGTGCTTCTTCCAGGAAGAGAAGGTGATGGAGGGGACAGGGGTGGGGGTTAAGCACGGCTGCCCACGTGTGGCCCCCACCCCGCTTTGGGAAATGGGGGGTCCAGCATGTCCCCTGGCAGCCAGGATCTCCTTGGCAGAGCCGGGAGCAGGCACACAAGCCTGGATCTGTCCCTCCTGACATCCCACCCCCCCTTTCTCCTTTCTCATGCCTTGCTTCCCAGCAAAGGTGCTGCTATTTTAGCTGCCTTGAAGGAAAAGGCCTGGTATCTTAAAGTCTGCATAACTAGTTCCAGTTTAACAACTTCATAGCCGCTGTGCGGCCACAAAGGCAGCCTTGTCCCGCCGGGTGAGATAAGCCTGTTGGGGCGATTCATATGCAGATCCGGGTGGTACCGGGTGTCTGCTGGGAGAGGATAAATCTGTCCCAAGCCTTGTCCCCCTCTCCTGGTTCCAAACTGTTTTACATTTACACAAAAAAGGTTCTGTCCCCCATTGAGCCCGTGGCAGGGCAGCCTGTCACCCTGCCTTTGAGAGAGGAGGTCCCCTGGAACCACAGCCGGACCCCACTGGGTGCCCCCTGCCCAGACAAGGCTGGGCTGGGGCGGGCGAGCGGAGCCATCACCGGCGCTAAGCTGGGCTGTCCCGGCCGGTTTTGTCCCCCACGTCATCCCGTCGCCCATCTTATTGCCTTGAAAGAGTCACTTTCTTTGGCCCTGCAGAAAGCTCTCAACCATATCCCCTCCGGCAGAAATCCCCTTGCCTTTCACTTGCTTTTGTCGGGGGGGCTTTTTTTGTGAGGGCTTGTTTTTTTTAATAATAATGGAGAGGGGCTTTTGTTCCCTCTTTTTCTCTCCCACTTTTGGTGATAACATAGAACCTACAAGCCCTGATCCAGACTTCACCCATCACCCGTGTCTGCAGTTTATCTGGGGATTCAGGGCCTCCGTTTTCACGTTCCTGGTACAGGTTGGGCCTGTGTCCGTGCTAAAGATGCTGCCTGGCATTTTTGGGGGGGATGAATTTGTGGGCAGAGCTTGTCCTGCACATGAAGCTGCCGTATGAGCAGCCAGAGTGGGTGCTAATGCAGGGATGCTCTCAGGCTGGAGACTTATTTATCAGCGAGGTTGTCCTCCGATGGGTGCATCCATTACTTTATGCTCTTAGCCGGGTGCTGGGAGGAGTTCTCCTTCGTCTGCAACAAAATCATCCTGGAGTCAAGGAATCATGAACCAATTAACCCTGGAAAGTTATGTCGGCCCAGTTTTTTTGAAGTCTGCTTTGATTACTTGCCTGCTATGGCTGTTAATCTCTGTTTAATGCAGTTTTCTGCATTTTTATCAGGGCTGTAAGTTATTGCACCTTGCTACCTCAACAGAGGAGGTAATTAATCTAAACGAGGGCCCCCCAGGAGCACAGCCCTAATCTGCAATTTCCCATTGACTGTAATAGAGGGAAGATCCCAGAGAGGTCCAGCAGCCCTTGGAAATGCACCTCGGCTGAGAGCAATTAGGGGATGTTACAGACACGAGTTTGTTGGCTCAGCCCCTCGGTGACTGGTAACGGCAGCCCCGGGTCGCAGCCGGCTGCTCGGTACAGGGTGGTACCACAGCGATCCCGCGGCCCCCGAGCGAACGGGTACCACGGCTCAGAGGGTGAGAGGAGGATGAGGATGTGTGACCGGGGTGGGTGGAAAGGAAAACTTGGTGAAACAATGAGCAAAACGGCTCCTGGGAGGCTCTGAACTTGATGGTGGCATTTTCCACCCCCTCCATGATTTTTGTGTTTTATTTAAGCATTAACAGCCTCACGTGTTGACTATTTCCACGCAGGAAATCCCATTTCTGATGCCTCTCAAATGCCAGTTGTTTTGCTAGCTAATTTATCAGCTTAATAGAAAAGTAAAAGAGTTTTATTTCTCCTCCTGGGCGCACGGTCTCCTCTTGAAATACAAACTCTCTCTAAGCCTGCCGAGGTGCTCCCTCGTTGCAGTGTCGCCTACTTGTAGGCAATGCTTAGCATTCCCAAGGCGTTTCCTTAAGGTCAATAAGAACTAACTGTAAATTTAATTAAAGTTTCCAGTGCTTGCACTAAAGTGGAGCACAATAGAAGCCAGGTCTGCTCTTTGCCAGTTTAAGCCAGATCTGGAGGGAGACAGGGGTTATCAATAATTAACTGGGGTAATATAGGGGAAAGTATTAGGGAGTTAATGAAAACGTGAAATAGCGTAATTATCTTGCAAGTAGCTGGGAGCGATGGAGCTGCTGAGGAAGAGGAGGTGTTGCACAATTTGCTCGGAGGCTGCTGTTCCTGATGTGGTCCAGGGATGAGGTTGGGACCCAGGTCCTCCACCACCAGTGGCTGGTGGCTCCCCATTAACCGAGTGCAGGATCGAGGGTTTAAAGCCCAGCCAGCGGCGTCCAGCCCACGGTGGGTCGTGTGTCTTTCGTTCCCGTCGGAAACAAAGCTGTCGGTGTGTTGGAGCCTGTCTGAGGGTCTGCCTCAGTGCTCTCTTGCAGTGCTTTTGGCTCAGATGGACCAGCCTCGGAGGGGTTTTGCATGGGATGTCACTGCCCCATTGCTGTCCCCAGTGGGGGGACCAAGAACGTGGCCATGCTGGCAGGGGAAGGTCTGTGCGCCCCATCGCACAGGAGCTGCCTGCTGTTTCTCCAGCAGTACCTGTGCAAACAGAGTTGGGAATCCTTGCCCCAACATGGGCTTTTATTAAAAATTCTATTTTAATTAAATTTTAATTAAGCCTAGTATGGTGTGGGTGGCTTTAATTAAAGCCAGTGTGGTTCCTGTGTGCCGAGAAGCCCTTGGTTGGCAGGATGAGTGTGGGGAAGGTGCTGGGACTGCTGGGTGAGGGTCTCCTGGGCTGCCTGTGGTGAGTGGGGTCCTGAGGGTCCCTGTGCCCCACAGATCCCTTAGGGATGGCCTTGGCACCATGGGGCTCAGCCTGGCCCTTGCTGTCCCTCTGCAAAGAGAAAAAGGGGGATTAAAATGGCTTTTATTAAAATGTTTTAGCAAAGCCTTTGCTGGGGGCATCCAAACTCACGTCGTTCTTCGTGGTCAGTGCGTCAGTGCTCCCGGAGAGCAGCACTGTTGCAGGGGTAGCTCACGGGTTTCCTCTCTGGTTTATGTCCTCGGGAACACCGCGATGGCAACTGCAGCAAACCCAAACCATTGGGTTTTCCGACAGCTGAGCACAACCATGAATTCCTGAGCTTGGGTCAGCTCGGTGCCAGTTTGGGGAGCGGAGGCTGAGAAAAGCAGTGTTTTGGTTTAACGTGGGCTCTCCAGGCTCTCGGATCACATCATCCCACGTGTTTGCTGTTTGATAATAAACATTTTATTGCTCATTGAGGAGAGGAACTGTTTTAGGTCTCGAGCCGGTGTTTACTGAGAGAGGGTTTGGGCGGGTGAGCGGCACGAGGAAGGAGCCGTTTTGCTGTGCAGGAATCCCGGTGGCATCTGGGGAAGCGCTGCAGAAATGCCTCAACAAGTCGCCCAGAGAAGCTGCGTGAAGCAGCCTGGCAAACCCTATGGCGGGTTTCAGGACATGATTAGAGTTAAACATGCTTTGCTGGCTGGTTTGCGGGGGGAGCAGCAGGTTGGAGGTGTGCTAACGGCGGTGTTCGGAGGTGGGAGGTTGGGTTTTGCCTGACAGCAGGGAAGGAATGGAGTGTGGAGTGCAAGGGTCTGATCCTGGTTTGGGAGGGCGCTTCCCAGCGAGAACCCCAGCAGTCAGCCCCTCCGGTGAGCGTGGTTATTTAGGGCAGGGTCAAAAGGTGCTGAAAAGTTTGGGGAAAGCGCTCATCACTGCCTCCAGGATGCAGGTACCCCCGAAGGGCACCCCCCTGCCTGGGCACCGCTGCTGCCGGGCTGGGGACAAGAAGTGGCTTTGAAAATGCTGGCACTGTCCAGGAAAAAAAAAGGGGGGGGAAACACAAGTGGCTTTTGCCTCTTGTTTGGGGGAGGGAGTTGTGCGGGGCCCAGCATTGCTCGCAAATGCTTTTAATAAAGTGTTCTTTCCTACGTCCAGGGGAAAAAAAAAAAAACAACTAAAAACCTCAAGCCTTTTCCCATTACATAAGGAACAGATGCTGCTGGGCAGAGCCCTGCCTTCCCCACAGCACAGCCCCGGCTGCTGCGTGGCTCGTCCCCTCTCGCCGTGGGGACCCCACTCCCCCGGGCAGGGATGGGGATCCCTGAAACACCCTGTCCTGTCCCAAAGTGCTGCTGCCAAGAGCCAGTCCCGCTGCAGGATCTGGCTGCAACCCAGCAGGAAGGTCCATCCTCATCCTCCTGCTCTGCCAGCATTCCCGCAGGGATCCCCTGAGCAGGACTTTGGAGCTCTCCCTGCCCTTGTGTGGGTCGGCTTGGCTTCAGAAAAGCAACATTAAGAAATCCTTCCCCTGCCTGGATGAGAGAGGAGAGACGTATGGGACAGGCAGGGGAAGCTCCTCTCCTTCCCAGCGAGCCCCAGGGGACACGGGGTGGAGCAGCCCCAGGGGTGCATGGACACCTCAGGAGGAACCTTGAGTTTTAAAACCAGAATTCTTCCAAGTTCAGGCAAAATGGAAAGTCCTTGTAGGAAAGAGGCTGTCTAGTCCCAACTCTCTCCTTTTGATTAAGTGAAATGACTCAGATTTGATGTTCCTGCTTTATTTTATCCCTTGTCACAGTTAATATTGGCTATTGGTACTTTTTCCAAGAGACTTCCTGAACCCTGGAGCTCGTCCTGGCATGTCTCTGGGCGTGGAGCAGCTCGGGTTGGATCCCCATGTGTTTGCTGACCCATACAAGTGATTTTGTGTCAGGGTGGTGGGTGTTTGTTGGCTGGCTGGATGTAGGCGTCTACACAGCAGCTGCTACACATGTTGTTGCTTGGTGCCTCAGTTTCCCCTTGTAAACCAGCACTTGCCGGCGGGGTTAAGTGCTCTGCCATCTGCTAAGAAAAGTCTAGGTGGGAGCAAAGGAAATGCTTGTTCTGTATGTGTATTTCTGCGTGCACACAGACATGTAGATTTTATTTCAGAAGAACTATGGAAATGGTTTGGTCATTTCCCAAAGTATTAAGCAAGCCTCTGGAATCCTCGTGTCCCCTCCCTGTGGGAAAGCAGTCTCCTTTTGGGACAGACGCAGTGCAAGGACAGGCACCCAGGTGGGGTGGGCAGCAGGGCTGAGCCCCCGGCATTGGAGCAGGATGCTGCTGTGCTCCGAGCAGGATGAGTTTCCAGCCCAGGGCTTTCAGCAAGAGACTCCTCTGGCTTAGGTGGCTGGGGAAGGGGACCGTGTGTGTCACCCTGAGCATGACGGAGGGAATGGAAACCACAGCTTGTGACAGCACAGAGGAAATGAAGCAGTTTCAATCCCAGATGAGCCCCAGGAAAAGTGAGCTCCGTCTCTGCGTCCATGTGGGGTCCGTTGGTGAGGGCTCCTGTGTGGGGTGCCATGGGAGTGAGCTGGTGGGACATGGCTGGGATGCAGCAGCAAGAGCTGCTTGTCCCCTGGCACATCTGCACCGCCTGCCAGCAAGGGAAACCGTGGTGTGCAGCAGCAGCTCGGGGTGGCATTGTGTGAGGGGGAGCCACACTGGTGCTGTGCCCACAGGGACCCGTGAGCTGCCACCAGGATGGCCTGAGGGGACATGCCCATCCCCAAGAAGGGGAATGTGAGGGGCTCTGGGGGACATGAGGGGCTCTGGGCCAGGTGCCTGTGCTGGTGGCAGGGGAGATGCGTTCTTCAGCCCCTGGCTCTCCTCATAGGGTGACATGCGTGGGTAATTTCTCTGGCAATTAATGCCTCATTAAAGTGCACAAGGGAACAATCAGGACAGTGAATTTTACGCAGCACAATGGCTGGGCCCTGAGAGGTTTTCTGCCTTTTTTTTTTTTTTTTTTTTTTTTAAAAGGAAACTGTCTTTTTCTGGCCTTAACTGCATACTGTCTGGAGGCAGAGGAGGTGGGAGCCTTGGTGGGCATCTCCACCCTCGGGCATCTCCATCCTCAGTGGCCACTTTGGTTTAGCCCCTGTAGGTGCACACCCCCGTGATGAGATTGACCTCTTTCCTCTTTGCAGCCCTACAGGGCGAATGGACACATCCAGGACATGTAACGGGTCTAGAGGCTGGGATGAAAACCAGCCCCGTCCCAAAACACACGTGTTAAGATGTGCGTGGCCACCACTGAACCCCTCTGGAGGGAGGAGGAGGGGGTAGGAGGGATTTCCAGGGCTGGGAAGTAGGTTGTGGGGAACCTCCGAGGGGGACTGACAGCCTGGGGGACTGACAGCCTGCAAGTGCCCTCTGGACGGTGCTGCTGGCAGGGCAGGGTGATGGGGAGTCCCTTCCCAGTGACATGGAGTCCCTTCCTGCGGACACACCCTGGGCGGATGAAGGGTAGACCGAGATGAGCAAAAAGGAGGGACCTGGGCAGGGGGGCTCCTAAGAGGGCTTTTGAAGACAAGGAGGTGACCAGTGGGGTGTGACAAGACAGTGTCCCTGGCTGGCAGGAGGGGAAGGAGAGAAGCAGTCACAGACAGGGAGCCTCTTGGCATTTCAGGCTGGGTTTGGGGTTTGCTCCCGCTCATCCCTGTTGCGGCATCAGGTCAGAGCAGCTGTGCCTTGAGCCCTCACTGCGTCCCTTTCTCTCCCCAGGAGCCTGATGCCACGGACGCTGGAGGGGCAGATCACGATGGAGAAGACCCCCAGCTACTTCGTCACCAAGGAGGCTCCCCGGCGCATCTACAACATGTCTCGGGACACAAAGCTGATCGTGGTGGTGCGCAACCCCGTCACCCGCGCCATCTCGGACTACACGCAGACACTCTCCAAAAACCCCACCATCCCCAGCTTCCAGGCCCTGGCCTTCAAAAACGTCAGCACGGGACTGATAGACACAAGCTGGAGCGCGGTGAGGATCGGGATCTACGCCAAGCACCTGGACAACTGGCTGCAGTACTTCCCCCTCTCCAAATTCCTCTTTGTCAGTGGGGAGAGGCTCGTCAGCGACCCAGCCGGGGAAATGGGCCGTGTCCAGGACTTTCTGGGTCTCAAGAGGGTGGTGACGGACAAACATTTCTATTTTAATGAGACCAAGGGCTTTCCCTGCCTGAAGAAGCCGGAGGGTGGCAGCAAGCCCCGCTGCCTGGGGAAATCCAAGGGGCGGCCGCACCCCAAAATCGACGTGCAGGTGGTCCAGCGCCTGCGGGAGTTTTACAGACCCTTCAACATGAAGTTTTATCAGATGACAGGGCAGGACTTTGGGTGGGACTGAGCCATCCACAGGGCGTGCTGCTGTGCTGGGACCTGGTCTGCCCAGCAGCGTGCGGGGCCAGGACTGCGGTCCAGGGATGCCCGTGGCTGCCATGGTCCAGGGATGCCCGTGGCCACCCCACCAGCAACCTCCTCCCTTTGTTTTAATTTATATCAGACCTTTTCCAGCAAGAAACGGACCCTTCTGGAGTAGAGAGAAATATTTAAGAAATAAAACCACAGATGACCCCTCTTCCCTCCCCGACCAGATTAAATATTCTTCCATATAAATCTTGCTAATCTATATTAACTGTGACCGTTCTCACTGGCGAGTGGGAGCGTTGAGTGTGTGGGTGGGTGCGTGGGTGGGTGGGTGTGCATGGGGGCAACAGCTCTGCCATCCACAGTAAAAGCTTTGGAAACCAGTTGGCCACTGGGGCGTGCAGCCAGTGGGTGTTTGATAAAGCAAATTCGGGTGCTGAGCACAGGCGGGGGCTGCCATCGGGCGGTGGATGAGGCCGGACGAGCAGCAGACCCCAAGCGTGGGGTGGGTTTTGCAGCTAGAAAATAGTTTGCAGGAAATTTCCTAGTTAAGAAAAATGATTGATGGCAGTAGTTTTGAATAAATGCCAGGTCCAGGGTTAGGGAGAGGGAGTTGCGTATCATATACCTTCTTATGTTCTTTGAGTAACCCAGATGGTAAAGCAGGGCATTTCTAACCCTTAGGATGAAAATCCCCGCTCCCTCTGAACTCACCCAGCAGAGCAAACAAAAGCCCCAAACTCTGACCTTTCAGTTCAACAATCTCAATAGATTTTCAAATCTGCAGCCACAGAGGGCCATCATGGGAAGCTGCAGAAATTAGTTTGATCTGAATTAACTAGTTTTCCCTTAATTAAAAGATGGGGGAAACATTTAATTAACCTCTAATATCTTATTAGTGACTTGTATTTGTCTCTTTAATGAGCTAATTATATGTTTTCAAGGGCCCCCAGGCCCCGCATTGTTTGCAAATATGCTTTGGCTGTGGTTTCTTGCATCCTGCTGCATCCCAAAGCTGACTGTCCCACCTGGCGTGTCCTGCCAGGCGTGCCATCGCCTCCCCTCCTCTCCGCTGCTGTTTGGGGGTGACGGAGGTGACAGGTACCGCTTCTCCTGGGATGCACACCAGGATGCATACCTTTCCTCCCAGCAGCGGGGTGATTTTGCACCAGCATATTGCTGCACAGCTCTCCCTGCTCCCATGTCCTGGGTGCTGGCACGTCCTTCGTTCCCCTTGGAGGTGACACGTATTTTCTGTCCCGATGCTCTGGGCTGTAGCTGAGGGTCAGCATGTTTGCCCCGTTCAGCCCCTGGGCTTGTTTGGTCACTGTCGGGACAAGTGACATGCAAGAGAACAGGCTTAACGCGATATCATAGTTCAATGCAACCAGTTGCCTCTTTCCACGCAGGGAGTGGACATCGTGGTGTCAATGTGTGAGCGGTGGCAGGGATGGACGCAGATGCCACCGGTGTGGTGCCAAAACCTGTGAGCTTTGTGGCTGGTATTAAACTGGGATATTGTAAAAGAACAGTAAGAAGAGATGAAATCTGGCCTGCTTTTCTGCTGGTTAAGATCCCAGAGCCCTCCGAGTGATGCAGCCGTTGCCGGGAGGGACTCAGCACCCCGGGCCCAGTGCGGGGTCCCCTCGGCTGTGTCCCCCCGGGACTGCAAGCGCCCCGGCCACCGACCCGCTGGGGTGGGATGTCGGAGCGGCTGGAGCCTGTTGTCAGCCCGGCTGGCAGCTCCGCATGATGGACTGCGCTCTGCTTGTTTAGGTTTTGTTTCCAGCCACGACATTCGACCAAATTATTCTCCACGAAGGGCTTTAAAGTTTCCCAAGTGCCTGTGAAAGCCTGGAAACGCTGATAGTGATCCTATTTCTCAGCTGAGTGACTGCATTCAGCCCCAGCCATATTGATATGCAAAACGTTAAGGGTCCCGGCTCTAAAGATGGTTTCTGTCTGCCCTGTGAAAGGGAGCCATACTTTTTTAAAGCCCGGGCCTTTCTAAAGCCGCACAATACCATATAGACTATGCCATTTAAAGCATCTGAAGCGACCCAAAATGTATTGAAAGCTTGCTTTGCAG
Organism: Stercorarius parasiticus; assembly: GCA_013396915.1. Lineage (NCBI taxonomy): Eukaryota > Metazoa > Chordata > Aves > Charadriiformes > Stercorariidae > Stercorarius > Stercorarius parasiticus. The sequence continues at coordinate 926,993 of VWZL01000980.1, forward strand.
ACTCATTAAGACTACTCAATAGGTTCTGGCAAATACCGTGCCAGGGCTGACCGCACGGATTAAGACTTTTGAAGTGTTACACAAACCCCCTGCTTAAACTAATTGCTGCCCCGCAGCTCATGAGGTCAAGTATTTGTATTCATTGCCTCCGAGAGGAGCCACTTATGGGTCTGTCCAGGTGAAGTCTGCACTTCATTAGATCAAGACAATAAAAGCGGCTTTGGGTTGAAAGGGGGAAGGTGCCCGGGATGAAATGTCCCAGCTCTTGCTCTGAGCACAAGCACAGGCTTATGTCCACCACGGCAGCGTTTTGGGTCGTTTCTGCTGCTTTCAAGAGCCCCAGTGGAGTGATGCGCTTCCGACCGAAGCTGCTCGGTGCAGGACGGCAGCTGGGCCGGTGGCTCTGCCAGGATCGAGTTGTTCCCCGGTCACCTGCGGCATGAGGGATGCAGTGCCCACGTCCCACCCGTGCTGTCCTGGGGTGTGGGTCTGCTCAGCGTCAGGGGGGTTTCTGCTGGAGAAGCGAGTTGGTGTGCAAGGGAAGGGCTGGGGTGCCGGAAGGGTGGGCATCGCTGGAGCAGCAATTGCTTGAAATCAGCGTGCTCACCGAGCAGTTCTCCACCGTGGTGTTTCGTTCCCCAGGGTTGGGTGGGTTCCCTTCTCTGGCTGGATGTGGATCCCATCACGTGCTAGTGCAACATGTGTTTCTCCCGTCTATCCAGAGGGGAAACCGCCTTTGTCATCACTGCCTCATCCCCTAATTAAAAAAGGAGATTTAAGAAAAATCATCTGATTTTCTGAAGGTGTCAGCTCGCACCTTGGCAGAGGCTCTTGTGCCGCGTCACCAAGAGCTGAGGACTACTGAAGAAACTTTGCCTCTTTATTGTAGGTGCTTTGGTGGAGCTTATCTGGGAGTGCTTTCCCTAGTAACAGGCAGTGGGCTCTTAGGGAAATCTAAGCTCAAAGCCCCTTTGCAGCATCTTTTGTAATCATTGGTATCAGCCTGTGGACCCCAACTCGGGCTGCTGCTGGGCTCAGGCATGGGCTGGGGGCGGGGGGGGGGGTCTGACGTGGTGGGATCCTGTGATGCTGCCCGGGAAGCATCCTCGGCACTACTGGGGACCACGGGTGGTGGGGCTCCGACTGCTCAGTCCCCTGCCCTGTGGTCCTGGCACAGGAGGTGCCGTAGGGTCAGGAATCATTTGGAAATGCCCCCAGAAAAACTCCCACAGAGGCTCAGGGACAGGCGTCATGTTGTATCTTTCTGCACAAGACCTCTGGAAATAAAGTTTTAAAAAGATGATGCCAAGCTGTGCTGATGTCTTCTGTGTGTCTGCTATTTCACACCACTGGGGTGGGCTGGGGATGGGACATAGTCCTAGATGGCTGCTTTTATGACTTTTTCCCTTCTTCATGTCTATCTCAGATTGCTAAAAAAACCAGAAACCTGGAAGGTGATATTTTCCCCCAGGTCAGTAGGTGCTGGGAGAATATCTGAAAACTAAGGCGAGCACCTGGGGTCTGTCTACTCCCCAGCACGCTGCTGGCGCTTCCTCAGGGAAGTATTTCTAAGCAAGTTCCCAAGAGCATTGGGGCAGTGGCATGGCCACATCTGCTTGCTCAGAGGACGATGGCAAGATGCCCCACGCTGCCAGAGCTGCAGAAATGCCTTTGGGGCACCAGGTTAAATGGGGGAAGTGCCGGAGCAAGAGGGCAATGGAGATCCAGCTTTGCTGCCAAGGGTGAAATGAAGTTTTCGTCCCAGTCTCAGTTAAACAAAGTTTCCATTTCTAATGTCATTTTTGGTTTGAAAATCCAAAGCATTGTGGTACCTGTGCCCTGGGCCTCCCCCTCCATCCCAACCACTGCATAAGCCAGGAAGAGCTTTCCAAAATGTTTATTTACTCCTTTTTCTTTTAGAACAAATTTAGGAGGACAGAAGGGAAAGAATAAAAATAGGAAAAAAAAAAAAAAGCAGCTCCAAAAGAAAGAAATTAAAACTTCCCTGCCTATGCATAGGTCGGGAGATGCAGCAGGGCTGATTTGCTATTACACTTTTCACCCTGACATGCCCTTGTAATGTTTTATAACCTGTAACAGGGAAAGCCATGCTTTTCCCTGAAAAAACCCCATCATCCCCACCCCCTCCCCATCCATCCCCACCAGTCCCACACCACGGTCCCCAGGTGGGGCTCGTGCTGATGGGGCCATGGGGCACCTGTGGGCTATGAATGTGGGGAGGGTGGGGGGGGCTGGATCCTCCCTGTAGGAGCTGCCCCGGCTGTGGAGGATGCAGAGGGCTGTTCCACCTCGGGGAGCAGGAGCTAGAGCTAGCTGGTAAGGGGGGCGCTGGTGCCAGGGAGTTTGGGCATCCTTCATGCTGCTTGTGGAGGAGGGGGGCAGGTAGGGGCAGTGTGATTCTGTGCAGCAGTGCCCAGGGAGCGTCTGTGGGTGCTGATGCATCCTGAGGTGTCCAGTGTTTGTACTTGGGGTCTCCAAGAGGAGCTTTGTCTGTCCTATGGTGCTGTCCTGCACCTCTATGGACATTTGAGTGATCACCCTAAGGCTTCTCTGGTGCACATGGGTGCCCAGCGGCTCTGTGGGAGCAGGGCAGCAAGCAGGGCTGGATTGTCCCCGCAGGACACGGTCATGCTTCCCGGTGAAACAAGGCGCAGTGCAGACAGCATTGCTTGCAGACCTCTGCCTTGTCCCATGCTTGAGGATATCTGGGACCTTGATGCTTGTTGCCGCAGGGTGCACTGTGGTGGCCTCCCTTCCCGGCTCTTCTTCCTCTCACAGTGTCCTGCCTTCCTGCAAAGCCACCCAGCACCACACATGGCCCTCGAGCAGCATCTGGGGCTGCCAACTCCGCAGGCTTCTGCTCTAGTTTCAGTCTTGACGTGATCTCAATATGCAGAATAAACTCACGCCATATTCCCCACCAGACAAGAAAATGCCCATGCCAAAGGAGAGGCCACTGTAATTGCAACCAGGTGCCCAGTGGTGGCTTCCAAGTCATGTGGAGTGTGGACCGGATCCCACATGTGGGTGCAAATAAGCACCATCAGGTGTAGGCAGCTCTGGGGTATGTGACTGTAAGGAAGAAAACAGTACACGGTGCTTGTGTCTAATCCTGGAGTGAGGTGGGCTGCCTTGGCTCATCTGTGCTCTGATGTCGGATGAGGTTATTCACTGGTTTAACTGGAATTGGGGTGAATTGAGCACAGCCCGTGTGCTCAGCCCCTCTGGAAGCCTGTGAGCAGGCAGCGAGATGCTTTTAGTAAAATAGTAGTTACTTACTGGAATAACTAACCAAACTATTTACCTGTGAGCAACCTGCTAGAATTAGTGCCTGCCTGAACCAGGACAGGGCATGCTGCTGGTGTGTCCCCACTGCAAGGGGTGTCTCTGGGGGTCCTGCCGCAGGTGAGGGCTGGATCCCCCAGCCCTGGTCCCCCCTGCCACCGCCCTGGGTCCCCCCTGCTGCCTCCAAACCCCGTGGCTTTCGAGAGCAGATGTGATGGACACTCAAGTGGTGTGGCTGCTGGGAGGAAACCAGCTCCTCTAAGTTTATTTGCATTTCTTGATACAAAACCAGTATTATTTGAGCCATTTTGAAAATGCAAGCTCCTTCTCCGTTCAGATTTTAAATCTTGCCTGTGCATTCAAACGGATGTGGCTTCCAAAGCAGGAGGGATGCCAGACTCTCAGCCTCCTCCTGTGCAGGTTTAACCCAACAGCATCCTTTTCCCACTCTGAGAGTTGAGATTATGGTTGTGCGTGGGGGCCAGATCCTGTCTGGAGGCAGCGTGGCCCTGCAGAGCTGCCCCGTCGGGCTGTGCATCCTCACACAGGCTGAGCGCTTCCCTCGGCTAATGCAAGGGCTCTGGTTTTTTTTCTTTGATTAGAAACAGCAACATGTTGCCTTGCATAATTAATCAATTTATATCAATAGAAAGAATAAATTGGTGCCTTTCTGGCAAGCTTTCCCCTGGTGGGAGGCGAGCCCCAGGCCTTAATCGTGTACCCCCCATTGCTTCCCATGGGTGTGGGGTAGAGGGAGACACGTGGGATGGGACGCTGCCACCACTGCTCCTTCCCCAGGGGTCACGGACACACAGAGCGGGCAGGAGGAGAAGGGGTATGGCCAGGGCACCGAGCGATGCTGCAGCTTTACATGAGGGCCAGTGTTAGAGGTGCGTGACAGTGATAGAGGGTCTGATTCAGCCCCATTTCTCCTGATTTACCGTGACTAGTGGGGGGTGGTGCAGACCATGGACAGATGATGAAGCTGATGCTCCAAGTGCCCGGGCAGGAACTCAGGCAGCTGCTCTCTCCAACCATGCCCGAAAGTCAACAGGGAGAGAATTTTTCACTTTTTTGCCTTTTGCTATGAGTGGAAACTTCCATCTGACGGCAGGGGCTCATTGCTGGAGAGGCACCCTACGGCAGCTGCAGCACGCTGCTGGCAGATGCCAGCGGGAAAGAAAGTGCGAGGGATGGAGGGCAGCAGGGGAGAGGCCGGGAAACTGGGAAACGCTTCTGGTGGGGATGGGAAAGGGGCTTGTGCAACAGCCAGCCTTTAATTAAGCGTCTTTAAAGCATTTTCCCAGCTGGTTAACATTGCCTTGCCATATTGGAGTGGTTTAGAAGCAATGTTCCTCAGGAATGACTCCCTTCCTGTCGGCCCTGTGCGCGGGTGATGGGTCCCCACCCCACTGCCCCCAGTACCCCATGCCTCCCGAAAAATGGGGCAGAGAAAAATGGGGCCATGCCTGGGTGAGAAGATGTGGAGCCTTCCACAGTCGCAGAGGGGCAAGGCAGGGAAGCAGCCTGTTTCTCTGCCCTGGTTGCAGCATCTAAGTATCTTTAATGCAGTTTCTGCAGCACCCAGAGCAGTTTGCTGGATAAGCGTGCTGGTGGCATCGCTGGGTGCTGGGGGGTGATGGGGACAGTGTGGTCTCGCAGCCAGCACACACATGCTGGATTGGGAGTGCGAGGTCTGGCTTTGGGGTGGATATTGGTGCCAGGAACCAGCACTGGGGCTGTGGCCAGGTTGTGGGGACGTGTGGGGACAGGTACAGGACGTCAAAGCTACACCTGAAGCGCAGGAGCTCCTGTCTGTCAAGATGGGCATGTGTGAAGGTATGTGAATACTTTCTTGATCAAAGTGGGCAAACCCTGCTGCTCTGTGCTGTACCTGTGGCTGCACTGATGTTTTTTGTATTGCCTTTAGGAAAAAAAACAAAACACACATTTGAGTTGGAGACGGGTTGGTCTGGAGCAATGTTCATGTGTGTGTGACTGAGCTGGTGCTGCGGAGCTGCTTCACAGCCAGCTAAGGGTGGGAGCATCCTCCGAATACACTCACTCCCCCTCAGGTACTTGTTTGTGCCTGGCTGCTTTTGGTTTGGTGCTGCGGGGCTGCGCTTGCCACGGGACACGTCTGCTTTTGCTGCTGATGGTGCTCAGATTCGCCCTGTATGTCTCCTGCCCCTTGGCGCTGGGCAGGACTGTGCTGCCTCTAGGTCTGTCTTCAGGTCTGCCTTCACAGCAGGTTTTATGTATGGTGACACAGCCCTATGTTCAAGTCCACCCTGAAAGGTTTCTGCTATGATTTTGGTCTAGTTGTAGTGGAAAGAAGGTATTGTGGGGGGGTCTTCCTGCCACAATTCTCATGTTGTTCCCCCTACGGGGTGCTGCACCCCCTGCTGCAGGCAGCCGTGCTCTCCAGCCCCTCCTGCCCACAGCCGCAGGACCCCAGGGCCGTGGTACCCCGGAGCAGGGGTGATGGGGGCACCCAGGTATCTGCTGGAGCTCATGGCTCTGCCTCGTTTCTCCTACTGCAGTAAACTTGCAGAAATAATCTTGAGAGTGAAAGCATTTGCCTGCCTGCCAGCTAGGGATAGACTTCGCTGTGTGTGTAAACCTGCATAGAGGTGTTTATGCTGAAATTATTCAGGCACTTGTTCTGCCTTTTTAAGCTTCATCCATTCACCCAAATCTTCCTGGAGCCTTTCCCTCCTCCATCCCACACATCACCACCAAAATTACCTGTACAAAATACTCTTGGAGGTGGGAGCAGAGATGCTCACTGTCTACGAGGACGGTATGGGTGCATGCCGTCTCCGCTCTGCCGGGAGATTTATTAGTGTAATGAAAAGGAGGAAAGTGCCCCATGAATCACCATCACACAGGGACATTGTGATGTTCTGTAAATAGTGCAGGGAGCTGGTATTAGCTGGGTGGTCTGCACCAGTGGGTGCGGGTGGCTGCCGGGGTGCCTCTCCTCTTGCATTAGGTTTACGTTTCTGGCAGTGGGGGGACGGGGGTGCATCCTTCCTCGACGAGGCCAGAGCTGCCCGCTGTTTGCAGATGGAGGTTATTCCCTCCGCTCCCCCATGGGCTGGGCTTTCCCAGTGTTTCCAGGCTCAGCAGAAATCTCTGGGTGCCAAACCCTGCTGCAGAGTGTGGTGCGTGCGGAGCTGCCTGTGTTTAAAAGGCAGTTTTGTGTGTTTCTCTGTAATCCTAAACCTTTCTCTAGAAATGAGTGCAAACTGACAGTTGTCCCCTGTCCGGGGTTTTTCTCCTCCTGCCAAGGTTTGAGTTGCCAGCTGCATTTGCAGAGGAGGAGGTGATGCAAGCGCGGCTGTGAGTGGGCTGAGGGTGTTTTGCTCAAAGGGAAAAATCCCCCTTTTTCCAGACAAACATTCCCCGAGTGCTTGAGCATGCAGCGTCACCTCAGTCTGCTCTCCTGGTCCCTTCATCAAAGTTGGGGCTGAGTGACAGCATGGCTGAGCACCATCCACCTCCTCGTCCTCTGCACACTCCAGCCTTGCCGCAGCGTTCCCAGCTTGAGGTTCCCCGCTCTGTCAACTCCAATGACATGCTTAGTGCTGGGACTCCCTCTGCTTCCACAGAGCTCTCTTATCTTTGGAAAAAATCATAATAAAAGCTAAAAGGCAGCTTTAATAGTGTAATATTAGAGAGGGCTGGAAGGGAAGTGCTGGGAGAAAAAGGCCCCTGCCTGGGGCCAGGGCCACGGCACAGCCAGGGCTCCCAAGCATGGATCCACAGCTGCCACTCAGGGATGCAGAACTGGGGAAAAAACCCATAAAATTATCATTTTCTGGGTTGGCCAATGTGTGCTGATGCACCATGCTCAGGCAGGCAGCCCCAAGGCTGGAACAGCAGAGACTCCTGTTGCCTCTAGGACTGATATTGGTGTTATTTAGATGTGCCTGGGCTAAAGGCCAGTTGTGTACCTGCTTGCAGAGGATGGGATCCTGGTGCAGTCTGCCCAGGGACTGGTGCCCATTGGAGAGCAGGATGGTGCACAACCAGGCAGCAAAATGTTGGCACAGGCTGAAGCGCTGCCCAGAGCAAGCGCCTGTAACCGGCAGAAAATGCTTAATGTCCGGAGAGGCTTCACAATAATTTCCACATTCTGTAATTTTTCTCAAGAGGGGAAGAGAGGCAAGCCTGAAATAATTACCCACACAAGCAGTCATTAAAATGTTCTTTACTGCAAGCACTGATCACTTACTGCATTTAACAAGACAACTTTGGCTCTCAGCACATAAAAGCAAGCAATGATTAAAGCTCTTGTTTTCAGGATCCATGAGCCAAAGTACAAAAGTCTATCGCTAGATCCAAGTCTGAGCTTGGCAACCAGCTCCTACCCAGGGAGCAGGCCAAGGTGAAGTGACTTTGCTCAGTATCGGTGGGGTGTGGGGTGCTGGGGAGTGTATTGGGTGCTCGTCCCCCGTGCTGACGATGCTGGGTGCGTGGGGGCATCTCCGGCAGCGAGGAATTGTGCCTTCAGCCCTGCAAGTGAGTTGGGGTATTTTGCAGGAGGTGGAAAATGTTACAGCTCCTTGGGGCTGTAAATGGTTCCTTGGCGGTGGAAAGGGGAAGGTCTTGAGCTCGAGGGCAGCTTGGGAAATGGGGCCAGCGGGTGTTTGCTGCCATCTCCTATGTCCATGGAGCGTGAGAGGATATCTGTAGGGATCCTGGGAAGGCAAAAAGCCCTGGTGTGTGCAGGTAGCGGTGCAAAGTGGGGAACTGGCCAGAGGCAGAGCTGTCTGATGGCTTATGCTGCCTGGAGTCAGTGATCGCACTTTGGTCTCCAGGGTGTCTCAGCCTGTGCTTACCCACTTTGGGGCAGAGACCAAGTAAATTGGAAGGAGCCATCCCCTGGTGAGAGGCTGTCAGGGCTATCTCACTTGCCCCAGGGTAAAAATTAGCAGAGCTGATGAAAGCACCCTTTTGTGCTGTGCTGTGAACCACCCTGCTCAGAAATCCTGCCCCCAGATGAACAGGGATCAGCACGGCCAGAGCTTGTGGCATCGCTGGAGATGTCACTGCAACAGCCCCGTTGCTCCTGTCACGCCGCAGAGCAGGAGGATGCTGCAAGGTGCAGGGCCTCTGTGTTGGCAGAGGTTCTGGGGACACTGCAGGTGCCACCAAAGGTGCTGCTGTGTGTGCAGTGTCACCCGGGCAGGCAGCACAAGAGGGCCGGTGCATAAAACCCACTCCTGATCCGCAGATTTGCACAGCTTGACTGCTCCCATGTAACCTTGTCCCTCATCGGGGACCTTCTCTGAATCTGGCTTCATGGCTGAGATGGGAGTTTGATGCAAGATTATCTCCTTCAGGAAGTGATATTTTTGCAGCGAATCCAGGAGCAGTTGCCTGTGACTGCCTGTTGGGAGAGTCCCATACATACCAAGTGGTGCCGAGGGTTTCTCCTAAAACCAGGCTGTGTTTAAGATGCACAGCATCCTGCAGTGATGGGCAGCCGTACGAAGCCCAGAGGAGTGTCTGCTGCAGTACATCCTCTTCTGAGGGTCTTTGTTGTACACTGAGACTCTTAAGGCTGCTGATGAGGCAGGATACCGAGGTCAGTGGTACAATGTCTTGGTGAGAGTGTCCCATGGAGTCTGATTGTTGGTGTCATGTCATGGCTCTGCATTGGGCTGCTGGCAGAGAGCAGGCATTAGCAGGATGATGCCTAATGCCCAGTGTGGACTGGAAGCTCCAGCAATGCTGGTGGCAGTAGGAGCTGGGCATGAATTCAAGCCTAAGAGACTGGCTTCTTGCTGGCATAAATCAAACTCATTTGCTTCAGCGCAGCTGTATGATTGAGACCAGGTCAAGATCTGGTTCAGATCTTCCTGCTTTGCTTGTTAAGCTCCTGTCCTTGAGGGTGCTGTTCGTTCACCTTTGAGCTAAGATAAATGAGTCCCAGTGTAGCAACACTAAATCTATCCAGCCTAGTGCTTGTCTTTCCCGGGTCTCTCTTCTTGCTGTAGGACAGGCAGGGCTTCCAGGGAAATACTTGGGACAGCTGAGAGAGACAGTTCTGCATGGACAGCATTATGCAGAGTCCCCTGTTGCCTTTCCCCTGGAAAAAGTGCAAGAATTCAGACATTGAATAAATTCCACAGACATTAACTATGCTAATCAAGCAACTGCTTATACACAGGGCTGTTATGTACTGCCTTCCTCTTCTCCCCAGGCGTGGTCAAATTGAACCAAAAAAAAAAAAAAATCCTTGCAGAGAGCTTTAATTTCTAGCAGTGGCCTCCTGGCTCTCCTGGAGCATGTGGTGCTGAGGGTGCTGTGGGGATTCAGCTGCCCGTGTGACTGCGTGTCCCTCAGGTGCCTCCGCTCCAGCTTGGGTGCAGTCAAGCAGTTGCATTTTGTCTGTCACTGCCCTTCTGGCATTAACTGGGAGCATCCCATGATGGGTACAGGGCTGCATCCTGTGTCCCCAGGGATATCCCCACAGCACTGGCCATCCTGTCTGGGAGCCCTGTGCCAGCCCAGGGCACAGCTGCCACAGGGACCCACCTGAGAGCTATATTGGCTCTCTTGGCTTCATTTTGGCTGAAAAAGAGCATTTCGTGAGCGGCTCCATCAGCCCTGTGCTGCTGGTGCAATCCTGCCAGCCCTGGTGGGGATGTGCATTAGGCCCTGGCAGATGGGCAGCCTTCGGCCATGTCCTCTGCTCGCTTGGATGAGTTGTGCTTGTTGGAATTATTTACTGCACTGATCGATACATACTATAGGCAGAGGGCTGTATTTCACGAACACAACGCTATACACGCGCCTACTACTATATTTCAAGAGCATAAATTACACCAAGGCATCAGCAGAAATTAAAACCAAACAGATATAACTTAGAACAATTTACACCCAGAATTTCTCAGTGCAGAGGGGAAGGAAGAAAGGAAGGGAAGAACAGCTTAACTTCAGACAGTGCTCCTGGGCTGTGTCTCTTGCTTAATCGAGTCTTTCTCCTGCCTTTCCCCAGGTGCTAGGTTGGTTGCCCAGCCTGGTCTTGGGGCAACCAGTCTTTTGGCTTTGCTCCTGCCTCCAGTCGAGGCGATATTGACCGTTTCCCACCAGCACAGGCAAGCCACCTGCTTCCCCCACATCCCCTCGCTTGTGGGAACACAGTCCCAGGCCGGCTGCTGCTGCGTGCAATTCGAGAGCTGCCTTTGGCATGTCCCGCCTGCCATCGGCCAGTCCCAGTGGTGGCACACCGGCGTTTATTTTGCTAGTGAGCACATAATCCAGCAGCATGTGCTGCAGTCGCTAGGTTGTTTGTTTTCCTTCAAAATGCAATATAGATCTAATTATATGAAAACAAACTATAGTAAATAGAGGGGTTATTCAGTGCAGCCCACAAAGCGCAGGCAGCAAGCGCTCAATTCCTCTTCCCTCTGGTAGCGTTTAGGCATTTCCCCCGCATCGGTGACGCAGACGTTCTTCATAAATCAGCGGAGGTAGGAGCACATTTGCTCCCCCGTCTTTGAAGAGGCGTCAGATCTCCGAACAGAGGCTTCTTGCTGGGTGATCCTCTGGGGCTGGTTCTCATTTCCTTGTAGGAGGTGGGTCTGGAGCCCATTTTGTGCATTTGGGAAGGCTGGGGGGGAAGGGGAAGGAAAAGGAATGACTTCGCTTCGTTGACAAAAAAAAAGCCTTGACACCACAAGCACTGTGCACCATTAACATCCTACTGACACAATTATTTACCAGAAGATGCACATATTGATTTGGCAGTAACCACACATGGCAGGGGTGAGGCTGATGCTGAAAGGCTCCATAAGAGCAACCTGGGCTCACCACAAGCCTTGGCTTGGCTTGATGCTGTCCTGGTGCTCAGCGGGCCTGACCCTGGCTGGGTTTAGCCTGTGTACTTTAGGTATGGCTGTGGCTTTTGCCCCTCTAGTGTCACTGCTGGCTTTGCCATATGCCCAGACCCTACGAGGAGGGTGATGGCACTAAGTGCCGTGCCGGAGGTGGTGGGGAGCAGCTGGTGGTGGTGAGGGATGTGAGATGGCCGCATTCCCCATCGACTGCTGCCAGTCTGTGCTGCCAGGTACATCTAAACACTCTGCTCAGCATCTTTGGAGACCTTTGTGAAATGTCAGCCCCTGTTATGGATCTTTGCTAGGAATTGCATGCATGGACCCTTGGAAGAGGGGATGGTGAAGGATGGAGAGAACATGGGATGCCTGTGGGTCCTCGGATGGGCAGTTGCTACTCTCTGCTGTGGGGTTACCTGTGGTGCTGGGGGGCTCAGGCAGGGTCCCTAAGCCCCTGGAGGGTTCTCATGGCTGGTGCAGCTGGTGGGGACCTTGCACCATGTCTCCGCTGTAGGAAGGGGTTGCCTGCTGTCATCACTGCTGTCAGCTCTTGGGAAGAGCCTCTGGGTGCACCTAGCCTTTGGCTGCATTAACTCCCAGGTGGATGGGGATGAACAGTGACACTGGGAAAGGGCAGCACCTGTAGCTGGAGGGGATTGCATCTTCCTTTGTGCATTTTAATGGAAGAAAAAAATACCTATGTGAGGCATTGAGACCCGCCTCAGCTTCTGGGGGCAAGCTGCAAAGGAGGTCAATGAGGGAGGTCTCCTGTTCAGCTCTGCCCAATTTTAACTGTCTTGAAGCAAGGGTGTTAATGCATGACAGCTGCACGGTGGCACAAGGCATCCATGTCTGTACCCAACCACTCTTGTGCCCCTCCTGAATCTCTTGTGTGCGCGCATTAACTGGGAAGGGTGATCAGAGATTTGTCCCTGCACAGGCTTAAGCACCACGTTAGGGCCAGGTTGTCTGAAGACGAGCTTAAGAGGCTTTTCCTGCTTGTCCATCACCTCTGTGGTGACCTTGGGATGTGCCAGGACTCTGAGGAGCTAGGTACTAGGGATGGACGCCCTTTGGACATGCCCTGGGAGAAACCTTCACCTGGGAAGGGCTCTGGTGCTGCCCCAGGAGTGTGTTGCCGGCCACAGCCAGGACTGTCACGGTCATACAGGCAGCCACAGCAGGAAGAAACTCCCTGGAAGAATTTTAAGGAATTTATCTGGCAGTTTTTTAAAGGTAATTGTAACACGAAGGTTGAGCTGGAACATTTCTGCCTTGCTGGGCCATTTCCACCGAGGAGCTGGCAGCAAGCAAGCTGCTGAGTGAGGAGTCGGCGTTGCCATATGGAGCTCTGCTCTGGCTGCTTGCTAAAGAAAAAAATTATACGGGGCCAGGACTTGGCAGCCCTTCTCCACAGAGACCACTTGTGTGAATAAATGTTACTCATCGGCGTTATTCAGTGCTACAGGATCTGGCCCGCATTCATAGAGAAGAACTGCATTTTGGCCTGGGTTCAGCAAAGCACTCACATATGTGCTCAGTGCGAAGCACACGAGTGGCCCCGGTGACTCCCCGGGAGAAATTTTATGCTTAAACACACTCTTTGCTGGATCTGCGCTTTCATTTGACTTGACTTTTGTGCCTTGAATCTCCCTTGGCTTTCCCGGTGGAGGCAGCCTCCGTGTCGGCGAAGCCTGTGCTCCTTCCACATCTCCATTGAGTTTGGCTGAGAGAGGAGCTTTATATTTTATAAGGGAAGCTGGGGATTTGCTGAAGAAGGTTGCAATGGGGAGGCTGAAGCAGGCTGGCAGTGCTACATCTTATTTCTATTGTTAAGAGCAGGGAAAAGGGAGGAAGAAATTCACTGAAACTGGAACACTGGACATTTAAGAATGATAAAGAAAAAAAAAAAAAAAAAAACAAACAGCCCAAACCATTTTTGTGTCTTATGTGTAAATAAGAGTGGGAGCTTGTAGCCACAAGCTCCTCCAGAATCTGAGTGCAGAAGATGAGATGAACAAAGCGTGACGTGCAGGTAATGAAGTCAGCCCCGTTGCTATTAGATGGGAGATGCTTTGCAAAGGAATCAGACTTGAAGGCTGGAAGTCGCAAACCCGTCACTCGCATCCCAGCCCAGTTCTCCACAGGGTCCCTGCTGCCTCTTTGAAACCATGGATTTATCCATGAGACACAAGATCCTGAGTTAGATGGGCTTTCATCTGTGTGGCGATGGCTGCTCCTCTGTTTCTGCACTCATCTTTAATCTAACTCAACCGACTGCAGCAGAGTTACATCAGGGACACATTTGGCCTCCAGTATTTACACACGCAAGTGCCAATTTCCCCTTTCGTTTCATAAACGGGTAGTTAAGTACATTAGCAAGCCACGTGAATCGGGACAGCGATCATACAGGCGAGCTCCAGAAAGGAAATACTAATGTATAGCAAGACAAGAACAAATTCAAAAGAATAGAAGAAACTCTTGTTAGATACGAAGCGCGTTGCCAAGCCAGTGAATCTGGTTGTAGTTAGAGAGGTGTACAGTACACAGAAGAAGTCTGTAATATTTTATTCCAGGGATATATATTTCCGGGACAAGTTGTTAGATTGACCTCTAGCGTTCACTTTCTTAAGGAAAAATTTCTTGATAAAGTCCTGTTTTGATCAGGTCTTGTACCTTTGCACTTTGGATGGGCTTTGGGGTTTTGTTTTTCTAATGGATAAAAACTTAAAATATCAGTATCAGTCTGCAGGAATTTTCTAACGAGCTGGCTGACAGGCAGCCAGGCATACCGTGGAAATGGTGACATGTGATTACCTAGGAAGGGGCTGGATGCGGTCCTGGCTCTCGGAGGCAATGGGAGGTTTGCCACCGCCAGGCCGGGGCCAAGCGCTCAGACAGGAGATCAAAGATATATTTTTGCTGGAAAGTTTAGCTTGGACGGGTTGTTTGGATTTCACTGGTGCTCTGTTCACTGAATTCTGTGGTGGGGGAAAATATTGTATTTACTCTAAGATCCCAGTTTTCTCTTACAGCCATCCCCGTCTGTCTCTGAGAATTATGTCCCAAGTTTTCCTCCTTATGAACTGCTCATGCAGTTTTGGACTTGGTTGGAAACTGGAGCAACTGAAGGTTGGAAGGGTTTTCCCCCAGTCTTGTTGCTGGAAGACGCTCATCCCATGTGTCTTAATTGGTATTGTTCAGTATCGTGAGTCTCAAACTGAAATCCAGATATAATTTATTTGGTTTTGGTTTCATTGATTTGAATAGCTGAAAATGTTTGAATGGCAGCCAACCAATGCTAAATATCTTCTTTTTTTCTCCCAAAGCATTCTTCCCAGTGTCAGGGAGCTGCCACTAAAACTATTTTTAATTGCTGTATTTTTTAATTCATGATGTTTTGTTGGAAAATATTCATCATTTGTTTGCTCATAGAGGGAGGAGGAAATTCTGGTCTCGGGGAAAGTGATGAAAATCCAAGTAATTTCACTGGCCTCACTTAAATTATTTTGGAATTATGTGCAGGAGAAGTTATCCTCTATAGTCTAAATGCTCTCATGCCGCTTGCAGGCTCCAAAAAGAAGCACTTTCTACCTCTGTAGTTTGAGGCAAGATAAACAGAAGGCTGAGGACTTGAAAATCTTGGGCAAACAAGGCCTGATCTTCAAAAAAGCAAGGTAGAGTATCACTGTGCAGGCAAAGAGGAGTGAAGAAAAGAGACTTGTGCCAGTGTTTTCAAGCAATGAATTCCTATATGGACATCTTATTCTGACTTTTTGCTATTAAAAAGACACAAAAGGGGTAGCTCTGGGATATATTTGCAAACTATTCACTGAAAATATGCCACCTGCTTAGTAGCTACCCAGAAGGTCTTATATTTCAATTGTGGTGTTTATTTTTTGCTAAAATTTCGCAATGGCTTGCCTGACGTGAGCTGATTTCAGTGTACGGGCTGGCGTTGATGGCTTGCTTTCCTCTCCGGGTTGTGCCGGCTTGCCTGCGTTGCGTGACGTTTCTGCTCCACCCTTGTGCAAATGTCACAGAAGGGATTAATTAGCGTTGAAATAATTATGAATCGAGCTTGCTGATGAATGGGCATCCAGGCCCTGCCTTGGAGAGTGAGGTCGCTGCCTTCCCCCAGCATGGACCGCTGCAGAAATGCCGTGCTTGTTGCATTTGAGCCCTGCAAATGCCGTTCACTCCCTGCCCGCGGGGAAGGCTGTGTCTGGTTTTAAGCAGTTTCATGCGAGTTCATCAGAGAGAACAGGGAGACTTTGTTGTCTTCAGAGCAGCTGTTGTTTCAAAACACCATCCTTCCTGGACTGCTGGAAAGGGCAGCACTTGCATGTCCCGCACAGTTTTACACCTGAAAGAAGGGTTTTTTTTCTTCTCTGCCAGCAATAGGGCTTTCCTCGTGCAGAGGAGACCTGTTGGCATCCTAACCCAAACTCTTGTGACACGTGGTCCCATTTGCTCACCCACACATTCAGTGTCTGAGCTGCCTGCAGGCACACAAGCATCGCTCATGCTATTGCCGTGTGGATGCACCATCCCCAGGCCTTGGTGTCTTCCCTGCATCGAAGAAGGCAGAATTAGTACGGATTAGGAGGGAACCAGCCATGGTTCATGTTCATTTTCATTTTAAAATAGAGCTCCTGTGCTGCAGGAGGTCGCAGTGCTGCTCAGAGCGAGGAAATCTCACTGAAACAGCACCGGGATGACTCCAGCGCTGGGGACCAGAACGGGGAAGACAGAGGGATAAGTGAGAGATGAACAATGACTCCCCATCGTGGTGATGGGGAGAAATTTAGATTAAATATCCCTCAACACACTGAGCACCTGTTGGCTGCATCAGCACCTGCATTACTTCTGCTAAAGATGCCCATCATTACTCCATCAGCACTCCCGATTCGCTGCCAGTTCAGGTATCAGCCGAAGCCACTGAACAGTGAATACCTTTAATAATTTGCTGCTTTTAATGCATTCAGTCAGGCCAATTACATAAAATTACAGGTCTGCCCTTTTCGTTTTACAGATTCTTTTTGTCCTAAGAATGTATAAATATTCAATGACCTCACTCAGTAAATGCTGTAGGCAGCGTGAAACTCAGAGAGGAAATATTTTCATATTGCCCTAGCTTTGAAGATCCTTTTGAAGATGATTTCTGAAATGTCCCTGCTAGTGCTGGACGGAGACTGGCTTCCCCTGCATGCAAAGGGTACTGATCGTCAACGTAACAAATTGCTAAGTGAATTACAAAATGGCATTTGCACTCCTTGACCGTGCCAATGAGTGTAATTTAAATAAATCCATTCATGAAGGCCTAATTAGCAGGAACCGTGCAATTTGCAGCCATGTATGGGAAGTCTCTGCTGATCACAGATTGAGTCTGGCAGAGTGCTAAGTGCCACTGAAGTGCTGGAGAGCTACAATCACTCAGACATTTCAGGGATCAAGCCCTATATCAGAAAAACACTGAATTTAATATCGTTGCCCTCCCGCAGGGGCTGGTGCTAGTACTGGAGAGGGGAGCAGGTCCTCATGTGGTGCATGGCCCTCAGGAAACTGCTTCAGTCCTTCTTTTGTCTCTGTTTTTCCAGCTGTCAAAGGGAGATAATGATGCTGATTTCTTTTAGAGACCGCTTTGAGGTCAATTGAGGAGGAAAGCTTGAGTAAAGCTGAGTAAAAGTTGAGTAACTTTTGTTTTTGCAGGCTCTCTTCAGTGTTTTTATTAAAAATTCCTAACTTGGAGAATCCGCTGACATTGTAAATTAGCGGGAGACATTTAGGTTAGTCATTGGTTTACTATAAGCACCAATAAAGATGTTATTTGTTTATAGTAACCTACAGGAGTCCAAACTGTTGACTGTCCCCCGTTGTGCCATGTGCCATACAAATGCCAGAAGTCACAGCACCACTCTGAGACAGGTACGTCAATCAAATGAATTCTCATCTTAGTATCTGCAAGTTAGAAATTCAGCATCTAATGATATCTTCCAGGGAAATAACTCAGGTCTCATGTCCTCTGCCTTTGTGCCTGTGGCCAGATCGGTGCATCCCTTCGTGCTGGTCCTGATAACATCTCCCTAGCAGGAGCTATCATAGGAAAGTAAAAAGTAGCTTTTTTTCAAAATGTAGATGAATTGAAAATGTGAGTGGGACTAAACCACAAAGCAAAACCACCCGATCATTAGACGTCTGCTGAGGCTATAGGGACGCTGAGGAGCAGTGCACAACAGCATCCTTGTTCTGGTGGCTTTGAAATGAAACAAAGCTTGTGGCCCTGGGCTGGGGATGCTGCCTGTGTCGCATTTCACCTGTCCTTTGTGCCGGTGGGAGAAAAGCAGATCAACCTGGACAAAACTTAATGAAAGTGGTGACCGTGCTGGGCAGCAGCGCAAGATCCCACTTGGTTAAGCAAGGCTCCATTTAAACAGATGCTTATGTCCCACCAAAACCTTGCTGAGATACTAGACAAGCTCAACACCTGCAAGTCCATGGTCTGCGATCCTACTTTTATCACCATCTGCAGTGGTGGAGACCCCACAGATCTCGTTTCAGTTTTTTGGGTTGTTTTTTTTTTTTTTTTTTCCCCTGGTTTACCTTGCAGTCACGGTGGTAAAAATGAGACCTGTACCTTTGCCATCATTTTCCAGCTAGCATACAAGTTCTCCTTCCCATTCAATTAGGATCCCATCATCACATTTGTTATCTTCTGCTTGTTGATTCGCTTGAGATAATTAAAACAACAGAACTAATAAAAAAATTACCTCTTTCTGTTTACTGGAGACTTCAAACCTATGGGGCAAAGTTAAATCCATGGATCATACCGTATAAAAGGTGACCTAAAAAAAAAAAACCCACCCAGGCTGTCAGTTCTCTGGCATGCCGTTTGTCATCAGCACGGTGTAATTATCATGGACTTTAGTGACACAATAAATATGAGAGCACAGGTGGTATCCATTTTCAGCTGTTTAATTGAAGAAATGAAAGATCCTGTAATACGGAGTCAACACAGAGAATTTGTCAGGCTACACTAAAATCTTCAATAGCCATGACCTTGAGGTCATAAAATTACTCACCAAGAGTAAAATTTTTTATGATACAGAAGTGAAGAATATCGATTTTATAAAAAATAATTTTATACGCAATATAAATGGACGCAATGGCTCACTCTAGTCTTCTGCAGGGCCTAAAACCCCAGGAGTTCTGTGTGCAAATCAATACAAATAATATCTTAAACCATAAATTTTGATTCATTTATAAAATACAGGCTTCTTTTTCTTTTTTTTTTGCCTTAAAGCTATGGCAAAAAAAAAAAAATAAAAAAAAAAAAGGAGAACTTAGGGATTGTATCCTCCAAAGCTTTCTGAAATTTGCTTTGTCTTGCTCGTGTGTTGTGCATTTATAAGTGTAGCGGAATAAGCCTGACTCTAGACTCCAGGGCTGGTGCTTTGTTAAGCTTTCTTAAGTTCAGGGACTTGAGATCCGCTAGTGATACTGCTGAACGTATTTGGTTAGGAAAAAAATCTTCCAGGGCTTGCCGTGGAGTAACACTGCAAGAAAATACAGATGTTTTCTTAGAACAGCAAACAAAAGATGCAATCAGGTGGTTCAAATTAACATCCTACCCAGGGAAACCTGGTGTGTGTCAGGATGAAGCTGCTGCCCCAGAGGGAGTGACGGGGCAGCGACAGCGGGGGACTGGGGTATAACCCCACAGATCAGAGGACTCGCAAAAAATCTGGACCGGACGCAGAGCTTGCTGACTGAAGCCGAAGCCTATGGTGGTGTGCTCTGAGCTGATCCCTCTAGGCTGAGCGCCTGTCCTCAGGTATGTGAAAGCCATGAAACTCTGAATTTCTGGTGATTTTTTTTTTTTNCCCAGGGCTGTGACCGGTTCCCACTGCATGGCCCCCTGGCCACCCTCAGGCCCGCGCTGGCCCTTGAAGGAAAGTCACTCACAGGGAGAGGGCACGAAGCCCTTTTCCCGCCCACGGCGCTCGCCGCCATTTTGTCTCCTGTCCTGGCCGGTCTGTGTCTCCCCTGATGCCGCTTGGCTGTGGTAAGAGCTCCTGCCTGCCCAGCCTCCAAGCTGATGCCCTCCCTGCCTGTGTGGGATGGCCACCATGTGTTGCTCGGGTTTGGACAGGGAAAGAAATAAGGATAATGATGGGCCCACGCAAGAAAAATCTCTTTGCATTGTAGAGCCTGGCCTGGCTTTGGGGATGCTAGTTCATCTGGTGATAGACACCGGTTTGGGATGGGGTGGTGGTGCCAAAGGCTTCATACTTTTATTTATTATGATTTCCATGTTGTCCTTTCTCTCAGAAGAAGGTCTGATCCTGGGCGGTGGAGAGAGAAAGTCTCCTCAGGTGTCCTCGGGAGCTCAGCCCCTGCCTCTGAGGGGTGAGTGCACGCTGCAGCTTCCCCTGTCAGGGCCTGTAGTGTTTTAAATCCTAAATCGCCTCTCTAATAATCTTCCTTTGATAAAAGTGTTCCCAGCGCTGTTTTCTTCAAACTGATTCAGCTGTGGTGTGAGGTATGTCATTTAACAATATTTAACTTCTTTTGAGGCAAGAATATTAACGTGCCTTGGAGGGGTGATCGAGGTGACTTTCCTGCAAAAATGAATGTGAATTCTTCCATAAAATGGGATGGGAATAGGTTTGAGGGCCCCATTGCTCAGTAGGTTTTTTGTAAGGCAAATTTGGGATATCTTTCTGTGAGAGTTTAGTTTGAAACGCTCTTCTAGAGAAATCACTTTGTTCTCAGATAACTGCTTACATCTTTAAAGTATAGACTATTTCTTTTCTAGTGTGTTCAACAGATCATTATACTAATGCCCAACAAAACCGTTAACAATTCTCACACAAGGTGCCAGTTATAAAGACCATGAAGGCCATTCAAGACTTTTGTTATAAAGTTTGAACTGGCATCCTCTGAAAAATGTCAGCAGTTCTCTCATATTAAAGGTTATTAAGATTTAGACAACTTGATGGTTCCTTTTACAAAAAAAGAGAATCTGACAGCTATTTGCTAAATATCAGTAATGTCTCTGAGGGTACCCATGAAATAATAAGAGGCATTCAGATGGGCTAACAAAGCGTCAATGGCCCGACTTTGGCATCAATAGAGAGGACTTGAGTGCACAGTAGCTCACAGGAATGGGCAGTAATGCTACGTAGGCAGCCTGAAAATAACTGATTTTAAAAATTTTTATCTTAATAAATTCAAAACTTTTCTACTTTGAGGAAGGAATGAACTCACATTTTAACGTAGTTTAGTATTAAACACCTCAACTAAGGTGGTTTGCAACCCAATGCTTTTCTTTCCTCCCATGTAAATGGCCTTTTATATACTAACTGCCTCATTAAATTCAGTTGGACTTCCCAGAGAGGAGAAGGAGGGTAAATATTTTTCAGAGGCTGGTGGTAATGGAGTCATTTAATGCAGAATACATAAATAAATAAATATTACAGACCTTTATCTGCGAAGCATAGGTAGAGTAGTTATAGTAAAATTCATAACTTACCTCACCAAATACAAACCATAAAGAACTGTCTACTTCAGATGGCTTGAAATGCTTTTTATTGAAAAGAGATGCTATTTAGGTCAAAACATTTGTGTTAAAAAATAACTTGTTATTGTCACTATGAATAGTTTTAAGTGATTTGTTCAGATTTTAAAAAAAATATCTAAATTAGTTTTCTCAAGTTACAGATAAAGAATGGCTTATTCTAGTTCAACACGGGACTTTGTTGCACTTTCAGATCTGCATCCAAATCTTGCTCGTCCTGTAAGTCTCATAGACATAGTACTTTTGTTCTCAAATGAAATTGTATATGACTGTATTATATTACTGCAAAATTATGTAATTGATGTGCATTTAGATACTAATAGCATTAGTATAATTGTTAGATATAAAGTACCTTACCTTCTTTGTGTATAAACCAGCAAAATGAAAATTGATGCTGCTGTTGTCCATAGTATGTGGATACCACAACTATAGGTATTGACTGGACAATTCAATGTCTGAAAGTATCAGAGGCTTCTTTGTAATGTTTTAAATGGATGCTGAATTAGTAAAGACATGTACAGAGTCAGCATTATGTAGTCACAATACATCTGTAACCTACAATAGTCTTTCACTACAAGCTATGAACGTAGGGCCCAATCCTGCAGTCTTTACTTGTGTGCTCAATCCCTCTGAGCTAAATATTGAAACAAAACTCTTGTTGAATGGCATGGTGCTTTAACTGGATAATAATCTCACAGTTACGAGTCAGATAGGATCATTTCTGTTTCTTTAGAACAAAAACCAGGTTTTGCGGTTGTCAGTTTATAAGGAGCTAAGAATTTTGCTCGTGGGAGTACAGGAGAGTAAGATGAACCAAAAAGTAAACTTAACAAACAGCAAAGCTTTGTAGTTGGTAGATTCATACAGATGTTTGAGTATGATTTTTGTTGTTGTTGTTGTTGTTTGTTTGCTGTTGTTGTCCTGATATGAGTGAGGACCATCATCACTGGACGATGAGCTGAACAGGGGACTGTGCTGTAAAACTCAGTACTTTTCTCTTTTGGGTTTTAGATGGTTGAATAAAAAATAGGAGGTCTGGGGAGCGCAGTTTTTCATTCTTTGGTCTCCAAGATGATGTTTTAATATGGGAGGGAAAAGGCTACATTATACCCTGTTGCAGTATTTCCCCACTCTTCACTGTGTAGCCCACCAGTGATAACAGGTCTTCTGAGTGTTCAGTGCTGCTGAGAGCTGGAGCCTGGAGAACAAACCAGAGAGGCAGCATTTCCACACAGATGCACTGCGGGCTGTGATGTGGTGTTACAGCCCTATCTCCCCGTACAGCGTAAAGTAGACAGAGTTTTCCTGTTTCCACAGCTTTTTTATTTGGGAAGGGCACAGTTTAGCCCTTTTTCTCATTTATTTTAAACAAATGAAAGAGAAATCTCAAAAAAGGGATGCACTAGGAGAAGGAGTTTTATGTGCCCTCACAGCAGTATTGTATATTCTTTCCAACTTTTTATAAACTCCTGGTCTCCAGCAAAGTTGATTTAATCTGTCACTCGCAGTTACTCTGATGGACCCACTAACTCAGTTAAAAGCTTTTATTTTACACTAATCTTGAGTATTGCAATTAGTAACATATAGTAAAGAAAGTATTTTTATAAAAAAGTAATTCACTAGTATATCATGATAGAGTGATCAGTATGTGTTTAGGACATTAAAACAACTGAGCACACATCATTCGAAGTACCAAAATGTCACATTTTTTTACTTTGCAGTTTATTCTTTAACAGTGAAATAGATCAAAGTCTAAGAAACTTGCAGTGTGTTAATGCTGTAGTCTCGTGATTTAGTTGAGCAGCCTTAAGCAATGCTCTGCCAAAAAAGGCAGTATGGCTCGCTTCCTCATTGCAGGCGTGTTCCGCTCCTCCTCTTTTGGTGAAACTAGTGCTTGTGTAGTTGCACAATAAGCTGATCAAGGAAATGGAAATTTTCCTACCCTCTTTCTATCCCCCAAATACTTTCCAGCCAGATCACTTCCTTCTGCCAGCTTGCTGTGCAGGCTTAGTGCTGATACAAGAGAGGTGAACATATTCGCAGCAGGGACAGGGGAGGTCTCTTTTGGAAATGGTGGATTTACATCAGCTTAATTCTTGTGAAGAGCCATCCTTAATGTCAGTTCTTCTGACTGGTGGTGAGATCCAGGGTATGTTGCACTCTGATTAAATTGAAATGCTTGTTTTTTAAGAAACAAAGCCAAAAATAGAAAAATAAAATCCTAAATTACTACATGTTGTGGACAGATAGAAAATATTCTCTTAGAAAGTTTGGAAGAACTAGGATATTACAGTGTTTTACACATACGTCCTCTCAATGAGTTCATTTCCAGCAGTGTAGGATAAGACAGTTACCTTGCTCCATCTAGTGATTCAAAGTAAACTGGGAACATGAGATCTAATTTTTGAGCACGTCAGTATTGTTATGGTGAAGTCAGTCAGGTCGCGTTGCTTTGTGAATGGGTGCAAAATTCAGCCTGTGTTGATTCTTAAACTGTTACGCTGCCCCTTGCTAGCTGACTGCTGGGATTCCTCTGCTTGAACGAGAAAGTCAGGCAGTCCTGCAAGTAAGGGCACACGTGAAGTGGAAGAGATGTGGGACACTCCATGTTTTGAAGGACTTTTGCAGTATTGCAATGTCAGTCTCTCCTTCCAGTCCTTGTTACCTTACCAACTTTCATTGCTTCTTAAATTCTTAATTTCATAATCTTCTTAAATTCCCAAACTAGCACTGCAATACTCTTCTCTCAAAATGAAGAGGACTTTTTTTTTTTAAAAAAAACCCAACCTTCCCCCCAGCTATATATTATTAATACATATATTTTTTTATATACATATATATCTATATTTCTTCCTCTGTGTGTTTGCTCCTAGTAGTTTTGTTTGACAATTGAGACTGGGATACTTTTGCATAATAAATAAAGGTTTAGCAAAGCAGAATAAGATTAATTTTCTTTCGAATCATCAAAAAAGTTCATTGCTTAAGCTCCCGTTGCAGTCAGTTAAGGGACAGACAGCAAGAAAGAGGCACCTGTAGAAATGTATGTTGCTTTGATGAGGATAGGATAAATGGCCCTTCCTGTGGATGTACACGTATGTATCTCGGTGCTGACAGCAGGGGAAACCTTGGACGCTTAACTGTAAAGTAAATCCTGTCCAGACTTTTCATGGTGCATTTAAGGAGATCTGAGACCTGTATAGGGAGCGTGAAACAACAATATTGCTGCCTACCTGAGGAGAGATTGCTGTACAACAGCCAAAACTGTGAATGTTTTGGGTGAACTTTTGTCCTCCCACTGTCTTTATGAACAGAAACAGATGTATTTCTTTTAATATTTTTATTAGTCACTCTTTTTCTTAAAGTAAAATTGTATGTTTATGTTTTAGTCCTTAGTTCATATGGTACTACGGAATAAATAGATTAAAATGATTACCAGTCAGAAATATGTTTATTATCATCAATAGATTACAAGTCCATGAAATCTAATTCATCCTGTACATCTGTGCTTAATACTTGTATTCTATAATGTCTTTATTTTTTAGAATGTAATCGGTGTGGTTATTGGGAAAACAGATGTCAGAAGCTTTCCAGACAGAAAAAGTACAGTCCCTTTTAGCTATTTTTACTTCATTTTCTTATATAGTATAATTTACCATATATGACTGAAATCAATATTTAAATGATAAACAGAGTTCTTAGTGTAAAATGTATAGAACAAAAATGCGCAAAAAAAAAAAGTGTGTGTTTGAGAATCGAGGTAAAAGAGCAGCATTAGTTTGGCTAAACCTTATCAATTAGAATTTTTTTGGAAAAACTCTGTCATGGAAGTGTTTCGGGAGTATATGAACCCACTATTACATAAATACTGCTGGTATTGATTCTGGTCCCTTCATATTCACTCTCTCTTAAAACAGAAATGTTAGGGAGATATCTTGAGGAGTGAAACAAATAATTTCTGGTCTGAGTAGTACCAAACTTCATCTTATCATACACTCCTAAAGAAAAAATGGGAATAATACATTGTTAATACAGCATTATTTGGAAACTGAAATAACGTATCTACAGCTGGGGTTTATAGAGATGCTGTTAGGAAACATCTCCAGTCCTAGAGAGCCATTCCATCTCTGTGTGAAGTGCTCAGCTATTCCATTGCATTGTCATCATGTTGAGCTGCTCTGGTGGTGAATTTTTAGAAGGAAGTAATCATCATCACCAGAAACAATTCTACATAGTCTGAAAATGTGGTGCTCATACTTATGCCTCCATGGAACTACAGTCAGATTATGCTTACTATATGCAGATCACTATACAGTTTTCATTGATAATTTGAAAATAACATATTGCATAATGCTGTATGATCCATGGAAAGCTTTGTTAATTAGCTGTAAGAGAAAAGGGGTGCAGCATTTCTGAGACTGATACCCTCTTGACCGTGAACAATAGAGCTGGAAATGCTTTGTTTTATTCAGTTGTACCCCTTGGTACTCTCTGGACAGTGACACTGCCTGTGATCTGCAGCCTTGTATGTCATCGTGGTCGTCTCATAATGGGCACAGCCATCTAAAACAGCCTACCTACTACAAAATTTGGGCTAGAATGTACACTCATTCATAGCATTGCTTCGTGCATTGGCCCTGTTTATGTTTGTCCATGCCTTGAATGTAACATCGTATGCTTCTTTTATTACTCTTGCATTAGAGCTGTAAGTTTATATGGTGTTGCCTAAAGTTAAGTGATACGTAGATAGGGTGGTATAGGTACAACTACCGCATGGGTTGTAGCCACCCCCATTCATAAATGCCAGCGTATTTACTGAACAGTCTGCTGACCTCTAGTGGTGCTCACCAGATTGCTGATAGTAAATTCATGACAAAATCTAGGAAAGCCTCAAAATTAGTTTTTACACACATATTCTAGATTGAAATCAAGCTGTGCTAATGAATTGTAATAGTGCTGTTTATTTTTGCAGACATTGGGTCTGAAAGATACACCTTCAGTTTTACTATTCGTGATTCACCAACTTATTTTATAAATGTAAATTCTTGGGGCAGAGAAGAATATATTAGATCACTTTCAGAAAGCTTTAGAGTTGGTGACTGTGGTAAGCCGGAGTTTATTCTTAACATGTTGCTGTTTGAATGTGTTTTTTTTCCAGTAAATCAGAATTATGTGTTTGTGGTTTTGCTATATTTTTCTCTGAGGACTCAGAAAACAGTCTAATTGGAAACATCATTCAGTTATGTTAAATATAAAGAGGAAAGGAATAAGATTTCAAGGATTTAAATTCAAAGCCAGTAAATATGTCAACAAAAAGGCCAGATAAAAATCCACTGAATGCAACCACCCAGAACTTACTTATAGTTAATCAATCTAAATTCTTACATTATATTCAGTTCTTATAAATAACAAAAAATAAACTCTGTAAAGTAGTTTGGTGTTTGTCTTCTTTTAGTTATAGATATGACTATGATTGTTCATCAAAATACAACAAAAATCTCGTATTTATTTATAGTATGTGCTTTTATCTTGTTAAGTTAATAGAAAGACTTTGCTGCTTGTGGTTGCTAGATCAGAGTGTTTGGATAAAGCTTGTGACTATGAAGTTTATACACACAAGAACTCAGTGTCATTTTGTTTCCATTCAATGTCTTGAGGACTCCTGTGTGACTTTGGCTGTAATGTGAGCTGTTGGACAGATATGTCTTTCAGTATAAAAACATTTAGCAGTAGTTACTGCACGTATCTTCTCTTTTCCATATCAACCTTGAAAGCAACCATTCTTAAAAACCACTTCTCCTTATATGTATCTATATTCAGTTTTCTAACATTACTTATCAATGCTTTATTTTAGTTATTATTGAAAATCCTTTAGTTCAGTCAAAGGAAGCGGAAAGGGAAGAAAAATTCAACCCTGTAACTCCTAGGTAAATTTAAAATATAAACTGGTAGTTCTTTCCAGGAAGATCAACGTTAATACTTGCTTTAGTTGCCAGCTGATTGCAGCAGCATGCAATTGGTAGAAGTATTTGGGGTTAGTCATCTTATGTGGCATATCTTCCTTCCTGTGTTCAACCGTGTATGGTCAAGTAATCTCAAAAGAGAATATATTAGTCAGAAAATGGTCTTTGGAGTTTTGTTGTAAAGTAATAATGCTCTTTGTAACTAATCAGAGTCAATTTCATTATTTGAGTAAAGTCTACTAAAATTATTGAAAATTGATTTGATTTTGCCAAAGTATTTTATCAGACATGACTCTTTTATGGAAGGTATATTCTTATCAAAATCCATTCACATGACATGTTTATCTAGAAGGTATTTTAATACGCTGTAATGCTATTTGTTACTCATTTGGTAAAGCACTGTAATTTGTTTTGTATCATGCAATGTACATACATTGTCTTTCAGTGTATTCTCTCAAATTGTTTTCTAAAATGAACAATTTGAACTGGTATATGAAACTAACACTGCAAGTCTTAATTTAGATATGTTTTAACTTATCTTAGATATCTAAGATGCAGATGTTAGGTAAAGATAGACTAATATACCTGTTCTTTAATTAGGGTTTCTTTCTTAATTGAATCCTGCAGCAGAGCCTCAGGCACTGGATTTTATAAAAATAAATAATTTACTTAAAAGGT
This sequence comes from Stercorarius parasiticus, assembly GCA_013396915.1. NCBI lineage: Eukaryota > Metazoa > Chordata > Aves > Charadriiformes > Stercorariidae > Stercorarius > Stercorarius parasiticus. Next base: position 954,367 of record VWZL01000980.1, read on the forward strand.
TCAGTGGCAGGGTCAGCCTGGAATCCCTGGGCAATGATACCCTTGTGATCTCTACACCCGCCCCCACACGCTCTTCATTCATCTTTTAGTCCAATGGTGATTTTTGTTCTGGGGTCTTCTAACACCTTCTTGGATTCTTTTTCTGTGTCCAGGCGGGCCAGCCATTGACTGCTCTTATCTTGATGATTTGCAGTCTCTGCTGATGGTTGTCCCCTCCTTATCTTCTAGTTTATACTTCTTGTGCACCTGCACTCGCTGGCAGAACATGGGGAACTGAGAAGTCCCAGACTTAGGGAAACCACTACCAAAACATCAGTGCATTATCAACATTTTCCTTATATTAAACCACTAAACACAGCACTGTACCAGCTTCTAGGAAAATTACTAAGAAAATTAACTGTATTGCAGCCTAGAGGCTTCAGCAAATCTAGCTACTCAAGCCAAGTAAAGCTTGGCAAACAGCGTAAATCACACGATATTATAACCCTAAGTAATTTTTTCTAATTAAAACATACTTATTTAAGCTAAACCACTAATATCTCTCAACAATGTCAGAAATAAGAATATTGCATATGTGCACATTAAATTGGCAAATTAGCAGTTCTGTGTTCTTGCTTACTGATCATCTCTAAGCTTTGTAGCAAATATATAGCTGTAGTAGTTAGTTGCACTATTTACTTCCTGGCTAAATGGAAAGAAGTAAAAGAACAAATGTCAAGTAGAAATTTCACTGGGGAAGAGAGATCCTCTGTATCTATAGATTTCATAAACATTTGTAAAATATATTTATCCAGAATATATTAAATATCTTATTTCCACTGGCTAATAGTGCATTATAAATATTACTTAGGTTATTGGGCTATTACTTTTGAAAGCAGCTTATGAAGTCCAGTCTGACTGTAATAGTGTCTTATGTCATGATGCCAAATCCTAGTTACCTGGATTACACACATTTCAGAACTTGTTTTATTTTTAGTGATTGATAAGGGCTGAAAGACTTACAAATATGTATTGTACACTGCTAGCATTTCAATTCTAAATAAGTATAAAGTACACAATAAGTCTTCCATAAGAGTAAAATATATAATTTTTTAAAAATAATGTTAGAACCAATTAATTAAAACATTTCCGTATCTTTAGAGAAAACAATAGAGGAATAAATCAGCAGTTATATTCTTATGTGAATTGAATTAACATTTTACACTGTTAATATATTGGTGAGTGAAATGTTGATCAATGTGACTTGTTTTGTGCACGTTATCTAGTTCCTACAAATTACTGCTCAGTGAAAATCATTCCATCGTTAAAACCTCTTCATGTTATGAAATGGACACCAAGCTACTTTCTCTGTTGCATCTGCCTGTCAAGGACCCTCAGGATTATTATTCACTGGGTGATATCATTGCTAATGGACAAAGTCTCGATGGAAGAATCCTTAATGTGCTTGCAGCTGTAATGTCAGTAAGTTAAGAAGCCACAACAGAGTAGTGCTTGTCTACTGTACCATGGGTAACTTAATTGACTTAAGTGTGACCATGGATTTTGGGACTCATAGTGGACAGGAATCACTGGTTTTGTTTGCTTAGGTTGGCAGTCACTTCAGCTGAGTTACAATAACCATATGAGCTACTGAAGATTTTCATCAACATGAGGGGAGAAATTAGGGGAATAGAAATGTCCTACATCAGTTGTCTTTCTGAAATTGTGCACGTGCAAGCAGCAGATAACTTGAAAATATGTAAACTGCAGATTTTTATTAAATAAAGTATGTCCCTTTGTCCTGAAGTAAAATTACTGTTGTTAAACTTCTAGTGGTGTACCTGGTTTTGGTTTTGTTTTGTTGTTTTTTTACTGTTTTCCAGGGTGTTTTCCATCCTTTTTTAACTCTTCTGTTTTCTAGATTATCACTTTTGTCCTCCTAGTAGAGGAAAAGTGACCGCTTCTCTTTCTTCTTAAAGGTTGGGGAACCAAAGTATTTTATGACTTCAGACAAAAGAAAAGGTCAGAGGTGTGAAGTAAAGCTGTATGATGAAACAGAGATGTCTTTTCCGATAGTATGGTAAAATGTTTTTTTTATTCAGTAAAATACACAAATTAATGCAAGAGTAGGTAAAGAAATTAACCATAATACATACAGTTACAACACTCTCTTTTAATTTGAATGTATTGTTATTTGAGTGGCAACTGTGTTGAGACAGCAATGTACACAGACCAGAGACTTAAAAAAGAGAATCATTAGAGTGACCTTATATATATTGTCTAGTTTTATGACTTACTGACAGACTGCTAGCTCATGAATGGTCAAATGCAGCTCGGTTCCAAATGGTTACATTTTTTAATCTGGAAATTTGAATTAGTTTAGGAAATGGCATTTAAAAACAGCTGCAAAGGCAGTACATTTCTTCCACAAACTAGGGTGGGTGGGGAAAGAAGAACATGCTTTAATTTTAAAGCCAAGCAGAATTAATAAGTGGAATGGAAATAGGTTGAAATAGTTTTTAAATGTTTAAAATAGCACAGAAACATTTTGATACTATTTTGGGCGTATTTTCAAGCTGTATCCTATTTACAGACATGATTATGTCCATACCATTTATGCATCTAAACAGTGATTTGTTTATACACTTGCATATTGCCCATAGTTTGTTCAATAAACTTGTGGCTTATCTATGTGCAAGGGTACATCGGTATTGATTTGTGCTGGGTTTGCTGTCTGTTGGTTGAAATGACCTTTGTTCCCTAGATAGGAGTAGTAAGATAGCATTGCATTCTGCGTCTGAGCTAGAAACTGTATTATCATTCAGTGTAATGTTTAACATAGTTACTGTATACACATGAACACTAATAAGCATCTATGGTGTGAAGTTTTCTAGCCCTTGAGCTGCCACGGATGTTAAGTTGCAGCAGCAGCTCTGATACTCTTGTTTCAGTGCTGGTATGTAGTGAAACGTACAGAGCTGTATAGTTCAGGAGTCCACAGAAGCAGAGACTAGGTGGTGTTACCCCGGTTGCCCTAAACACTGCATTTTGCACTTTCATGGAGCCGTAGGTAGAGGCAAAGATTCAGGAAATCCTTGAGCAACAGCATTGTAGTGAAGATATTTCAGAGGCCATCAGTGAAGAGGTGTCTGAACAATGCTAGATGAAAAGTAAATATCTTCAATTTTTTTCCAAGGACTAAGAAAAAAACCCATCAGAACAAAACCGTGCTTTGGCAGTATTCTTGCCATCCAAACTTACAAGGAACTGAATGAGATTTTTACCAAGGGATCTAACCATCAAATTATAATTTTTGAGGGATACCACTGACCTCACTCTAGTCTGATCATCCACAGTTACAAGGATTCCAGTGTTGGAAAGCTGGCTGAAGATCTGACCTAGTGATGCGAGCAATCAACTTGTTCCCATAGAAAAGGCTCAGCTGATAAGCAAATCACAGTTAAAATAACTGCCTTAGTTAGAAATTGCTTTTGTCAAAGCTTTGAAATACACACAGTATTTTTCCAGGTATATTCTGCATTTAATAATTTTGAACAATCTAATAGCCCTTTACTTAATCCTGTTTGGCATGGGATAAAATAGGGCCTGTATTAGACTGTACCTAAAGCATCCCGGCTGGCTGCAAACTAGAGGCCTGTGGATATACATGGCATTTTGTTTGCATACAACAAAGGAGTTGTGCCCCCTTTGACCAATTTAATTATATTATTTAGTAGTTTAGTACTAAACAGTTTGAGTGCTGTTTCAAAAATGTTTTGATACATTAACTTTTTTAATTTAGTTGGGATAATGAATCTATCCAGCTTGCACAGACTTGGATCCCACGAGAAACAGGTATAATAGTCTGGTTTTTTTATGTTTTTACTGTAGTTCTTAACGTTATACTTACTCTACAGTAAGAGGGTGTTTTTTTGCTTACAGTTATATTTGCATCAGATGTGAGAATAAATTTTGACAAATTTAGGAACTGCATGACTGCAACTGTGATATCAAAAACCATCATTACAACTAATCCAGGTAAGCACTGTTGAAGTATTGCTTTGGTATTAGCAATCATTATAGGCTAGAATGCATGAATGAATCTATTGGAGGGCTGATTTATTCTGCCTGCTTGCCTCAGAAAGCTCCTTACTTCTACCCTTTTCTCTTTTTTTTTTTTTTTTTTTAATTTTATCTGAGCAGCCTTCGTATATTCCATGTGCGACTAACAGGTAAAGTGAAAAAGAGAAAAACATCTCTTGGTTAATTCCAAGAGACAACATGTTGGTGCTGCCAGAACAAAAAGTTGTAAAATATAATTATGCTGTTATTTTTATATGCTACATATATTAATAACTTTTAAAAATACATTTTCAAGAAACAGCAGAAGCAAATGTTCTCTTCAGCTTCATGAAAGAGAGTGCACGATTAGGGACTTTGCATGATAAAATGGAGGAGCAGTCGAAAGAATCCATTAACTGTAAGCATGGATCCAAACACTTTGATTTTATTTAATTATATAGTGTAGTTTCATAGTGCAGCTGAAATATCAAGTTCTTGCTCCGTGTGTTCATAGAAACAAACCTAAGGTATAGCCATCTGGCTGAATACTTGAAGTTTGGACTGTTGTTACTGGGGCTACCCCTTATATTATCACTTAGGTATCTTCAGGGTTGGTGACTATGCCAACTTGCAGCCTGTCTGGCATGTTCTTTCTGTCTTGAATAAGCATGAAAAATGGAGAGGTAAAGTTTTTGTCAAAAACCCATTTTAGGAGATACAAAAGTTAAAAATTAGATATTTTCCTGATTTGAGTCCCCTTTTGGTTTTTTTCTTTGCCTCCATATATAAGCCTGCTTCCAAAGGAAGGTGTGTGGGGCTTTTTTGGTGCTTTAGATCAAATCCTCTGCTTTTTATTACCTTAAGATCCATTTTGGTTTTCCTCTCCTGCATTGTTTCTTTCTCAGACGCACTTAACATGCCTTTTAAACTTTTAGTGGAGACTATAGTTGATGTTTATAGCGTGGAACAGCTGAAAGAAAAAGCTTTACAGAGTGACGGGAAACTTGAACCAGTCTATGGCATTATTTATGGCTACATTTCTACACTGGACATTGATGATAATGCATCTAAAGTTATTCGCAACAGATGGTAAGCAACTGCCTGTTTTAAATTTGTATTAAAAAGTGCTTGTCCTTCTTCCCCTGACCCAAATTAGATAGAACAATATTTTAGTCTAGTTCCAGACAAGGAATAAAAGTCCTCTGGGGGATGCCATGTGGATTCCTGTTGTATAGACTTCCAGAAGTAGCAAGGAAGAGGAGCTGGCTTTATGAAGGACTTGCTCTTTCTGGTCCTAGAAGAGAGAAGAAGAAAGAGGCCATTTTGTCTCAGACTGACTTAAGAGTTTAGAAGATGAAGAATTTTATTAAGGATGAAAAGTCTCTTGGGAAACCTCAGTCTAGAAAATAGTCTCAAACAAGAAGGAATTGCATATATGCATTAATTGTCTTCTTATGTTTCAGTTCAATATGCCGTTTTATAGTGAATGAAATGTCAAACACATGCACTTTCTGCAGTGACGTCTCTTCAGATTTAAAGTCAACTTTCGCAAGTTTTGACATACTCGTTGATCTGACAGATCACACAGGCACTCTTTATTCTTGTTACCTGTCTGACTGTGTAGCTGAGGAAGCATTAGGCTGCACAGTAAGTAGAAATAAATGAGGTTGTTCTTATTTGATCTGAGCTGTGAAGCTTGATGAAAATTACAAATATATGTAAATGTTCTTTGTATACGTGTGCGTACACAAATTGCATATGGATATGAAAACACACGTACAGCTTTTTAACAAGCCAAAAGTTAGAAGTCAGTAGCTGCTAATAAGAAGAAACGTCTTGAATGTAAGAGTGAATACCCTATTCAGAATACTGCTTTATTTTAATTAATTTACGCTTTTCTGAGAACATGGTTGCAATTCCTTAATTTTGACTCTCAAACGCCCTGCAATTTATTCTGATTAATCTGACCATTTTGGTACACATATTACACAAAAAAACTATGTTAAAGAGGTAAAGTACAGCTTAGAAATGTATTAAAAAAATGCATAACATGCTCTTTTCATTATCATTTTGTTGTGGAGATGTTGTTATAATTATATGCTGAAGAAGTGTTCTGTTATGCCCTGTTATTAACAGGTCCATGAGTTCCTCACTCTAACAGAAGACAAGAAAACTGCATTGAAATGGCAGCTTCTTTTGGAACGAAGCAAGATTTATTTTAAAGTCAGTATTTACTGATAATTTAAAACAGTGGCTGTTTCCCATTCGGTAGTATATTTAGTGATGAAAAATTTCATGTCAGTTCTGCTGAACTTTTAAAAATAAGAATTAGTTTTTGTACATATTCTGAATATTCCAAGTAGATAGTCTTTGTCATAATTTCAACATTCAGGGATGTCCCTGCAGGATCAGACATACAGGCCTCCTTCAGGCAAACTGTGAAAGGCACAAATCGCACTTAGCCAATACTGATTAAGGAGCTGATATTTCAAAAGCATGTATACATGATTTAGTCACTGACTTCTATGGCTTTAGGTTTATAATGAATAAAGTTATAACTATCAGTTTGCAAGAATAAGGCCTAGTCAACATATGTAATAGATTGTACGGTAGATGGTGTTACCCAAGGATATTTCTTAGATACCTGTAGTTTTGGAAATAATGTGATTATTTAGGTACGTCTAAAATCTGCAATTCCCCTTAAAGCAACAACAATATTAGATTCACACACCTGGAAAAAATGATAAAAGATCTGCTATTACTTGTAGTGTTCTTTACTTTTTTCATTGCATGCTATGTACTGGACTGGATTCCCTTTTCGTAGAACCGTGTGTTCTAGGCCAACTCTAAACTTACTTCCTTTTATAAACTTGCCCTTCTTGGCAAAACTGTTCTTACTCTCCCATCTCCCCCACCCTCTCCCTCTATTTCCAGGAAAAAATGAAAGTGTTTTACTCAGTAGTGACAGGTATCTAGCATAAAATGTGTGTACTCATACATAAAATAATGTAAAATATGTATAACCAAATCTGTCAATTAAAAATGCTGTGTGATATTTGAAAATCATATATTTCAAAGTCCTATACAGCAGTGAAAACAAAGACCGTTAATTATTTTTACAGGTTACTTTGTCACCCAGTTGGAGAACCAGACTGAAAGTGAATGTTCTTTCATGCAAACTGGCAGACCCTGCAGAGGCCAGTCAAAGCTTGTTGGGAAGAGACTGGAAATAAGAGATTACACTATTAATAACAGATAGGAAAAAGACTTTCTTCACTGTATTATTAGAGGTAGAATGCTGTTGTCATCGTATTTTGCTAAGTATATTCTGATGGTAAAGAAAGAATATGTATTACTAATACCTGTAAGTGGGCTTCTGTGTTGATCTTTTTCAGGTGATTGTACTTTAAAAAGTACAGCTTAAGAAAAGTTAGTTCTAGTGAATTCAACCCTTTACAAGGGCAATGGAAACTTTCTTCACTCAGTTTAGAATATATTTGAGAAAATCAGAAAGAACAAATAGTTTAAGACAGACCTCTTCAGCTTCTGTGTTTTTAACTGCCCCGCTACTTTTGTGTTCTTCAAAAAATAAAGACCCATTTGAAATACTGCCTGGGTTTGTGGTGTACGTTGGTGAATGCAAACATGGAACTTTTGGCAACTGCAGAGGCTTGATGATAGCCATGATGTTTGCAAGGCTGCTTTTCTCTAGGGCAGACTAAGTCTTATTAGAACGCGGTAATCAATTACCAGAGACCTCTCACAACCAAACAATCAAGCTAAGACTGTAAGTGGCAGAGAAGAAAGGACTCTTTTTCACCAGGATAGTTGCTGTTAGCTGAACATAAAGAACCTAGGTATGTACATTTTCCTCTTCTTCACATATTTTTTTCCTCTTTTTAAATCTATTTTTGTCCCTAGCTTCCCCTGCAGCTGTTGTATTTGCTATATTCACCAGCCCTCACCTTCTGAGCACATTGGGAGTTGGCCTATTTCAAGTGGTGGGAAGATGCCACTTCTCTTGCAAAGTATTTGTTAGGCTAGAACGCCTTTTGGAACTCGGATCACCCCTGGTTCACTACCTACCCGCTAAAGCAAGAAAGGAAGCTACAGAAACAGTGAATTTTGACAAGCAGTACTCCCAAGATTGCATCTCCCTATTCATGTGAGCGGGAACAATGGACTAAATGCACAAAAAAATGTTGCCAGTGTTCGGACACTGTCTCTCTCCTGTTGCAGCAATAATCAACTTCAGAGTATTAGCTATTATGGCTGGAAAATGTTGAAGTGAATGTTTCCATTAAGTTTAATCACAACTTAGCTCAGCAATCAGTACACGGTGCTGAAGACCAAACTACAAATGATGCATTGTTGCTGTTGGCATAGATGGTAATGTTTGACAGGCACGAAGGAATGCAAACAGTACAGAAAGTGAATTTAATCCTTCCTCTTTCAGAATTACTCACCCTAACTTCCCTGCTCAGCCCGGCTCTGTTGGCCTGACTTCTGTGCCTGGCCCAGCTCGTGGGGTTGCAACAAACTGAGATCACAGCTTCCCCGCTGACAGGCAGGCTTAAATCAAGGATCATTTTGACTTCTATGAGCCAGGGGCTGGTTCTGTTCAGACGTAATGGCTGAATGCTTGTTTCAGTTGGCCTCAGTTCTTTGGGCTTCCTCTAGATGAAATCTGAATTATGTCCACAGCATTTAGGCCTCATCATACAAAGAACTTTTACACGTGGTTTACGTCAAGTCAAAATACAGTGGAATGAAACGTGTGCATGTTTGCAGGACTGGTACCCAGCGCAGGTGGTGTACGGGTGCGCAGTGGTGTGCTGCAGATGCACGCAGCTGGACAAGCAAGTTGATAGAAAAATGTCTATTTTCCTTCTGCAACATGTTCTGCTTTCTCCCTACCATGCGATTTGCAGTATCCTGGACCATGCTGCTCTTTCACAGAGGTGCCTGTCTTTGGGCTACAGTAATTTTCTCCGTAAGGCTCTCCAAACGCAGTTTTTAAAATAAAACTTTTCCTAGTGGTTATTAAGATCTGGCCCCAAAAAATGGAAGCCTTTAACTTTGGTGCTTGCACATATGTAAAAAAAGAAAATCCATCTGTTTTTGTTAGAAATTAGACAGTTCTGTGCAACCTTTGAAATAGTAAGTTTTGATGTCTGGGGGGGAGGATTTTTTAAATTATATTTTACAACTTTGTCACTCCATTGAATTGAAAGAGAACTTGCTGTCATGCAAAGTGGTAGAGAGTGTTAGATCAGCTGGAGTTTGGAAACGGGAAAAGTCACACAGCACGACTTTTTAACAGCTGGAAATAGTCAAAACCTCCAACTGTTGCAGTGCATTGTGTAAGTAATGGCAATTGCTGCAGCTAGATTTTTATTAAAAATATATCTAAATCAGTAAAAGTAAAGACAAGTTTACTGGTGATCTTTACCAATGAGCTTCTTTATTCTTGATCTTTTCTATTATTTTACTTTTAGAAGCATATTTAAAGCTCAGTTTAGGAAAAAAATCTGCCAAGCATCTGGCACACTTCCTGCTGCATTACGCCCCTTGGAGTGGGAGAGAAAGCAATCCTCATTTAATTTGTACATTTGAAAAACGCACGGAGGAATCGTGAAACTAATCGAAAAAGCAAACATCTTTCTACTGTAGAACACCCCAAGGAGAGAAATTCTTTCTGAAGCTGTAATTCTTGATTTACTGCTACACACACATCTTTGATTTTACATAGCATGGGTGAGCTTTATCTCCTACATCACCATTTTAATGGTTTAATTTTTTAATTTTTATTTTAAGGCAATACACTGGCAAAGCTCAAAGAATCAGCAGAACAGAAGAGCACACACAGTGGAAGCCAGCCCAGCTCTCATCCCCAGCTGTCCGGCACACCACCTCCATCAACAGTTCCAAGGTACGGTTTGGGTATTAACCATCTGCCCCAAGCTGGGTTGGACTCCAGGTTCATGGCCTCACAGCAGGCTGAAGCCTCCATGGAAACAGGGCTGTTTTAGTCAAATGCCTTTCGAGCTCATGGGTTACATGCCTTTGATGCATGACAGTCCATTAGACACTAGGGCCATTTAAGTGTTTAACAGGAGAGCTTGTGCGTCTCTTTGTTCACCAGATGTTCCCAGAAGAGTCTCTTCCAACGCGGACAGGGTCCCAGCCCAGCTCCTGGTTAGGATCCTCGTGTTTGCTGCGCCACCTTAAACCGCATGGAGAGGATGTCGCTTATCCCAGCCTCTATCTCATCGTTGGCCTGCACAGACCCAACTCCTTTGGGAGACCCTGTCAGAATCAAGTCCCCTTCTTCCAGAGTGAATATTTCACTGATGTAGCTGATCAGGTAAGGGATGGAGAAGATCATCGAGGAGGTCTCCCCCTCCTGCCTCAGCTTTCCGTTCACCTTGAGCCAGATCTTGAGCTTGTGAGGGTCTGGTATCTTCTCCTTGGGCACAAAGTCACTGACCGGGCATGACGAACCAAAGCCCTTGGCCAAGGTCCAGGGCAGACCTTTCTTTTTGCACTCCTCCTGGGTGTCCCTGGCTGTCATGTCCAAGCAGAGAGCGTAGCCTGCCACGTGCTCCATGGCAGCCTCCTGGGAGATGGCCTGTGCTCTCTTCCCGATCACCACCCCCAGCTCCACTTCGTGGTGCAGATTGTTGCAGTAGTAGGGCCGGAGGATGGGTGAGCCTTCACGCACGTAGGCCGAGGAAGGCTTGAGGAAGAAGAGGGGCTCCCGGGGCAGCGTGCTCCCCATCTCCTTGGCGTGCTCAGCGTAGTTGCGCCCCACGCAGACGATGTTCCTGCCCCACTCCCAGAAGCGGGACAAGGGTTTGGAGGAGGCCATGGCTGCGCCGGGTCTCCTTCCCCGGGGACCGCGGGCGCCCTTGGGGCGTCCTTGCCGCGCCCGGAGCCGTGCTGCCGCCGCTACCCCTCCTTCCTGCCTCCCTCCCGCTCCCTGCCCGCCGCGGACTGCCCGGCGCAGCCGCCTGCCCCCCGCCTCCTTACCCAGGTTCGCAAATCGTTAGGCCCGGGCGTGCCGAGAGCGGCGGGGAAAGAAAGAGGGGGCCGGGCGGGCGCGGCACCGCCCCCGCCGCACGCCGGGCCGGGCCCGGGGCAGGGGCCGGGNGGCTGCACCCCGGTAGGAGCCGCGGGGACGGGCAGCGCCTCCTCTGCCGCCGGGCCGGGGCGCGGGGGACCGGGCCGCGTTCCCGGGCAGCAGGGCCGTGGCGTGGGGCGCGGTGGGGATGTCCCCTTGCAGCGGGGCTGGGGTCTGCGTAGTGACCTCCTTGCAGCTGGGACAGGGCCGGGGGCGGCGTGCGATGCCCCCTGTGCAGCAGGAACCCGGGGCTGGGGGTGTGCTGTGCCCCCGTAGAGCCGGGACCCGCAGGGAGCCGGGCGGCTGCGGGCACCCGGCCGTGGGTGGCCGGCCCTGGGGGTGGCGGCAGGGTTCAGCCCGTCTGGCAGCTTGGAAGTTTGATGGTGGTTTTTCTCTTCTCGTTTCCCGGCTCAGGGGTGCGCCGAGGTTTTTAAGCTGACTCACAGCCCCAAGTAGGTCAGTATCTACTCAGCTGGAGCCTGGCTGTCGGTGGCTTTTCGCATCGGTAACACATCTGAGAGGCTCCTGGGGAGTTTCTGGGCTGCCAAAGCGCTGGTTATTGCTCTGGAAGCGGGGCTTGGGGGACAGGGGCTGGCATTTAAACTGGATTTGAGGGATGGTAGACTGTATTTGCAATGTAAACAAAAAATGAACCCAAAACTCTGTAAGCTCTGCATTTAAATTTAGAGCCTAAATTCTGAAAGTGTCTCTGTAGCCTACAGCTTGGGCTTTAGCTTCACAGCATCTCTGGGAAGTCTTATTAGAGGCCTTTTGCATCGCTGCAATTTTAAGACCTGGCTTTAACAACCGAGAATCCGTTGGAGTTGACTGCCAGACTTGGAAACCCTGATGGGAACAAGTATGTCAAACCAAGTTACTAGCAGCTCCTGAGTTTCCCAGGTTGCAGGGTGGGTGCTGTGCCTTCCACACAGGCTTTTCTCCACCAGTGGGTGAGTGTGTGTCCTGCCCACGCTGGCTGGACATGGCTGTGCCACCGGCAGCATGTGCCAGGTGGGCAAGTCAAGTGGGAGTGGGAGTTGCCCTGGGTTTGTGGACCAGCTCGCTTGGTATTGTGTGGAGCCACAAACTCGCTGGGTATCCAAAAAATATCTGTATGCAGAGTGTGTAAAGAGTGAATGTAGTGTTTCTTCTTCTGAGTCAAGGCAGGGATGTTCATCTGGGTATGTGTGTACAGTCATTTTTGAGTGACAGCCATGTTTGAAATAGGAATTTCCCACTCTTCTGTAATAAAAAGAGTAAAATAAAATGCTAAAGAGAAAATGTACGAAGCACCCCTTTTCTGAGCGAACCTACTTTTTACACTGTGCTACTGCCTGCTTGCCTTCAGTCTCTAGCATGGATGCATTTATGTGATAACACTTCCCATCTGCAAACCCCTTCCTCTTGACGACTCAAGCTGCACTAATAAACTGTTCCAGAAAGCTGAAGCATGTGATTCAAAAGCTGCTGGTGTTCTGCCCTCCCCAGTTCTCTCTGCTTCAGGCATGAAGTCAGGAGAGATGCGTTACAAAACTGAGTGAAGTCGCTGGGCATTTTGGAGCAGACCTGCATGTTACAGTGATCCTGAAACAATCTGTGTTAGTCCTGGGCCAGGGCAGGGGTTATGTATCACTTGGTGAGCTCCCTTGAGCAGAATTGGGTCTGAGAACACCCTTCTCGTAGGAGCAGTGCCAGGCGTGCGTGAGAGCGCTGCTGGTCTGCTCGCCGAGCAGGCAGGCTGGAAAGGTGCCGCTTAGTTGCAGATGGGAATTCAGTATTAGTTTCATATTTTGTGGATGTTTTCTCATTCCTTTGTTTAAATTACATTTTAGAAAACATTTCCTTATGCAGTGTAGCTTGTTTGTTTGTTTTGCAAGAATTGTGAATTAAACATGCAAAGAGGCTTTGGGATCATGGCCAAGGTTAGAAATGGTTCATAGGAAGAAAGCATTTTAAGTATGTAAATAATTCCTTTGACTTGAAGTTGACTTGAAAGTGTGCTTTCTTTTGTTTGGTTTTGTTTTTTTTTTTCTAGTTAGTGTCTAGCATGCGAACAAACATGCAGTGTATATAGCTCTTGTGACTGATAGCATTGAAAAAGCGCTTCATGTTAGGGAGCAGTTAGAGAGTAATTGATTTTTATTTATTTTTTCCTATCAAGGAATAGTAAGGGGTTTTTGTTTTGTTTTGTTCTTTTTTTGAAAGGATTCTTCTGTTCCAGAGGAACACTCAGCAGGTATGGATGCTTTTCTCAATACTATGTGCCCTTACCGTCAAATACCCAGTGCATGCCTACACTGTCGTGCCTTGGGGTTTTCTTTGCAGCACTGTGTTTAATTTTACTACCATCTCCCCTCCTTATCTCCCTTCCCTCTTAAGCAAGTGAGATGGTGGAAGTAGAAGAAGAAAAAGTTCTGGGCAGGACAGTTGTAGCAGAGGGGCCTTAGAGCTCCCGCTGCCCTGGGGCTGGGTTTGCAGCAGCTGTGTGCCCCAGTCAGAACTTGGATCTTGGTTTCGCAGCCTTCTTGGTCCCGTTGGTCTGTGGAGCTGCAAGGGGCTGTTTGTGTTGGCTGCAGCCAGTCTGTGGGGCCTCTTATCTCCAAAGCAGACTCTTATCAGGGGTGGGCAGGACTGACCTGTTTTGGGAGAGTGGGGCAGGTTGATTATGAACCTGGTGACGCCTCCCTTTGGCACTGATGAAGGTGACCAAGCACTGAGCATTGGGAGCCTTAGGGAGAGAGTCTGTGGTGCAAAATGAAACAGGGACTGAGCCAACACAATTCAGACCAATTCAGTCACCTTCAGTGGTGTGCGAGGGCCTTGGGTGTTAAGACAACTGATTTCTGACTTGCAGAGATTGATGCCTCTTTCCCTGCATGTGTATGGACCCAGGCTTGTGTTGCAGGGCCCCAGTAATGGAAGACTTTGTCCTCTTTGTTTTTGTTTTTGTTTTTTGTTGTTTTTTTTTTTTATGGCAGAGCCTCTTAGGGCTTGGTTGTTTCTTTAAGAACTGCATATCTGTGAGTTGAACACTGGAGCCAGGTTATTTGCATCTGGAATTAAATTTACTTCTTGAATCTGATTAAACATTTAACCAAAAACAAACAGAGAAGCACTACTGTTGCATCAAGGTAGCCCGTGAGCAAGAAACCTGCCCACAGTGCGTGCCTGGTACCTGGCCAGGCGGGGAGCCTTGCCTTACATGCAAAGAGCCTGTCTTCTCTCCATGCAGGATGTCATTTCCCTGAGTAACCAGCCAGATATTTCTGTTGTAGCGGTGTGTGTATTTCTGTATTTTTCCTTTATTTTTTTTTAACCCCTGCTTTTTTGTCTTTTGGCTGTAACATGGCCTTTTGTACTTTTTTTGCAAAGTCACTGTGCCAGACTGACCTTTGTCCAGCTGTTTCCTCTCCATTCTTCTTTCCTGCCCCTTGAAATCTTCTCTCCAGTTGAGGTACAGCGCTTTCCCTGCATGAGCACATCTCTGGGAGGAAAGTGTCTCTTCCCTCTTTGATGCAGCTGTAGGGCACCAAGAGCCTCCTGTGCTGTGGGGCACAAGGTGACACAGCCAGACACTAAGGCTTGGTGCTGTGGTGGCCTCTCTCCTCTTCCTCTGAAGGAGGCAGGTTGGGCTGTCCATACCCTTCCTTCTCTGGGGCTGTGGGCTGAGGGACCTGCTGTGCTCTGTCCCACTTGTCCCCCTCCCTGGGCTAACCTGTGGTTTGATTGTTTTGGCGTCCCCAGGTCCAGCGCAGCTGCGAGCTGTCTTCCTGCACACGGAACACGAGCGAAGGAAGTCGAAGACGTTCACACAAGCCGACATGAAGGTGGAATTACTCCCAGCCCTCACAGACAACTACATGTACCTCCTCATAGATGAGGAAACGAAGGAGGCTGCGATAGTTGATCCTGTGCAGCCCCAGAAGGTAATGCTGTCCACTGCTCCTGTGAGCAGGGTGCTCACTGCTGCCATGACAGAATTAGTCACACGCTGACTCAGGCATGGGGGAAAGGCAGGAAATACTGGCCATGCGTAAGTATGGACAGGGCTTCACAGGCAATCTGCTTCTGGGCTCAGGCAGCTTGTCCCTGACTTCAAGGGTTATTGACCTGATTTTGTTTTTTGCCCTTTTTTGATGTAGGGCAGAAAAGAGGAGATGGGACTGGGGGCTTAGTCATGGCTAACTGGATCAGAGACCTCACGTCCTTATCTGTAACTACAGCTTAGAGAGGGATGAGCTCTCTGTGGAGTTGCTGGTGTGGCACTCTCAAACCTTGGAGCAATTGTGTCCAGGTTATGCCAGGTGCTATTAAGTCATTTCATGTGAGTTGTAATGCTCTTGCTGTGCCCTGTGCCTGCAGGTTTTGGATGCAGTCAAAAAGCACGGCGTGAAGCTGACAACTGTCCTGACCACGCATCATCACTGGTAACTATCTGCTGTAGTGGGATTCCTCTTCCCTCTGCATAAACACAAGCAGCCAAGAATTGTTGCTTTTCTGGATCAAATTAGTCTTCTCTAAGCAGGAGCTTAGGTGTGAGGAGAAGGATCAGAGCTCAGGAAGTGTTCCCTTGGGCTTGCTGTGAACAGATGCATTGCCTAGACTGCAAGCTCTGTGTGTCAGTGCCTTTAACCTTTAAAAAGCTGATGAATTCTAGGTGGGCAACGAAATAAATGTGTGTGAAGGTAGCTGTGGAGTGTGGGAGGGAGCACACTCGCACTGAGGTGTTAGGGCATGCCTGTAAGGCATACTGCTCACAGTCAGCACTTGTGGGAGGATTACCTGTGTTGCAGATTAACTCTGCCAGGGACGTAACAATGAATGTTTTGCAATTTTGCAGTACTGAACCTGAGTAACCTCTCCCATGGGTCATGGTGGAGCCACCTCTGTGGCTGGAGAGCCAGCCCTGATCTGGCAGGACCAGCGCTGCAAGCAAATGCTGAGCTGTGTGGATATCTGTGTGCCTGCTCCACTGTGTCTTGTGGGACGCTGAATTACACATATCCCTGTTATCCCAATGTCTTCCTGCCCTAGTTACTGGAGAGTTGACTGTGAGCCCCTAAGGCTGGTGTTTCCCAACTAGGTATGAACTTGTGAGGGGTTGTTCCCCTCTCTCACTGCCCTGGTTACTGGAGAAATACCCACTCATGTTGATGTGGCCTATCCTTTGATATGAGGACAGTGTTAGATACTGGGAGAATAGTTGATCAGAAATGATGACCTGGAGGTTACCATTGCAATTATGATAAATTTCATCCCTACCCAAATCCATTTTTCTGACCTTCCAGGGACCATGCTGGAGGAAATGAGAAGCTTGTAAAGATGGAGGCAGGGTTGCGTGTGTACGGGGGAGACAGCAGAGTCGGAGCACTGACACAGAAAGTGTCTCACCTTACATCACTCAAGGTAAAGGGAGTGAGCTGCAGGATTTGGCTGGGGGCATCTCCTGTTTGTGTCACAGCTGTAGAGGTGGACCAGTGTGGTCCCACTTGAGTTAATACTGTGGTCACAGCTCTTTTACCTTTTAACATCTCTTGGATGTAGTTGATAGTTTTAAGCACACCTTTTGCCCTTTTCCAGCCCTGTGAACCATAACTCCTCTGTCTTGTTTTTACTGGTGATACTTCATTGATGAGAATATTAGCATGGCTCAGACACCTGCATTGCCTGGGGCATGCTGGGTGTCCATGTGCTCCTTGACAGCTACCTTAACTGGGGTGGTCAGAAACAACATGTGAAAGGACAGGGCTTGTGCTCTGCTTAGAGCCTAGTTAGCACTGAACAAACTCAAGTGGCCCTCTGAAAGAAGGCTGGAATACAGGGTGAAGAGGAGCTGGGCCAGCAGTGCTAGCTGCCTGCATTGCTTTTCCAGAGCAGAAGCAGCAAAACTTATTGGAACCTACCTGTTTGTTTACAGACAAGCTGGCAGATGACATAAACTGCTGTGAAATGCGCAGGCTGGCATGAATGTCATTGCTAGTCTTGAGGTGCCCTTTTGGGGTGCAGCAGCAAAGAAGGGAGTACAGAAATACATGGGAAGGTATGCAAATTAGGGCTGTGGGGGAAACATCCCCTTGGCCTCATAAATGTGTTTAATCCTTCCCTTTTTGTAAGTGTCATCCACTTCTTCCCTTTCAGCTTCATTTTTGTTTGGAGCTTTTTACACTTGATTAACTTTGTTTAGGATTTTGTGTTGCTCTGGATCTGTTTCCTCTTGCTGCCAACCAGACGCCGAGTCACTCTGCATGTAAATGAAAGAATCTGGCATTTCTCTTTGTCGCAACACCTGCTAGGAGGAAACAGCTCCTTTCCAAGTTCCTGCCATAAAACTCTCTTGCTGGACTCTCCCAGGAGCAGAGCTGATGTTTACTGCCCGGCTATGTGAGAATTTGTCTGTAGGACTACTAGACCAATGTAATAGCTGCAATACTTTTCTAACCGTACAAATGCTAGCAAACAGTAGCTTAAGCTCTAGTCTTCTGCCTTCTTCTCAGGTGGGATCTCTTAATGTGAAATGCCTCTGTACGCCATGTCACACTTCTGGACACATCTGTTATTATGTGACTAAGCCAAATAGCTCCGAGCCACCTGCTGTTTTTACAGGTGAGGAGTTGGGAGGTTACCTTGCTGGCAGTCTGTGTTGCAAAGAAATAAGCTACCCCTCTGCCTGTGTGCTCCTGACTCTGGATGTGCATCCGTTCCTTACTGCCAGTGCAGCTGGTTAGCATCCACATCTTGCCCCCTTACCAAGTAGTAGTTATAGATGGAACTGGTGAAACCTCTCTGGGTTTGTAAACCATTGCTGGACACCCTGCAAGCAACATCAAGAGCGAGCCCTGGATGAGTCCTACATGTAGCGTTTTCTTCCTTGAAACAAGAGCTGTTGGTTTACTGTCACAGGCCAAACTGTGGCTGATTCCAAAACCTGTTGCTTTTCCATATATCTGTACTCATGTCTGTAACAAAACTCAGAGAAGAGAAAATCGGGGAGTAGGAGAGGGCTCTGTCTCTGGTAGCCAGGTTCTGGATCCTGTTTTGGAGAGTAGGGTTCCCCCTTCCCTGAGGCTGTGCCCAGGATCCCCAGGCTGCCACGTCATCCCTCTCCCGACGGGCATTCTCTAGAGCTTGCACAAGCTGCTGCATGGAAGAAGTAACGGCTTAAGCAAGATTTTTAGGTAGAAAATGCAGAGGCAACTCATCTTTGTTCAGCTTCATAGCAAAGAGAACAAGTGTTCCTTGTCCACTCCAGAAAGGAAAAGAGGGGACAGCAGACCACCCACAGACAGGGAAGTGCTGGCATGGTTTGCCTGGCAAGGCTGTGGGGTTTCCTGCATTAGAAGTTGCATTTGCTGTGTGGGTTTATGTATCACTGAGCCCGTGTGGGGCAGCAAGTATAGCCTGGCTCTCCCTGTGCCTTCTGATGAGCTGCAGCGAGGACAGCAATGGCAGGACTGAGCCCTCGGGGACCGTGTGCTCATGCTTTGGTGTGAGGAGCCTTTCAGGTCCTGATGCTGTGTCACACCTCCCTTACAGGTGACACGCTGTTTGTGGCTGGTTGTGGGAAATTCTTTGAGGGAACCCCAGAGGAAATGTACAGAGCGCTGATTGAGATTTTGGGCAACCTGGACCCCCAAACGGTATGAACCTCTCCTTTTGTTAATTTAACCAACCAGAAACTGGTATAGACATCAACAAAGAGAGAATTTCTCATGGTGTTGAAGGAATGAATGATTGCATCAGGAACTGTCTTTGATGCTGAATAGCTGGAGTCCTCTGGGAAGGAAATGCCTACCCCAAATATATTTGTGCTTTGTGGGGAAAGAGTAGGGCCTGCTTATTAAAACAAAGGCTGGCGAGCTGGGATGCCTGGGCTCTTTCATCAGGCTTGCCGTTAAATTGTCAGATAGTACTGTCTGAAAACTCCTGGCACTTCTCTTGTGCATGTATCCAGTGGAGAGTGTCATGCGTCCTGGAGGGTTGGCTCTGTTGTTCCTGCTGTACCGTAACATCGATGATGGTACCTGGCACTCCACCTTTGTACCATCAGAGTTACCTGGCATCACTCTTCATTTCTTTTCCTAGAGAGTTTACTGCGGTCACGAATACACGATCAACAATCTCAAGTTTGCTCGACACGTTGAACCCAATAATGTCAATATCCAGGAAAAGCTTGCTTGGGCCAAGGTAAGCTGGTTCATCCTTTCCCTAGGCTTGATACTTTCATGGAGGCAGAGCCTCTGAGGAGTTAGAGGTGAGGAGGCCACGTTGGGGAGGAAGAGAGGCTGAGGGAAGGGAGTTAAGAGCCAGGAGCTGCAGTATGCTGTTCGTCCACGGGAGTGATGTGTTGGGGCATAGAGTTTGTGTGTGGCCCAGAGAAGACAGTTTACTGTCTGGTGGAGGTGTGACCTTCCCTGGAAACTTCTCGGTATAATTACAGGCTGATGTCCACGTCTGTCTGGGAGGGTCAGCTCTGTCCCAACTTTCTCTGTGCGTACCTCAGTGCTTGTCTGTCTGGCTGTGTGCGTGGCCCTGGGAAGGGCTTGGCGTGAGGAGCAGCTCAGGCAGTTAGGCACAGCTCTAACCCCGCACGGTTAATATACAGGATGTTTCTTGTTCACCAAAACATTCTTCATTAAGCAGAAATCTCTCCCTTATTACAGGCAAAGTATGACAGTGGTGAGCCAACCATACCCTCCACCATTGCAGAAGAGTTTACGTATAACCCCTTCATGCGAGTGAGGTATGTAGATGTGGGTGTGGGAATGGTCCGTGGGTTTGGAGGGGGTATGTGGGAAGGAGGAGGTCTCTAAAGAAAGAGCTGTAAGTGGGAATTGCTCTCCTGGCTCGCATATTCCTGTTCTGATGCCCTCAAGACTCTCCTTAAAATATACTCGCTGTCCTGGCAGCAGCTTGCTACAGTGAAATTTGAAGGGTTGTGGTGAGCGTCTCTGCCAGTGCTGAAAACCCTGACTCAAGAGACAGAACAAGCTTCATTGTGTAATTGGGTTCCTTCATCAAGCAGAGTTTGGCAGACGCGCACAGCAAAAGATGCTGTTCAAGGCATAAGAGTGTTTGCAATTTCCTCTTGCCAATGAGCGTTTAAACCAGGGGAGCTGATAAGCCTGTGCCAAAGCCCTGAGTCTGTGATCTCTAAGTGCAACATTTTCCCTTGATGCAGGTGAAACGTGATAGTAGTGACTTCACAGGTGAGATTTTATCTTGCAGTCTCTGCATTTACTGTCCCTGGTATTCCCCCCTGGCAGGGAGAAGACGGTTCAGCAGCACGCTCGGGAGACCGACCCCATCCGAACAATGGGGGCCATCAGAAAAGAGAAAGATAACTTCCGAGTCCCGAAGGACTGAGCACTCTGCCTCGATCACTTTAATGTCAGTTTAAGTGTAATTTAGACTATTCAGATGTTTTAGGAGTTGAACCTTCCGTTGTGGTTGAGAAAGTCATATTTAGGTTTTTATTTTGTTTTAATTAAGAAGAAAAAGCACTTTCCCCTTGTTGAGATCTTCTACAGCATATTTATATTATGATGAAGAATATTTATCCTTCTATTGCTGGCTCTCAAACTGTCACATGTGTCACATGCAGATCATTTTACAAGTGTTGGTACGTGGCTCAGAGTCTGGGGTGGCGAAGGGTCAAACCTTGAGGTCTAGGAAAGAACTCCTGTTATTTTTGTAGGAGCCAGATGTGAATGCAGACACTGGGACTAGGGCCCAAGATGTCTGCATTTGAAACAGAGACAAAATGCAGTAGCTACATTGCCAGCTGAAAATCTGAACTGCTGCTGCTTAAACTTTTGAGTGTGTTGCTTCTGGCTCCACTGAAACCAGTGCTCAGTGACAGACCTCCTCTGCCACTGCCAGTTCAGGGCTTAGTTTGTGACATAGGCAGGGTACTGGGGAATGGCTCACGTGGACTCTCCAGCTTTCCTCTTCTCTCTGACATTCCTGGTCGTGAACTGCAGTAACTTTTCCCGGCAGCATGCTGGCTTAGAGTTTGCACTGTTGCTTATACCTACCCTTTCACTCTTAAGCCTGTTTGCATGTAGCTGCTTACTGCTCTTAAGTGTGATCTGTATGTTACTTGTATTAGTACCACACAAATGAAGAAGGGATTTGTCGGCTGGTTCAAAACCCTGAGAAGAAGCCACTTACCTAGTGACTAACTGCGTGTCTAACAGCCGAGCAGCGATGAGACTCCTCCAACAGATGCCTTGCTGCCAATAGCCAGAGCAGCTGCTTTGTACCTTGCTGTGAGTAATGTGGCAAACGAGCATTTCTTAGCTGGCCGCTGTTCCTCAGCGAGAGAGCAACTGTTGTGGGGAGCACTGGCAGCAGCCGTGCTGGGCCCGTGAGCCTGGGCGACTCCAGCTTAGGGGCCTGGCTTACAGCAGATGCTGCTGGGCTTGATCTCCCACCCTGCGGCCTCTGCCTGGGCCAGCTTCTCTGCTGGAAAGGCCACAGTGGTGATGTTATAAATGCTGAGGGTGTCCATGTATTGCCAGATTAAACAGGGCTCAGATCTCAGACCCCCTGAGAAACCACATTAGCGTGGAGCGTTTCTTTTTCGTGGTTGGTCCATGGGGCTTACTCTGTTCTCGGAGTAGTGCTGTATGACTCCAGTCTGCAGCCAGCTTGAAAACTGCAGGGAGGGAGCTTCCCCTCGCGCTGTTTTCCTCACAGAGAATAGTGTGTTGACGTGGATGAATGGGATAAACTTTGGGGGAAAATAAATCCAGATTTTCAGTGAGTTGGTCACCCCCTTCCTGCACTTCCCATCCTCCGGCTCAGTGTCTTTAAAGAAGAGAGATGAGAGTGAAGGATGGCAGGACCCAGCCTTGTGGGCTTGGCATTTGTGTTTCTTATGCATCTTCCTTCTAATGATATTTTCTTCCTTGTTTCTTGGTCTCGGCGGCATACTGCAGATCTGCTCAAGTACAAGACATTTTCAAAGAAATGTTTTGCAGCTGAAACTAACAAAAGATTCAAACGATTTTGGTTCCAATTTCTCCCCCTCTCCCCAGTGCATGTTGGTAAGTAATGCCACGATGGAGTCCGTAACCACCTGGGTGTCACTGGTGTAACTTGGGTCTGCTGTTCTGACGAACACGCTCAATGGCAGTGTATGAGTGGGATTTGGTGTAGCACCATTTCTTTCTTTGCTTTAAAAAGGTAAATTTTATGTAGTTCAGAAAGAAAAGTGGTACCTAAAACTTTACTGCCTCCTGAACTTGAATGCTGTGCTGCTACAATGGAGCATGACTGTACTGATGGCTGTTTGACAAATGAGCAAATAAATAATAACAGCTGTAAACCGAGCAGCGGTGGGGCGCTCTGGGAGAAGGGGAGGTTTCTTTATCACACAATTATTTTTTTTTTTGTTACTAGTAATTGAAGTCAACCAACTGGAAGTGACTTTATGCCTAATCCTGGAGGGGAGCGGGCGGCATTTTGGGATCCTCTGGGGCTTTATTCAAGGTCTTGTTACAACAGCATTTTCCCTTCGAAAGAAGGGTGTATGTTCAGCGCTTGTTTCCTGCTTGCAAGCGCCGTTCCCTCCTTCACAAGTGGCATTTGGGGGGGACCATGGTCAGCCCTGAACTGGGGCTTACGTTGGGCTGGGACAGGAGCCGTGGCATGGCTCTGATCCTGCCTGCCATGCATTTTTGGTGTTTTTTGGGATCGAGTGGTTCAGAGGCTATGCCTGGAGCTCTGGCATGGTCAGGCAAGACCCTCCCAGGAGCTCCCTCCTAAACAGCAGTGCCAGTGTCCAGGTCTCGTCCAAACCATCTTGTGTGTCTGATGTTTCCAACCCCTGGTGGGAGCCAGCACCCCCCACCCCTCCCAGGGATGGGAGACCCTCATCCCTCTCACGTTACCACGGTGGTGGTGGGAGAAGCGGCTGTTTTCGCAAGCCGGGCCCTGACTTGCTGCAGTGATGCCTGGCTGGACTCCGCCAAGGGTGGGGGCCAGGCTGCGGTTTTGGGGTCTGGTGGGGGGGACAAACACCGTGTGCCGCAGCCTTCCTCCTTGCCGGGCTCCCCGGCGCCTTCAGCCTCGCAAGGATGACCCGTGGGGCCCCGCGAGTGGGCGTGTGGACGCGGGGGTCCACGGTGAGATACCCAGGGGCTGCTTCATCCCTCTGCCCCCCACCGAGGGGGGTTTCCCCGGCAGCCGCGTGGGGGTTGGGGATAGGGGAAGCCCGCCGACACGGCAGCGGGGCCGTGCGGGCTCTCAGCCCGCCCCACGCAGCGTGACCCGCCCCGCACTGCACTGGCGGGGGCGGGACGCGCCCGCCCGCTGCGGGGAGGGGCCGGGCCGGGGCTGCGGGCGACGGAGCCCGCAGGTAGCGGCGGCGTCACGCGTGGTCTCCGCCGAGGGTCGCGGCGGGGCTGGGAGGGCGGACCGCGCACCCCCGCGTGTCCTCCCCCCGCGCTCCCCCTCTTTGCTCCGTGGTGCTGGGGCCACGCCCGTGTTTTGCTGCGTGGGGCCGGCTCCCCGCCCCGCGCCGTGTCCCGCATCCGGCACTGGTGAGGGACCATGAAGGTGAAGGTGATTTCTGTCCTGGAGGACAACTACATGTACCTGGTCATCGAGGAGAGCACCCGGGATGCCATCGCGGTGGACGCCGCTGTCCCCAAAAGGGTGAGAGGCGTTTTGCCACCCACAGAGCGGCCACAGCCTCGCCATGTTCCGGGTGGGCTGTGGGGTCCCACCTGGAGGACGTGACCGTGGTGGTGGCCCCACGTGGGGTTGCCATGTGGGGTCTTTGCGTGCGGCGGGTGCATCCGTGTGTGCGTGGAGCATCCCACCGGTGGGGTCGGCCCCCGTTCAGCCCCCACGGAGTGTGGATGTGTGTGCTAGACCCCGCTCCCAGCCGCCCCTGGGCTGTGGGGGGTTTTCCACGTTGCCCTAACCATTACCTCCCAGCCCTCCTGAGCTGGAAGCCGTGCAGACCCCAAAGCAAGTGAGAATAACCTGAAATAGGCTGAAAAGTCCTTTTTTCCAGGAGCCAGCCTGCGGCCGTGCTGCCGGAGGCAGGGAGGGAAGGCAGCACCGGGATCATCCCTTGCCGGCGTGACCCCTGTGGTCCCCCTGCCTGGTGACCCCCTTGTGCCACCCTCAGCTGCAGCACATCGTGCAAAGGCTGTCGCAGTTTTTAAGCGTTTGTTGTTGACACGGACGTTTCCTTCCTCTTTGAAGAACGTAATCAGGAGCTGCCAGGGGGTTTGTTAGTAGCGATGAATTTTAAGTTGGCATCAAAAGCCTCCTGGCAGCTGAGCCGTGGGGTTGGCAGCCCCGCATGGCCCCTCGCCGTAGCCGGGATGAGTGGCACAGCCACCGTCTCCCTGCTGCAGCGGTGACCCCGTGCACGGCCCGTGCTGCACCTCCGTGCTTACGCTGCGAAAGCACCGGCCATAAAATGCCGCCGTCCCCATGGGAGCAGCGTGTTCCCGTCTGCTTGCTCCGCTCTGTGCGATGGGGTCGGCCGCGGGGAGCCAAGCCTTCATCCCACCTTCATCCTCTCATTGCTCAGCGGTTGTTTTCTGACTGTTTTCTCTGCCCTGGTCCGCTGGGCCTCTCGCCTGCGGCGCGGTGCCGTACGGGACAGATCCTGTGCTGGCATGGGCACGGCGGGTGCCGGCTGTTCAGGGCTGTGCTGTGCGGCTGTAGCGGTCGTGGGGTGTGTGTCACCTCCTCTCCGTGCGCTCACTACTTCTGCTCTGGGTCTGTTTCAGTTGCTGGAAATCGTCAGGAAGGAGGAGGTGGTGCTCAGAGCCATCCTAACCACCCACCACCACTGGTAAGTGCCGCTGGCACGAGCAGGGAGCTGGGGGCGGCTGTGGCCCGTGTGGGACCGGGTGTCCATTCCCTCCTCTGCTGGTGCAGGGACCATGCGAGGGGCAATGAGGAGCTGGCGAGGCTCTGCCCTGGCCTGCGGGTGTACGGTGCCGATGAGCGGATCGGGGCCCTGACGCACAAGGTGACCCACGAGCAGGAGCTGACGGTGCGTGGCTGTATGAGTGCCCTGGGGCTCGGTCCCCACGCATGGATCCTGCCCCACGGGGTGGCTGTGGCTGGCGCAGTGCTGGGTGATGGCGTGGTCCCACCGTGCCGGGAGCTAATGGGGTTGGTGCCTGGCTGGGGCTGTGCTTGGCCTCCCCGTGCCCTGGGGCGGCTGTAAATGTGGCACCGTGGATTTGGAGTGGGAAGGAGCTCTGGACTGGATGAGAAACCCCATCCCATTCCCAGCCCATTTGGGACTGCGCTGGGGAACCCAACCCTCTCCTGGAGCTCTGCTGCTAAATGCCTTTGGAGAAGATGTGCGTAACCTGGGGCTCACCCAAACCACCGTCCCCTGGTTTGTCTGTGACCTGCTGAGTCCTGGGCAGGGGATGCCGTGGGGCACGGGGAGGTCTGGGGGAATCTGGCTGCCCGTCAGGGCCGGCGGACCCCAGCAGGGTCCTGACCTTCTCTCCCCGCAGTTTGGGGCCATCCGGGTGAGGTGCCTCTTCACCCCCTGCCACACCTCAGGCCACATGTGCTACTTCATGTGGGAGGACGGCTCCCCGGATGCTCCGGCTCTTTTCTCAGGTATCCCACCCTGCCGACGTGCACCCCGTGGGTACCGGGGTCACAGGCCATGCTGCCTGCCCACTGCCTCCCTCCCTGGGCTTGATGCTCACAGGGCGAATCCAGCATGTGGGGGCTCCCACCCGGCACCCTGTCCCTGGGAGTGGGGCCAGGGTCCCCTCCGTGTCCAGACTCTTTTCCCCACAGGTGACACTCTGTTCGTGGGAGGCTGTGGGAAGTTCTTCGAGGGGACGGCGGAGCAGATGTACATCAACCTCACCCAAATCTTGGGGGCTTTGCCGAAGGAGACCGTGAGTGTCCCGCATCTCAGCCCCAGCCTGGGGAGGGACCCCAAAATCGGGAGGGGGCTCGAGGCTGGCACCACTCGGGAGGCAGCACCCATCCATGGGACTGGGGCTACAGCGGGACCAGGATGGGTCGGACCTGGCACTGGACACACATGTGACACTGAGCGTTTCCTGCTGGCATTGCAGAAGGTGTTCTGCGGCCACGAATGCACCGTCCGAAACCTCAAGTTTGCCTTGAAAGTGGAACCAGAGAATGAAATAGTGAAGAAGAAACTCGCATGGGCTAAAGTAAGTGGCTGTGCCCCTGCTGGGGCGGGGACAGAGGAGGTGTTGGGTGCCGGCAGGTTTTTGGATGTCTCTGGTTCCTCGGCAGCAGCGGGATGATGAGGACTTGCCTACGGTGCCCTCTACGCTGCAGGAGGAGTTCCTCTACAACCCCTTCCTGCGGGTCACGTAAGCAGCGCCGGTGCCTTGGGGGTGTGAAGGGCCCCGTAGTGGGTCAACCCCAAATCCAAGGGGGGTTGGTTGGTTGGTCCTGCCCCCAGACTCTGCTCCCCTTTTCCGTCCAGCATCACCCCTTCTCCCACGGCTTCACTGGCTGGTGGGAGATCCAAACCCCGAGGGAGGGGAGGGTGCCCGGACACGAGGTCCTGCACTGCCCAGCACGGGGCACCCGGAGACAAGCCCCATGTGCCCCAGCAGCCACCTGGCACGAGGATGTGACTCCGCCGTTGTCCGTCCTGGTCTGCGCTGGGGTCCCAGTGGGGAGAGGTGTCCCCATCCCATCCCCTGTGGTCACAGCAGAGCCGCTCTCCTTGCAGGGAGGAGCCCTTGCAGAAGTTCACAGGGAAGACGGACCCAGTGGAGGTGCTGAGGACCCTCCGCACCGAGAAGGATAACTTCAAGAAGCCCAAGGAGCGGCCCAATCCCCAGGCCATGCTCGCGTTCGACTGGGGACTTTTCAGCCCCTTCCTTGAGAAGAAGTGATTGCTGTGGTGGTGGCTCCCGAAACGCAGCATCCCCACCGCGGCGGGGGCTTCCTCCCGGGGCTGCGTCTGTCCGGCTCCGACTTAACTCCTGTAAGACTCGGCAGTTGGGAACTGGTTTCTGTCTTTAACCTGCTCGTTCTGAGGCTGCTCTGCTTCACTCCCTCCAGCACCGTGCCTGGTTCCCCGGGCCATGGGAGCTTTGCTGAGCTTGGCCAGGCAGTTAAACCCCATGGGCTGCTGGCAGAGGGTTAGGGCATGTTTTGGAGGACCCCCCCCCTCGACATTGGGGTTGGCGGATGCAGGAGGTGCCGCCCGTCATGCAGCCCTTTGCCTGCTGGAGGGAGCCGAGTCAGAGTATGGAGAAGGTGGGGACGCTCAGGGGACGCAGTGCTGTCCCCCACGGACCAGCTGGCACCCTTGGGGGGCTGTGAGGGTCTCCTGCCAGCAGCCCTGACACACCTGGATGCTGCATCGGGATGAGAAGCGGAGACTTGGATGCGCAAGAGGAAGCCAGGAAGGGAATTTGGCATTTTTCACTGCTGTTTAGCCGTACCTACTTGACTCCAGACCTGAGCTAACAGAAACCCTCATTACAGTGGGGTTTGGGTATTTTTTTCCTCTTTTTTCCCCCCCCCATTTTTATAGTAGGCCAACATAGAAAAATTGCGTGGGGATTTGTAAGGCAATCGCTGACTGGTGGGAGCCACCCAAACCACTGACACCGCGCAGAGTACCTTCAGGTGGCGTTCAGGCCTGGAGCAACACGTGCTCTAACCCCCTGGCTTTGTGAATTACTTTTCAAGGTGTGACAGTTTTTAGGCAGCAAACAACAACGCGCTACTATGCATCCGTTGCTGCTGCTGCTTTTTTTTTTTTTTTTTGCTCCCAAGATAGAAAACTGGAAAACTTGGATGAAACTTCCTTTTCAGTTGCCTTTTCTTTGGAACAGCTGGGTCTCTTCAGCCTCTTCAGCCTTCAGTTTGTGCGAAATCAGTACTGTATTTTATTTTGTTTGAAGTCTGAGAAATGTGCAAAGCTTTTATTGGCAGGTGATGGGGAGGTGCATTGCAAACCAGTAAAGTAGTTTTCTTTTTTCTTGGGAAAACATAGGGCTTGATGGTAGGTCTCTAAATAGCTGTGAAAAATCCCTCCGAAGGGGCTGGGCTCGGGCAGGTTGCTCCGTGGGGGACGATCGCCCGTCTCTGGTTTCTTCTTTACCTCAATGTGCGCGACTGTCTTCGGTGTTGCTGAGTTTACCCCGGTTCTGCGTAGTTCAGATGAAAAAGCAGCAGAGCAGAGGGGTTGGTCTCGGAATCCTTTACCGTATGTTGTCATTTTAAAGCGTTGATGATAAATTTTGTAGCTCCTAGCACTGGAATAGAGTTGACTTCAGGATCTTTCATGTGTGGACTGTGAACGGCATCCATTACCGCTGAAGCCTGGTTTAGTGGCTGTTTCTTTTCTCGCTAGAAATAGACCAAGGTTTTGGGTTTTCTTCCTTTTTTTTAAAGATATACTGTTAGAATTACTCTCCCCTGTGGGAGGGGAAGAACTAATCCTGCTGCGCAAATTGCCTCAGTACTATTGCCTCAAAGTTACTCAGTTTAAATGTAATGGTACAGTTTACAGATGTTACCTGGGTGTTCCTCTGGAATTTTATTTACACTTGGAGCAGAGATGCTTCCCTGTGTGTTCGGGGAGGGTTCCCGAACTAGCAGCGAGCCCGCTCACATTGACAGCAGGAGCATGCAGCTCCAAGGCTGGGAGGAATCCGAGCTGTTCATGATACCACGACAAAAGCAGACACCCAGGAGTGTCCGCAGGAGCTGAGGTCTCGGTCTGTTCTGAGCAGAGCACCCTTTGGCGGCTTTAGCGGTGTGTGTGTTGGTAGCCTGGTAACTGGAGAAGAGACAAAACGTTCACCTCCCTCCCCCTCGTTATTTAATTTACAGCTAATTTATGTATTTGTGCACTTCTGGCCTGATGTGCATGTTGTCAACAGAATGTGTTTCTCTCTCGCACTGATGTTTATGGTCTCAGCACTCCAGCACATTGGACTGACTTTGCATTAGCAGCGGTGTCTCTTGCTGCAGATAAACATGTTACGGTTCAGCGTAACACCGTGCGTTACAGATCTATGCATGGAAAAGGGCAGTCACTGAAACTACCGACTTGCTTGGAAAATGAACAGGGTGGGGAGGGGAAAGCACTGGGACATTCTTGCCTTATGAACACTGTGAATTCACTAATTGATCAGCAACACCTGAAAAATGTAAAGCTTTTAATTAAAAACATTAAAAAAACCCCCCATCTTTTACACTGTTGGTTTACTTTTAAGAAAGGGCGGAGGAGGCTTTGAGAAGGACACAGGCAAGTACTGCCAGAGAAGCCATCACAAGAGGCAGGTCAAGGTCTGACAGCTTTGCTTTTGACAGCCCTAAGCTCAGGGTGGGCAGTAACTGGGTGAGGGTTATCTCTGACAAGGGTCCGGGCAAGGTTTCAGTCCGGGCTAGATGCAGTTACCACCTCCATCTCTCTGTGTTTACTCTGAAGGAACAAAGCAATGTGGCAGCTTTGTTTTCAGTTTTTGTCCACTTAACTCTACTTTCTGCACAGTCCTCCCTCCTCACATAGCAGTAACTGGAAAAAGGAGAAATATTGAAGTGATTCAATAACGCGATTCGTAAGTTCACGTTCACTTGCAGCTGCAGCAGTCACAAGGAGAGATTCCACATCTGCCACTGTCCCTTCCCCTTGAGTTCAGGTACAGCTGCAAATCCTTCCACTGCTGCCTTCCCCTCCCCATACGCATTGTAACTCCAGAAAAAAATTATATTCAGATTAAACAGACCAAAAGAGAAAAAGAACAAAAGAGTTATTCATTTAGTCATTTTTCTGTGAATAGTTCTGAAAATACCTGTATGTAAAAACACGGATAGCAAGACAAGCACACGTCATCTCCAGTAACAAAAGACCAAATCTGTTTCACAGCCATCTGTATTCTGGCAAGGCATCGTAATACACTGCGTTAAACCACATGTGTCTTTACTAACCTCTTGGATTGTTCTGGTAAACTACTTGTAATGATTACATCTCACAGCCGCCTTCTATTAACTTTTGTGAAGTAACACCTTTCAGAGACACAAAGGACTTCGTCCTTCGTTGGAAAGAAAGCTGGCAATAAATTCTTACTTGAAACACCGTAAAAAATTGTTTTATCTGAATTTAAGGATATTATCCATCAGTAACTGGCTGTTGAGGATGGGGTAGATGTGACAATTCTGTCACACTCTCTACTGTGCATTTAGGGAGAGAAAGGGATGTAATTTCCCACAGTTAGAGACAATTGTTGTAATTAAAGGGGGAAAAAAAAAATCACTAGCTTTTTCTTCTTAAACATTCATTCAATTCACATTTCAGCAGGCATTAAAACAGCCCTAGAGATGCTGCTTCTCACGTGATCCCAGGCTGCTGGTACCCACCCCCTCTGACAGGGTAAAGATACTGCAGCTGGACCTCAAGGGCAGCCAGTCAGGGGCAGTGAAATGGAAAAACAGAACTCAAGGTCTAATTAGACCATTTATAACTAAATGAGGATGTCCCGACAGAGACAGCCATAAAACTTTGTGCTGTGAAACGCAGCAAGGCCTGGATGAGTAATACTGTCATCTAGCATAGAGCTCATCTCGGTGAGGCTACAGCCTCCTGCAACCCAGATCCTTCAGTACCTTAAATTCATCAGTTCTGGCAGGAATAGGGTTGTAAGGGGAGTTCACGTTCAGTCCTCACAGACCGTGCAGAGGCTAGGATGCATTACTGCTCTTTTTGACATGTTTTAAGTAGTGCTTGGTTTTTATTTACATCACTTCAATAATTATAAAGCTGTAGGAATCAACATTGCCTGCCTATGTGCACATTACCTTCTGATCCCTCACAAGAGTCGGAAATTGCAAACTCCCAGTGACGGGACAGAACTTGAACTGTCTTTTGAGAATCTTAAATATGATTTGAGTTAAAAAGGCACTGAGTATCTGTATCTGGGCTTCACAGCATCAGTCTTCACCATTTGATGTTAAATCCAGTGTTTGTTTTCTCCACTGCGTGGTACTCTGTATGCAAAGCTTTCGCAGCCTTTTCTGACTCCGCGCCACCCAGCCACTGCTCATAGAGTTCATTTACAGTCCGGTTCTTCTCTGGAATTTCAGTCTTAAGAGACTCATACAACCTCTCGACTTGCTGAAGCTGGTCCTTGCTGGATTCACCACCTAGTTTGATCTGACCACCTCCGTTTAAACAGCCTATGTGCAACAAAGTGAGAAAATGTCACTGAGTTTAGAAAGCACTTCAGCTTTATCAGAAAAAAATCCCAACCCCAACTATAGTTAATTTACTCTGCACCTGCAACCAGTTACAGAAATGAAAACACCATTATAATTGTGGTTTACTCCCTAGTTATCTAACCCCAGCAGGGCGGGCTGCAGCCCTGGAGGGGAGATCATTGGCCTGGTGTGTCCCAGTGCTGATCCAGCCTACAGCCAGCTGTGAGCGAGGGCTGCCAAGGCAGGCTGGGACGTGCCGGGGAGACGGAGACGAGACAAAGCAGGGAGCTCTGGCTCTCGTCCTGTGCCTCCAGAAAAGGGCCAGAAGGCAATCCAGGTGAGAGCAGCCTTGGAGTCTCAACTGAAGGTAAGATAAACATCTCTGGGTTTGCTGTTGGGGCGGAGGAGCACTATGAGTTGAGCTACGCAGCCTGTGGTGGCCCGAAGCAGGGGGTATCCTGGTGCTGAGCAGCCCCTCGGGGACAGAGCAGTTGCTGAGAGTGCCGAGAGTGGCAGCCCAGCATCGCTTCAGGCTGGCGTCAAGCTGTCCGTGTGCTCTGCTTGCAGAGTCAGAGAGAAGCAGGAGGCAGAAAAAGGAGGGCTTGCACAAAGTGGAAAAGGGAATGAAACAGGTACAAAAAGACTTTCTTTGCCAGCCATAGCAAGCGTTCTCTAAAAATGTAACAGTCGATTTTGTGCAATTTTAGAGGAAGAGTCTCCTCATGTACCAAAGAGCTCAGAAAACCAGGAGGACCTCCTTGAAAGCACTAACTATACAAATTTTGTGCAACGGAATTCAACTGTAATTACTTAAATCCTGAAGAATTACTAGCTTCTAGGTAGGAAAACATACACACAAACAACTTTGACATTCTGATGCTGTGACTATCACACCTCAGGAGTCTGAAGGATTTGCCACAATATTCAGCATGTGAGGAATTGCCCATTGCTCTTTTATTTTAGGTATAATTTCCTATAGCTTCTTACAGTTAGGGATTGTAACAGTGAAATCCCTGTGCCGTCTTACCTGATGGGCAGGCCATGACTTCAACGTAGTGATAGGGCGATTTCCCTCGTTTCAGCTTTTGCACCAAGTTCTGGATGTTTCGAAACCCGTATGCCAAAGCAAACTGGAGCAGGATTACTCCATCCTTCTCCAGTGTCACCTCCTGGAAGTCCTTGTTCCTGAGGAACAAGAGCAGAGAAAATGCCTCATCCAAATTAACTTCTATTTTAAACTTCAAGGAGCCCTGTGCTAAAACAAAGTTCTTTGTGAAAACTTATTCGAGAAAGCTGTCCTAGTTCTTTGCTGCCCAAACAAAACAGATGAAGGAACTGATCCTTTTCCAGTCTTGTCTGAGGATCTGCCACCTGAACTGAGTTTGCTGAAGAACACCTGTGGTGAATAAATCCTTAAAAGGATTTAGGCTCCAAATGGAGCCTAAACAAAAGTTTCATTGTGATAGGCCTTCTGAGTTGGCTTCAGCCAACTTATACATTAGTGAGGCCACTGAGGAAACTTTGAAATTCTAGTGGGTCGTAAAACCCGGGAACAAACCAATATTGAAGGCTTCCAGACTCCTAAGGTTAGTGGAAATACCCGTTCCTGATCAAAGAGTAAGTAATTTGATTTTTATCAAGTATTTCATATTGAGACTCAGGGGGACTGTTTCTTCTGCTTCCTAGACCAGGGAATCCTAAACATAAATATTGCTAATCAGGGATATAATCCGTTAAAAATGGTACCTTAATATTATAACTGGGAAGCTAGAAGGAACCTCAGCTGAATGAGCCTCTATGCCCAAACTAAAATGACTTGCTGTCTTTAAAACAGAGCCCCAAAGCCCTGACAAGATTTTCTGTTCTCTGATAGCTAGATTAGTAACAAATCTACTTTATTGGCCTGATTGCAGGCGAGGAAGCCCAGATCCAGGCGAGCTCTGTCTTTTAAATTAACTCTAAAAATTGTCTGCAACTTGATACTGGGAAAAATCCATCAGGCCAGAATGAAGCGTGTGGGTGGTGAAGGGGCTAGAAGTCTCCAAGGGGAAGGCTGCATGGAGTGCTGGCTGATTTATTGCCCAGCAACTGTGGGCGTGAGAAGCCAGTTCCCATGCCTGGAAGTAAAATGTTTAGCGTTGCAAAGTTTCAGCCCAGCAGCAAGATAACGGCACGAACGGAATTGCAATAAAAATAGTGCTTTCTGTAAGACTTTAAACTTCTTACTTTAAAGGTTTGTACTGAATTGTATCCACTTGAATTCCAAAGAGCTCCTTGGCTGCATGCTTGTATATGTGCTCCAAGTAGCCACCAGAACCACCTCCAGAGTGGCCAGTGAGCTCCTCTTCTGCAGCACTACTAAACCTGGGGGAAAGGAAGAAACAAGCAGTTCTAGGGGAATCTTTGATAAAACAGAACAGCCAGCACAAACGCAAAGCTCCAGGGGACTGAAAAGCAACACACCACACCACAGACCTGCTCCCTTTGAGCTCCAGGCTCTTCCCTTTCTCCTGGGAACCAACTATTTATACCCTCGGAGCCCAGCAGATTTAACCCTGTGCTGCCCAGCATCCTTGGGGTCAAGCTCAGTGGAAATACTGTCACACGCCACAGGGCCTGACCCAGGCACTGCCAACTGTCTGGGAATGTTTGTGTTAGAGCCATTACCTGACATGCGTATTTTGTTAGCTTTCTGTTTAATACCTCTACAAACATCCCGGGTTACACTTAGAAATGGGAAGAGGGAAATAATGAAGCATTGGTGGTATGAGTCTGTGCAACCTCTGCGTCTCCTGGAGAACACAACCTAGCAGAAGCCCTAGGTCAAGAGACATCTCATCAGTGCTAAAGCTTTTCTGCAACATCAACAAAAGCAGAATTCATTCTTGAAAGCTCTAGTTCTGTGTTATGACACATTCTTTGAAACTAGCTACTTTACATGGGGCTGCTGGGACGCGAGAGAACGCTTCTGGGAGGTATCAATGGGATGATCACAAGCACAGAGAGATGAAATCCGTTCGCT
Organism: Stercorarius parasiticus; assembly: GCA_013396915.1. NCBI lineage: Eukaryota > Metazoa > Chordata > Aves > Charadriiformes > Stercorariidae > Stercorarius > Stercorarius parasiticus. Next base: position 988,758 of record VWZL01000980.1, read on the forward strand.
GTGGCTTCATGTGCTTAAAGTTAAGTAACAAAGGTGAACAAACCTAACGATGCCAGGACACTTGCTCCGTACACGGCTGTCCTTAACAGGATCCTGGTTTAAGGTCAACACATTTTTGGTGTTGAACGACGACGTTAACATAAGTTCTGTAATTCCAGTTCTGCACAAATAATTCCATCTCTCTGGCATGCCAAAACACAACCAACTATTTTCAGAGGTCAAGATGTTTCTTGAGAATAGCTCACCAGATGGAAGCCACAACAATAGCTTTTGTTATGAGAGAATAACAAGATGAGGGATCTGCTTAGAAGCGCTCATCAGGCAGTGACACTTGCATTCTCCTACTAACAGCTGCAGAAGGGAAAACACTTGAATTCCGGCCAAACAGTTTCAAGTCAAATCGAAGATGTTGCCTCCCGCAGATAAAATCTTAGGCTTTGCAAGAACTGCAGAAGGCAACACTTTAGCCTGCAATCACCCTCAGAAACTATTTTTAATTTGATCTTGTTTACAGGAACTGAGCTTCATTAACAAAACGTTTCAGTGTGTCTGGCCTCACGTACTGCTACTCTCTTAAAATGAGGCTGCCAGTAAGCTCCAGCGCTGGCCTGGAGCAAACGGTTATACCAGCAAAAGTCCTGGGATTTCTGGCACTTTATCTCATTCTTGCTGCCAAATGTAATAACCTCTTAATGGGCTTTTCCACGTGCTGGAGGACAAAGGAGAACAACAGCCATTGGACTGCTTATGTGAAAGCTCCAAGTTCTGAGGAATACGTGCTGTTTGTAACCAGTCAATTTACTGAGTATTTTAAAGCAAGCAAAAGGTTATAGAGGCGCTTTATCACCACAGGCATAAGGCCTGGTGCTCAGAATGTACTCCTACGAAGCTGGCCAGAGATTTTTATCAAGTAATTAGACATTCAGTTCTATGTTATAACTGACACTTCCATAATGTCATTTCCTAAGGGAACCCAAACACTTCAGAATATTTTTTTCTCCTCAATTTTCTGTTAGCGGTATAACAAAAAAGCAGGTAAAACAGAAGTACTTGTTTACAAGGGCAACTTTTGAAGTTGTACTTTTGGGACTCACCCATGCAGACATTTATTACGGCTGAGAATACTTTTCCTTTTTGAAGTGAAAGCAATCTGCGCATATGCTATGTCAGAAAAAGACACTTAATCCTGGAAAAAGTGTGCATAAATAGATCTGTGCTAGTAAAAGCGTTATGTGAAACCTACACCTACTGATCCACTGAAACGTAGTAGAAGGAAACCAAGGCTCTGGGCATGCACATTATTTTAAATCACTTTTTAAAATTCAGTATCCCTTAAATGAAATGGAATGAATAGTAACAGACCACCTCTACCTCCCATTTCCCTTCTTTTCAGAAGCACAGGAGTGACCACTGTTTATAACAATTAAAATTAATCTAGGAAATAGGCCTCGTGTAAAGATACTTCCCTTCACACCCCTACCAACATACACGTGCTGATCGGACAATTCTTGAGCAAAGGCTGCCAATGGCACTTGGCTGTACTAGAAAAACTTGAAGCCTATTTAGAAATAAACCAAATTTCAAAACAAGCGTATCACATCTGCAAGGCGTACAACTAAAACCAGACTAGTGTCGCATTCTACTCATGCGCTAGATGCTTCATATTTGGGGTATCAAAATCTCTCATAAAAACTTAAGGTGCCTGAGCTGTAAATTTTTGAACCATATGCTTAATTATCTTTTATAATTCTTTGAGGTTGCCAGACATGTAGCCTTTCTGTTTATTAATGTGCAAAGTGCTACAACGACATTTCTTTTAAACTGAAGCAAAGAACGCTTTGGTTTAGTGTTCAGAGCGGAACCACCACTGCATGTCAATTTAGATGAGTAAAATGTGATTTTAATGTTTCCATAGTCGCTTAGATCTCTGTGCAGTTGTCACTTAACCAGATGTTACTCTTAAGTTGAGGCAACTAAAGCCTCATCTGGTTTGCACATGTTTTAGATCTATCTTTTTTTTTTTTTCTTTTTACAAATAAAGACTCCTACAGATTAGCTGAGTGATCTAAATATTTCTTATTTATGCTTTAATTCTGGAATCCTTACAGTAGCTCTGATAACTAGGAACAGAGACAAGCAAACTGAGCACAGCACAATAACAGGCTTTGTTTTAGCAAACTCTTCTATCACTGATCTAGATTCTTTCTTTCACTTTTCAAAGTTTGCAGGTAGATTTTTGTGGGATTCCACCAGCTACACTGAGAGTAACAGTAACTGAAGTAAATGACTGTCATGCAATTCGTACTTCTCTGCACAATTATTTTGCCGTTATACTCTTACTGAGTTAATTCTAGCCATCCTGATGATTTACAGTGAGAGCTGCTAATCCTTGGAATACTAAAATCTAGAACAAATAGCGACAGGTTCTCCAAAAGTGGAAATTCATCGTATTCTGTACATTAAGTATTTTAATGCACAATGGTACTGATTCAAGTGACAGAAGGAAACAAATCAAATGCAAACACACACAGCTTTGTGTAGAACAGTAGTGGAAAGGCAAACTGTGTTGAAGAACTCTATAAATACTGGATGAGGAAGAACACGACTGAAAACGCAAATGAGATTTTGTTCTTACATGGCATCCAAAGGAGCAGGATCTACATCTGATAGAGATACTCCTTCTTGTTCCAACAACTTTAGCACTTCTCCTAAAACAGAACCCCCAGATATAAAAAGTTCTTATTTTGGGCATAAATGAAAACAAAATCCACTGGTTCCATCTGCAATCTTTACCATGACATGAATTGCATTATTGTAATTATACAGCAATATCCATACACTATGTCCTCTATCAGAGACAAAGGGTTATTAAAACTAGCAAACGCCTTGCTCTGAGGCTTCCAGAAATTATCTGGACTACCTCTGGCTTTGCTTACCTGTGGTGATTACACAGTCCACATCACGAGTTTGGTACTCTTGGCTGAAAAAGTCTGGCCTTGAAGCCTCCAGCTTTTTGTCATAACAGGGCATCACTGTTACATGGTATATCTGGTCAGGTGTTAAGTGCTGGAAGAAAGACAAAGCTGTGCAGTTGGATTGGCCAATATCAAACCTATCTTGAGGGAGATGTTTTCCAGGTACAAATGAGAATGATGAAACTAATGCCACCATGCCTCTGGAAATACTACCCACTATTACTGAATGTTTACTTTTATTTTTGTGTATATATATATATATACACACACACACACACCTCCACCCCCCTTTATATACACACTAAATTATTTCTCTCATCGAACCCAATTTTAGTTTGTAGCAAGTGTCAGCAGTATGGTCTTTTACGGGTTTCCCCCCGCCTCCTTTTGCTAGCGCAGATGATCCAGACAAAGTCAGTCAGTGAATTCCCAATTAATGCAGTTAGAGAATATGCTTTCTCCACGCTACTAATTCCCAGCCGTTGATCTGGAGTCAGACAAAAACCTCATGACCATCCAAGAAATAAGCACAGGCCAAGGAAACAAGTCATTGACTCAAGGCCATTGTTTCAGTATCTTGTGCCAAATATTCTTAGTGGCTGCCAATTTTTGTAACAAGTATGCAGATGTCAGCATTTACTTAATGCAAGTGTTAAACCACTGCTCATTAATGGACAATAAATCATGCAATCAGAAGTGGTGCTTAAGTTTCTTACTGGACAAATCTAGGCTATTAGTATAACCCTAGTCTTTAAATATCAAATTTACATTTGGAAAGTTTCCAAAGGTTAAAGACTGAGAACAGAACTAAGTCAAACTGAAACAGAACATTAAGTTGGGAACAAGCAAGTAATCTTTCGACAAGACATAATCTGCACGTATGCACTGACTGCGGTTTTGTCTTCGGATAATTTATTTTAAGTTATTCACCAACTTTAAACAACACAAAAATACCACACACAGACAAGATGGGAGCACAAGGGACACTGAAAACTAAGTTTCTCTAGCCTTCCCAAATAACATGCAGAGGTTTTAAGTAGTCCATGCAGCATGCACTTAGTGTTACTGCCTTAGTTGATAACTTCTCATTAGATAAAATAGAAGGGAGAAAGATGCTGCCTTTGCTGGCTTCTGCAAGGTAATTTTTACCTTTAAACTCTAATGTATAACATGTAGCAAAATAAAAAAAAAAATCAGCTTAAAGCATTTGATTTTAGCAATTTGCCATGAAGCACAGTATTGTTAGACCCCTACCTGCTGTTCTGCAAAATGGCCCTTGATCAAGGAGCCCATGACCTGCTGTGGAGACTTGGTGGTACTGATATAAGGAATGATGAAACTGCCATGGGTTTTCTCTGCATAGCAAATCCAACCTGGTAAGAGTGTAATTAGTAAATTAAATTAAAAAAATAACAAGCAGTCCTTCACTCTGCCCACCTTCCCATCGACCCCAGGCTCAGTACCCATTAATAACCATTTTCAGCCTCGCTTCAGTGCAAAAAGCAAAGGACGTGTAACTTTAGAAATCATTAGATAACTGTACAGATCACTACTGTTATTAACACCAAGATCTCTTTGTATTGTGAAGAGAGTAATCCTCTAAGTAAATTTATCCATTTAAACTTTTCTGATCAGCTTTTTGATTTCTTTTTGTTCTAGTGTACTATTCGTATGCCATTTTATTATTTCCATAACTAATTTAATACCATACCTGGACAGGCAGAAGCTAGCATTGGCAAAGCCTTTTTGTCTTCAGATTGCTTTCGAAAGCGTTTTACAAACTCTTGTTGGCTCTCCAATAGGCTGAAGTTTCTTGAAAAAGTTGTATCAAAAACATAGTGCACACCTAGGCAGTACAGCATCCGTGTTAAAATTCACAAGAAAGACATGGCAAACAACAATAAAAAGCCTCCAGTCAAACTGGAGCCAAGCTTATTTATGTCTTATTTACAGGTATCAACTTGGGCAGTTAAGAGTAAACCTTTTCCCTTAGCACGTCAGCACAGTAAGATGAGCAAAAGTGACAGGAGGACTGAAAATATAAACTTTAAAGTTCCTTCCTTCCATCACTCCAAGTTTGTTATGCAACTGAAGTTGTAGACAGTTTGCATTTTAGCTAATGGCAATTATGAAACATTATGAGTCCATGGGGAGGTTAAATCACATCAACCTCGTCCACTCATAACAGTTATGCTTAATGTATATCCCAGCCGTCCCCTCTGTGATTAACAGAACGCAATACCACTTGCCTAAACTCTTTAAGAACGCGGTCAACTTCTTTGCTGTTTCCAGAACACCCATTTTACATCTTGCAGCTAGTGAAGCTCTGGATTGTGGTGAAACAGAAACCACCACCAATTTCCGCTCATTGGGAGCGGCAGTCTTTGAAAAAAACAAACAAACAAAAACATTGTTCAGGCAATATTAATATGGCACATGCAGAACTTTCAGCACGTTAGAACATCAGAAAGTATCTCCCAGCTTAACTCTGAAGTCAGTAAATTACCACGTTAAAGGTCCTTTCCAAACCCATGATTACTTTTTAAAAATCGGAAAAAAACCCAACAGTGCACTGAGAACATCCTCAGATCCTTCAGATCTCTGAAAGTAATTTTTACGTGTGCTGTTTCCACACATGCATCTGCAGATGCATCATACCAATCTATTTAGACTTTCAAACTCTGCAGCCTACCTGGCCACGGCTTGTCACCTACCTTATTAAAATTTAGCATTTTGCAGAGCTCTTCATGGCTCTGTTGAGTGATTAAAACACTCTCTGCTGATGTAATGCAGCCACTACAAGCTAAACAGTCGTTCAGAGTAATTTTAGCCTTTTCCAGTTTTTGTGCTCCTCCATCCTATAAAGAAACAGATTAGACTCAGTTCTGATCACAGTGTAGAATTAGGTAGCAGTTTTCCCACCTTTACTATATTTTGTAATGAAGATGTCGCCCCTTTTATGCTGTTTATCATTAAAATAGTGTATTTTATTTTTAGTATGATGAGGAGGAAGACAAGTATCTTTGAAGCTTGCTGCTTTTAATGGGATTATTTGGCACGCAGATGCAAATATGCTGAGGAACTCCAGGAAAATTTTAGCAAGACCAAGAACATAACTTTCATCAAATACAGAACAGTTGCTTAGGCCACAATTATTTGTGCTATCACACAAATGTGTGGGCTAACATTGCTCCGAAACACTGAAATTATACTATCCCAGAAGCAAAGAGGGTCTGTCTTGCTTAGTTTTTCAACTTGTGGGTGGCTGATCTGCTACAGACTGCAGCTGCTATTTCAGCCACAAAACTGTAGAGCACAGAGGTCCTAAGCCTTTAAGCACCGATCTCCAGTGTGCACTGAATGTTACCCTGGAGAAAGCAGGCCAGCTTTGTCACCTCTATCAGATGCTGGTCATGCTATTGAATAGTACTGGAGCTGTTTCTTCACAGGAACTTGAATTTCACTCCTCCTAAATAGATTGTGTAACCAGGCTACAAGCTCGCTAACAATTGATACTGAGTGTTCTGCAATCCTGTGCGCAAAACTCACATGGACACTAATGGGAAAACTGTATGGCAGCGTATCAAGGACAGTGTGCGGCTTGCTGCTGGAAGGAAATATTTTTCACGCTATTTGACCTGAATAAGTCAGTTTGCCCGTGAGACTCTCCTCTTAAATGTCACCTCTCAATAAAGTCAGAAACAGACTGAGCAATTAGGTGGTATTAAATTAAAATTTTAAAATAAGAAACCAGCCTCCTTTGGAAGTGCTGTATCCCCCTTTTTTAAGTCAAAAGGTCATCATCTGTCTAAAGTTAAAAGTACCATTTCTAGATTAATTCCCAGCTTGATTAACTAAGAAATGCTAACCTTTTCTGCGTAAACAGGAAAATTGTTCCGCAAAACTTGGCATTAATTTTGGAAGCGGGAGGCTTATGAATTCTGTAGTCTATTTAACAAATACTTTGAAATGTTGTTAAAAAAATCAGAGCAAAATTTAAGAGTATCTAATTGAATCTCTTTGTAAGCGTTCTGCTGTATGACATACTGCATTAAGAAAAGACATTGTTGCAAATAATCTAGGACTTGCTAATACTTAAGTACTGACAGCAAAATAGACTTCTCAGCTTATCTGCTCTTATACTGAAAATCATCACCAGTTACTGTCAGTGTTTCAGAGCATAAAAGAGTGACATAAAATCGGAATTACTGCTTATAAAACTGAGCAATTAAAAAGTTGGACTTGGGAAAAAAGATATGAGAATGCTGACAGCAATAGCGACACTTTTCTAACATCTTGGTCCTCTGAAGCATTAAATAGCTGTAGACTATTCAAACACTTAACAATACACTCATGTTTTCTGGATATTTTACACAAGAATGAAGAAAAATCACACATACCTGGTTGATCTGAAAATAGCTTCCATCTGCTTCAATTCTGATCTTAGCTGCTGCTTTTCCAGGCTTTTTTTCCACTTTTACAGGTTTGATACATTCCTAATAGAGAAATGAAGCCGGAAAGTGAGAAGATGTGTGGAAGAGGTAAATATAACATAAATTAGAATGATCAAACCCAAACACTAGTTCTATAGTGAATGCCGCTTACTCTCCCTTAAGCTATGCTGGATTTACTTACAGCGTCTATAACCACCAAGGGAAAACGTAAAAGCAAAAACTTCTTACCCCTTTTTTACAGAAGGAACACTTTTCCAGCATCATACCAAAAACAGAAGACAATTTTGCTATTCTTTCTGAAGAACACAGCTATGTTTTATGGAGCCTTGAAAGGAACAGAGGCTTGCCTGCGCAGTCCTCCTCTCTAAAATCTTATGGTTGATCCTGCATTCTTCATTGCAAATTTTAACTGATGGAGGCGTGGTCACTGCAGTCAACATGTGGCTTGTGCCAATGAAGTTTCATTTAATGTCGAAAGGACTCTGACGACCTCAGATGGACTGCTTCCAGTTTTCTGTATTGTTCTGTGATGAAGTCTCAAGGGTGTCTTTGCATTTTGTGGGATTTTTATTGTTTAGGCACCTTATGACTCCTTGTCCTACTTCAGCAGCTATGATTCTCTTTGCCTTTTACCATTCTTCCTTTGCCAACATTTTCAGTTTGCCCCCCACCCCGAAATTAATCCAGCTTTACTACATTTTACAAGATTCAGAGACTAGCGGGAACAAGTCATTACGATTCTTCAGTTATGCTCAGTGAATAAAACCATGATCTCTACTCGAAACAGAAAAGCAGGTCATTATTTACATGAAAACTTCACTAGGAAACTGCAAGGAGAGTTAATGGGGTTTGCTATGCTCCATTCCACTGATCTCATTTCAGGTAAGTTTTTCTGCTGTATGTGTCAGCAAATATGCCCAGGATTACTATTTTGTACTTTTGCTAGTGCTTCAAGACTCCTAAATGAATAGCCTTGACCTGTCCTTGCTGCTCACTCTTACCTGTTTGTCATGCTGGCATGAGCACCTGTGCAGATCAGTAGTGTGCAAGGGAACTTGTTTAGGTTCCAGCTTTCTTTTGGGGGGCTCTACATTAAGTTTAATAGGGCAGTTTCCAGATCGGAGTGGGAATGACCGACTGGCTGCTGGGCCAAGATTTCTCTCTTCAGCTGCTTACAGAGGCTTGCACCGATCAGCTGCCCTCTCCGTTCCCAGCACACTGGCTGGAGGAGACAGCGAGGGATCTCCGTGGTTTTTTCCTTTTACCATTTTATTTAACAGCACCCGAAGGACAGCTGAAAGGGCCGGACTCGGACCCTTTGCCCCCGTGCTGTGCCGCCTCCCTCACGCTGCCCGGCCCTGCCCAGGCCGACAGCCGCTGTCCCGGCCTGGGGCTGTCACCCACCTGCCCTCAGCACCACCTCCTCACCCTCCCCAGGCGGCGCTGGCGGGGCCTCCCCCCACGGCGGCTCGCGGGGCGGGAGCAAGCCCGGGCCACCCCTCACAGAGCCGCGCCCTGTCCCCCACCGCCCCCGGCCCTGACCCTGGCAGCCCCGGGCCCNGAGGCTGCCACACTGTCGTAAAAGGAGAATTGCCACGCTGTCGTAAAAGGGAAAAGGCCCCACTGCCGGAAAGGAAGGCGGGGTGAGTGCGCGTGCGTGCGCGGAGCGGGTTCGTGGGGGGGCGGCCATGATGGCGGGGGAGGTGGCTGAGGCAGGGTTGTCGCCAGCAGGCTGTGTGCAGGGTATTTGTTGATTTATAGGCTACGATGGAAAGTGTATTAGACTGAAGTAAACTGTAGGCACTATAGAGAGGGAGGTATCACAGCCCTTGGCTTTATAAACAGTTTGAGGCCTGTGCTGGACTTCTTGTTCTTGCAGAGAGTAAGTCCTCAGAGCCCTTGAGTGTGGGGGGGTGGCCTAGATACCCATCACCGCTCTTGGGACTGCTCTCTCACAAGGGTGACAGCTGGTGAGGTTCCTGCCTATGTGGCAGGAGGACTTAAAGCTGTAAGTCCTGAGCAGCTGCTGTGTTCATGCGAATGCATGATGATTTGCGTGTTAGAGGTTCAAAAGCTGAGTGTGAGAAATTATTAGTTCTTGGGAAGAAACAATTTTATTGACGTGAGAAGCAGTGGAGGAAGTTCTGTAACAATTTTTCAAAGTTGCTGGTAAGGCTGTAGTGGTGTCTGGTTAAGAACTTGGCATCTTCTTGGTTGCAGACCCTGCCTGGAGATTTCCCTATGGCAGCGGTGTTTCAAGGAAAGCCTTGCAAATTTGGGCTCTTACAAAGTGCAACCTAATGTATATTAACAGGAGCTTTATTTAACAAAAAAAAAATCTTTGCACTACTTTTAGAAGTACCCTAATGGAAAGTGCGAAGTGCAGTGTGCTGTTAATAAGCAGAGCTGTATGTTAGTTATTTCCAGGCATACCTGTAGGCAGAATGCAAGGAGAAACTGGTAGTGACCTGATGCTGAAACCGTTTTTGGGTTTTGTCCTTGCAGCTTCAAAAGCTCTGTTTAAGGTGTGGAGATGGGGCCCCGGGCAATGTACTTTACCAACAAATGCACCAGACTTTGCAGATTTCTAGATGACTTCAACATCCTGCAATTTCACCTCTAGATTATTGTTAAGAAGCAATGAGCTCTGAAGAAAGTAAATGCCGTGTTGATTGAAGTGTTGTGTAGCTTTCTCTGTGGTAGAATGCCTTATCATTTAGGGGTAGGATATAATCTTACAAAACAGTGTTCAGTAGCCAGAGGGGGAGAACACAGTAGAAAATCTGAAACGTGTGGTTTTTCATATATGTTGTTGCTCTTCCGGTTACAGGAGGTGCTGAAATAAATATTAAGGCACCTAATCAGTTCTGAATCCACAGAGACAATGATCCGTTCATGGATCTGGAATAACCGTTCCACCTTGTGATAGCTTTCCCATAAGCCCATTTGGAAATGTTTTACTAGTGGAGTAGACTCCCAAGGGAAGGAGTGAAAGTCATCTGCAAAGTGGGTTACAATTGGATTGTCCAAAGCACTGAGGAGCATGCGCTGTGCAACAATCCTGCCACTCCTTTGCAGCGAACTAAGTGTGACCCAGTGTGACTTTCCAGTTGACCCTATATGTGGTATTTTGTGCAGTGATACTGAGTTTACAGCAGAGTGTATGCCAGGAGGTTCCACTGCAAAATCTGGCATGTAATTTCTTTCGTGTGATAAGCTACCATTTTCTATACAGTGGGAGAGAATTTGCTGTGAGGCAGACAAGGAATAACCTTTTCGTATACTTTTGCTATGCAGATATAAGCCTTTTGGAATTTGTTTGCATCCTAAACAAAGCTAAGGGTGTCAGTACTAGGAAAAACTTGATGGTAACTCCTGAGTCCTCTTTCACTCACCTGCTGATGGCTGTTGTGAATAACCTGCTTCAAGGTGAAACCCAAAATTAGGTCCCAGCAAATCTTTCAGGCTCTGAGCACTTAGTTCCTACGCAGGAAAAATGATACGAGAATTAGGTATATTCACACAAATGTGGAGTTGCTCATTCAGTAGTTACATATTAGAGGCTTAAACCATACAGCAATGCTTGGATCCTGTTAGCTGTTCCCAGGCAGAGTGCAGTTGGGATTGTGCACGAGCCTGGCCCTGATCTGTACAGAGACAGTGGTGTCTCCAAGGCAGAGCTAGCAGCAGTGCTCAATTTTACTGTGTTATGTTAATTTCTTCTGGATTAAGGGATTAGGGACGTGGTTGATGACATCTTGGGCTGTGATTTGGCCTTTGTGTAGGAAATTTTAATTCCTCTGAAGCCCAGTACAATGTGTTGTTGCTAAGAATGAACTATGGCATTGCTGATCACTCTGTACAGACTTTCACCTCAGTACCTTAAATTTGGCATTGAAGCAAACAAGATCTTGCATGGAGGACTGTTGTATGAATTTCCCAAGATTTATATCAATCCAGTTTCCCATTCCTCTTTGGATGTCACAGGCAATCCCTAGAAAGAGGGGAAAAAAACCTACAGGTCTATTAACAAGGCAGTGTTACAAACTAAGACAACCTGTCCTTTCAGGGCAGCCATGATGATGCTAATGAAAGGCACAGAAATAGGACACCATTCCTGTGAGTGCTGACTGTTTTAGATTATTTATTGAATTACTAACTCTGGGAAATATCCCCATGCAGTGCAAGTAGGACCCACAGACAGGACCGCTCCAAGGAGACTTTAAATTGAGTCTGGACCTGCTTTATTCCTGCACAGTGAAGTTGGCTCCAGCCACGTGGACAGCTGAGTGGAGGTAGGAACCCATCACTGATATTTTGTAGCCTGGAAACAAACTCTGTGATCACTCTCTGTCCTTTGGGTTTTCGAATTATTCTACTTCTTTGGTGCTGTTACCTGTTGAATGTGATTGTTGGCTCAGATAGGTTTTAATGTAGCTGTTATATATTTCCATTTTGGTGGAAGGTGAAAGGGCCTCATAAGCGATGTTGAATCCTTTGATGCTGGGAAATAAAACAGGACATGTTCAGAAAGGAACTGCATTTGTTTGGAGTTTTAAGGAAGTTGACACATTGTTTCCAACCTTCTGTGTGGCCTGGGTGGTGCCTGAGGTTGTCATATCTCATAATTGGACTTCACAGAAGAAGCTCATGAATATTTCCATTTATATGAACAGAAAAACATTTTAGAATATATGGGACTTACTCACAGTTTTTCAGCAGTGACAAGCAAATTAAAAGTGACCTGGAAGATCTCTAAGCAATTCCTGCCTAGTGGTTCTGTGTTGGTTTCAGCTAATAAACACAAGAGTAAGGGAGTCAGAGCTCGGTCCTTCCATCTTAGAAATCCAAAATGTGGAGGTCTCGGGTGAAGCTCTAACTTTTAGTTGCAATGCTGTCATAACCCTAAGAGTCATGGTAAACTCACATTGCTTGATAGGAATCACAAGAGACGTTGGTCCCCAGCCATCCCAGATAGGTTTTGTTGATACCAGATAGCAATAAGGGCAGCTGCTGCTGGAACCATGTTGCCCAGCTTTCGCTGGAGAAGTTTTGGAGTTCAGGTCTTAGCTTTAGTAGTACTGTCCTCAGTATCGCGTCTCTAACCAGCATGCTGGGTAATGAGGTCAGATTTACCTGTGGTATAAAGAAGAGCAAACCCATCACTACAGCTTGAGGTTCTGGATAAGCATTTAAATCAGAAGAGGCTATTAAGGGAACATCTGCAGCATTATTGTAATTAAATTAAATTGCCTATCCAGGGTTTAAGTCTATTTCCTTGCTCGCTTTCTTGCCCCTTGCTGAGATCTCTCCTTATGAAGTTGTCTAGTATTTACCACAGCTTCTCTCTGCCTTTCAGCTCTGTTACATGTAGACAGCTGCCATTACATTCAGAGCATAATGTGGGCTGTACAATGGAGGCAGTTCATCATGGTATAGACCTTCCCCTAGTACAGTGACATGAGAGTTGGAGAATACCTGGGATCTGTTAGGACTGACCTGGTGAGCACACATGTTAAACTGCCTCATGTATCTGTCAACTGTGTTATAGGATCCACACTCAAGTATTGCCAGGATTGAGAGTGTATCTTCCAGGCTGGTCAGTGTTGAGTTAACAGTCAACTGTGCCATCTCTTCTGGGGTATCGAGATCAGGAACTTTAAACTGAGAAGAAACACATGTAAAAGAGTTGTCCAAGGGCTGTGGCCAGCAAGTGGCTCTAAAGCAATTTCCTCCACCAGACAGTCAGGGAGAGAGAATGTTTTTGTGGTACCGCAGATGTTTGTGGGCAGCGCGCTTTGAGAAGGAGACAAAAGGTAGGCTATGCCAGGGCAGATCCACATTTCCATATGGAACAGTGAGGTGGGAATAGTCTGGTGCCACAGCTGTTGGGAGGATGAGCGTGAAAAACCCTTCAGTTTTATGTAAAGAGCTTTTCAGGGGAGAATGTTGGATATCCCCCTGGAAATGGGCTGTTACGTATGAGCAGTAGTTCCTTGCCTGTGAAGTGTTTAGCTAGTTAATTAGTTTGAGTATAGTCTGTACCTTTTAAGCTTTAAGGAGAATCTGATAAAACTGCCTGAAAACCTGTAGTTGGTTAACGTTTGTTGATTTAGATCTGTCAAGGAATATTCTTTTGGATCTTCAGCTTCCACTGTCTCCTGTGCGCAGCATCCATCTGCAATAGCCCTTCCACCTCATCACTTCAGTTCCCTTTTTCCTCCCACCTTTCCCTGCTCTGTCTTGACCATTTTCTTGCTGCCTTCTTTTCTACACTAATCCCTTTGGCGGGGATGCCTTGGCTGAGACTGTTCATAGGACGTTACCTGCTCCAGTCTTTAAGACCCTAAATAAAACTTCTGAATAATTATTGCCATGTTAAAAGGCTTTAGGTAACGCTGGCTTGCAATTAGTGCTTAGCTCAATTGTTTGTAAAATTGAATGTACACTGAGTCTTTATCTCTCTCTACCTGTCATACTAGGTAGTAGGTTTTTGTTCCGGGGATTCTGACACCTTGTGTTAGCCCAGACAGTACTGTCTGCTCTCTGGGAATTTAAATAAAAAGCAACAGAAAGCTGAGCTGTGTAATGCTGGTGTAAATGCAATATCTTCTTTCTCAAGGTAAAGATGTGGGAAGTTGGCAGACTGAATGTGTTTGTGTGCCGTTGTCTATCCAGTTAAAAGGCAACCTTGTTCTGAAATGTGATTCTGTGAAAGTGGTGTTGAAGTAACATTACTCTGTTTTCTTTCTCCTCATATAAAATGGTTTATTTTGCTGAGGGGGGGAAAGGTGCTTTTTTTTCTAGCTTCTCTGAAAAATTCACACGTAAAGGCTTTCAGCACTGTATTTAAGAGCAAAGCAGTCATTGCTAAAAAGTTACAGAGCATGCTGTGCTGAGGAGGTTAGATGAATGAAGGCTTTTCCCAAGCCTTGGTGGGTTTCATGTTATGCGTTCCGATACAGTATCGTTCCTCACAGAATGAGGTGGATCATAAGAGAATAGGAAATGACATCAAAGCAATGGTAAAGTCTCCAATTTGCAAGCCTTTTTGAGACATTGTTCATAGACCAGAAACCTCTCACCATGGTTTTGAAATAAGGTTCTTCTTTACTATAGTGTATGTTCAAAGACAGAGAGGGGTCACTTTCTGTGATGAAAATGAAGGATTTTTAATGTGGCAGCACTTGGCAGGGAACTTGCTAAGCAGAGTGAATGCAAGACACTCAAATCAGCATTTCTCCTTTGAGAGCTTCAGCTGCAGAAAGAATGGCAATATTGGATTGACCTGCTGTGGTGCGGATGGCAAATGTGAACCCAGACAAGTTGTATTGTTCAAGATTTTGCTGGAAGCTGCTGAGATGCTGTGGATGTGATAGGCTAAGATGTTTTGTAGGGAACAGTATGTTTATCTTCTGACTTAACTTCAAGTAAATAGGGGAATTGTTGTGAATTTTGATAATGTTGGTGCTTAAGATAATCTAAATGTCAGAATTGGAGGTTTTCTCCCTTACAAAAGTTCTTGTGCGTCTGCCTGGTATACGGTAATGGGTTGTGCTTTCACTGTCACTGTAAGTAGTTAGTGAACTGGTTCATGTTTTGGGATTACAGACTTTTTAGTTTAGTTCAACCAGTAGCAACTAGTATATTTGTACCACTACCTACTTTGTCAATTTAATTTAAGTACCATCAGTAAGATTGTCTGAAACGATACGAAACATACCAAGTGTGTTGTTTAACGTTACTTTTATTGATGATTGTATAGGTAGCGTCACACTCATTCTTTAAACAAAATCAGCATTTTAATAAATACTAGCACTGGCTTACACAGTGTGTGAAGTTAAAACATTGTCTAAGGCATGTTTCACAGCTGTGGAGGATTTTTTTCTTTTTTTAGAACATCATATGAAGATAAAATCTTTGTTTTTCACATGAAAGCAGAATTGTTGGATTTTCAAGTTGTACTTGAATTATCACATTAATGCCATTTCTGTCTTTGCTGTGACAATATTGTAATAACATTTAGATACATACATCCCAATCAAATGCTAGCCTAGCAGGATTCAATTCCTATTGGTCTTACTGCTGTTGCCCTTTGTCACATCTTTTCTTAATGCATCGTTTACATTGTTGTAGTTACAGTTTGGTATCATAATGTAGGCAACTTGAAAGACTAATTCAGCGTGTCCTCAGGATGTGCAATCCATTGCTACTGATTAGACTAAACTCAGAATACTAGAATGTATCTGGTATTTTGGTAGACCTGAGCAAATAACTTCTAGTATCTTTGAAGACAAAGTGTAATTTGAAGAGTCATTCTCTGGAGGAATTAGGAAAGGCTATACCCACATCAGCAATTTTACTGTGACCTTTAAGCCAGTTTGATTTTAAAGATTATTTAAAAGAAGTTCCCCTCACCACTCGTAGTGGAATATGACTCTGTATTTCAGACATATCCCAGGCTCTTAGTATTGGTTCTGATAACCAGCGATAACAATTAATATCTTTAATCAAAGAGAGGCTGTAAAGAGAAGGGCAAGCATCTGGAATGTGTATTTCAACCCCTGATGCTGCACATGGGTCATATCTAGTAAACTCTCCCATATAAACCCAAGCTGATCCCAGCTTTAAGAGATGCAGACACTGTGTGAGGAATCACCTGCATCTTCCCCTTACTGATTATTGTAAATGCAAAGCCCAGGAGGCGATCTGTTTTTCTTGGAAGCTGGTGCTAATTCTAGTGTTGCTCAGTGCATAGACTAGTAAAACTTACTCCAGCGATGTCTGGGTGAAAGGTTTGAAGTTCACTTAGTTTAGCTACTGAACAGATCTCTCCCAGATTCTTTTGCAACCAGTCTTTGGTCCCAGTTGTTCCATCCTGGCACGCTGATCCTGTAACCAAAACAGATCCAAAGGGTTAAAAGCCACAACATATATTGAAGGAGGCATCTAGGCATCCTTGATGTGAATGACTAAATATCTGCTAGCAGAAGAATGTCTAATCTTCCTATTGCAAGTGCAGGGTCTGATCTTCTGCACTCTGGTTCACTTCCAGACTGGGGAAATGGTTACACCAAATGGAAATCCCATTTCTCTGCTTATATCCTATTCATTCTGTAATATTGTACTTCCTTATACCAGTATTCCCTGTAGCTCAAAAGAAGTGATTCCCCTTCCTCTTTCACAGGGTTGTTGCGAACTTCACAGGGTTGTAGTGAACAGCAGAAGTGACTGAATCTCAGTGTTGGAAAGATGTGTGATTGTTAGGTGTAAAAATCTTCAATACTTGGAATACAAAAGATGCTCCATACGAATGCTAGTGCTTTACTGGGAACTTATGCGTAGGCACCTTACCTGAGTCTGTGAACTGGGCTGTCAAATAGGCCTTCTGAAATTCATACACATCATGTTTCTTCCTTGCTGACAACACTGGGTAGACTCCATCAATTGCTGCAATGCTGGGAAACAAACCATAGAACAGGTGATTTCCACGTGAGCAAAGCAGTGGAGATCAGTGTAGTGGGGTGAGGAGACCTTCTTAATGCTGACAAACCAAGGTGGCAGATGCTAGTAGTTGTCCTGTAGCATGTGGGTCATCAGTTTTGGTTTCTCGTGGGCTATATAATTTATGGGGTGCTTGAGACTAAGGATTAATATTTGGTATCCGTCTACAAGAAAATGCCCCCTTTAGAGCAGAGTCATTTTCTGATTTTGGTTATACTCAATGCCAAACATGAAGGTAAAAAGCAGCTCTTGCCTGATCGATAGATAACTAGTGATGCAAGAGTGACTGCTCATGTAGCAACACAAAGCTAAAGCAGCTGCAGCCCTGCAGGCAGGCACTTACAAAGCTTGGTAGTAAGGGCACGGCATGCTGAGGGGCAGTAGCTCGAGTACTGTCGTGTTCACGTGGGGGAGCAGGACACGCAGCCTGTGCAGCCACGTTGATGTGTCTTCCAGGGACATGTCAGTAATTTGTGGGAAGATGATCTCCGCTGTCATCATTAGCATTGTTTCTCGAACCTTAGTGCTTCCTAGGAAATCAGAGCTCTGAGGAAGGAGGAAGAAATTGAAGCAGGTGATGAGCAGAGCTGTTAGAAAGCCTTGAATATTGAAGCTAAGCCAAAAAAAGTGGTGAAGGAAAAATTGGCAAAATAACCACAATTTCTTTTCTTTGTTGCTCTCCTCCCCTTCCTTCCTCTCCTTTTAACAATAAAAGTTGGAAATATGGCCTGGCTGCAGCCTTGTTGGGGAGTTGACCTTGACAATTCAGGTTTTCTTTTGTCAACAGAGTTGGACAGCGAAGCAGACCAGGTGCTTGAATTTCCTTTCCCTTGCACTCCCACAGCCACTGCTTTTGTTATGGCAGTCAGCAGAGTGGTCACAAGTGTATAAAACGAGGCTGGGGCACGCTCAGGCTTCTCAGCTTGGCTTATTGTTAACTTGTCCTCAGCCCAGTCAGGACTAGGGCAAGCAGCAGAGTCTCTTGCTCACTCATACAAAATGTTTTAATGCATGTTAACAATTTTAGGGGCCTGGTCCAGAACCTTTCATAAGTCATTAAACTACCACAGATCGGCAGTAAAGAAACCCTTACTGTTTATATCCTGGCTCTAGGTTGGAGGGGTGGGTGTGCTTCCCAAAGTTCCTCTGAGGAAGAACATCTTACACTGCTCTGTGCACAGAAGTTAAACTGGAGTAACAGCTGGACTGAGACAAGATCATACTGGAGCAGGAGGAATTCCTTCTAGGTTATCTTCCAGATTTATTTTATATCTGTCCATGAGAGTCCCAGAGTTGGAAGTCTGAAAGTTCACCTGTGACCTGTTCTGCCCCCCCAGGACTTGGTTATCACAGGTACTTGAGTTACTTACCTTCAGGACAAAAGTGTTGAAGTCCTCCAGGAAGGCACTGAGGTGGTGGAGAGGCTCCTCCTTGTTCCTGATTACCTCCAGGACCTTCTGGGTGGCTGAGGGGCTGTAGATGGTCTTGCTCTGAACAGTTAGCTGGGCCAGTGCCTCAGCTGAGAAAAGGTCTAGGGAGTCATGCTGAAGAAGACAGAGCAAAGAGTGAGGCCTGGAGACAGCATTCTCCCCCTGCTCATCTTGCTCAACCCACCTGAGCTTTCACCTATAAGGAACATTAACTTCTCTCTGGACAGGGTTTCAGACAACAAGCAGCACACAGTGTTTATTTGGATTAAATTAATAATATCTGTTCTCTGCTGCTAGACAGGTGATCTGTGAGAAATGTTCTCAGCAGACCATCTGTAATTTACTATCTGCTCTTCCTGTGACTTATCAGCCACTGCTGTTTGGAGCTTGTCATCGAAATTCTTGTCTTCCTACAGAATTTATATTCTCCAGATAAGATGGTTATCTCCTAGAGGCAGTGCTTTTGACACTATTTTAGCATTAAAACTTAACAAGAAGAAACTTAATGAGAAAAAAATGGAAGCACATAGGGGAAAATGAGCAACACAACAAACTAATCCGGTTGAACTCTGTCCCTGTCAGCTTAATGGCAAAGAATAAAATGCCAAATATTTCATATCTAGCCCTTACCCCATGGAAGTTGCTCTTCAGTGTTGCAAAATCTGAGTATGATCCAAAAGCAGTGAATAAACCAAAATACTGTAGCAGCCATTCCCTGTCTGTGGCAGTGCCCTGGGTGCAGGCGGAGCCTACAAAAGGAAAAGCAAAGCTCAGAAGATACATCGTTTCTTTTGCTGAATCGAAGAAGCTTGTAACACTGTGAGTCCCCACTGACAGTGAAATACGTATTATAGTTCATGTTGCAAGCTCCCTGTGGGATCCAAACCCTACCAGACAGTGAAAGGGGGAATCATTTAGCCTTTGAGCATACTTGGGTTGCCACATTCCTTCCATGTCAGTGTGTTCTAGGCTCATTCTTGATACAGCTTCTGCTTTTTGACTTCAGATCTATGCCATCTGAGAGAGGTTTCAGTCCTCCAAAGAGAAGGATGGTACCTTTTGCTGACCACTGTGAGCTGAAGGGCTAAGCAGCAGGCTGAGGAGTGAGGGAGCACTCCATTAAGAATTAGCAGGAGATTCAGTACGTTTATCCTCCAGGGAAGCAGTTTATCCAAAGGTAGAGATGCTTCTCTGTCTGCTGACTTCAGGGGACCCTAAAGGCCTAGCACTGGTTATGCACTTACTGTCAGATTGCTAAAATAAAAAAATTACTCTTTCCCACAGAAAGAGCAGGTCTGCATGTCACCTGAAATCAAGGACACTTTATGAGATGGTTGAATCTTTCCACCTTTCTGTGTTCCTGAATACCTGGAGAAAAGCGGGCCTAGATGTTTGTTACCTGAGTTCTGCAGTTGGAAGTGAAGGACTCCCTTTATAAAGGAGTAGATGTGCTCTGGATTCTCATAGGGCCCTTGGGCTTTGTGTTCATTCAGGATCTTCACTCTGCAGGACATGAATAGTCAGGGTAAGACAGCCACAACAAAGTAATCCACCGCCATTGGGACGGAATCTGCAGAGCTCTCTGCCAGTGAGTGGAAAGGTGTTAGGGCTGCATTCAGGGGATGTTTCCACTCCCTTGATGCCAGGGAACAGACACTTCAATCAGTGTGACCAAAAGTGCTTCTTCAGGAGATTAGGCTCTTTGGTTGGTTTTATGTGGATTTGGAGGTGTATGTGAGTGAAGCAGAGTCTCCGCTTAGGGTCTTCTGTTTGTGGCCTGAAATGTGAAACTGCAGTGGCAGCCAAGTAAGATCATAATGGTATTCACCAAATGAGAATCTCAGGTTTGGCACTGGATGGTTGGGATAGTGGAAGCTGCTCTCCTCACCCAGTGGTTGAACTCCCATCTTTACAGGCAAAGAGAGAAGTAAGAAGAGTGTCACTGAAATGATAATGGACTTGATACCTACATGGCTGCAAGAGAGTCGCATGTCATGTCACTGGGTAAGAAGCCGAGATTCTGTGCATTGAGGCTGTTCAGGAAGAGGCCAAGCCTTCCTCCAAACCACACAATGTAGTCCTCAGTAGAGAAGAGCTCAAATACCGTGCTTAAGTGACAGAAGATCTGCCCCAGGATGAATCGTCTCATGTCACCATGAGGAAGCTGAGACAGATTATGCTTCAACCAAAAGAAAAAGACATCATTAAAAGTGGTGCACAATGCAGTTTATATTAACTGGGACTGGTAAAAAGGAGTGGAACTGAGGGCCAAGAAGTATGCTACAGTTCTGAGATAACTCTGCTGGAGACTCATCTTAAGACAAGAAGATGTAATTAACTTAATTTGCAAATGCAAAGATTGCTGCTGTGTGTGTGTTTTGTGATGGTTTGTCTGCTCACTTGCATGTGGGGCATCAGTGACTGTGTGTTCAGGGCTCACCTCTTCCTGGGCAGTTAAGGGTGTGCATACACAAACTGCGTGTGTGTCCTGCTCATCTGCAGCATGTGGCCTAGGGGTACAGGATCCTGGGGATACTCTGAGGATGCTCATTGCTATAGGTAGGGATACAGGGTTGTTACAGTTTGGTCAAGGAGACCAAAATACAGTGCCCGCACAATGACTCCTTCATTCTTTACCTGAGACTTGTTAGTCTTTGTGACAACACTGATGTTCCTACGAGGTTAAAGAGTGGCAGTATTGCAGAGAATCTGCATCCCCACCAGGATGGGTCCCAGACTAATTAAGAATTATGGCCTCTTTCTGCACTTGGAACCTCCGCTCCCACATCAGCATGCACTTCATGTGTAAACTGTTTTATTCCAGCCTCTTGAACAGGAGATGAAGTTGCTACCTGTTTTGCAGCTGCATTGAATGCATCCATGAAATCCCCAATGGTGTGGGAAGTCAGAGAGCTGAAGACCTTGCCTGCTTTGTCCATGTCGCGCAGGACATCGCTAGCCAGTGTGTAAGCTGCCAGTTGCACTGGGCTGAGTCCTGCCACAGCATCAACCTGTGAAATCAAATATTAAAATTACTGTCCTTGCCTTACAGCAGGAGTGTTTGCTAGCTGTGAAGCGCTGTCAGGCAGGATTTGGGCCTTGCAGAGGGCTCTGTCTTGCAGAGTTACTTACAATGCTGAAATCTGCATTCATGTCAGTCAGGTCTCTGTATGTAGCCAAGGAGTTGAAGGAGCCTAGATTTGTTTGTAGCCAACCCAAGCTTCCCCTGGTGTTCTCAACGCATGGGCCACCTTTTAAACAAAGCATAATTCAAGGGCGATACAACCAGCAGTTCAGTCCCGTGGTTCTTCTGTGGGAATAGTATGACTGTCCTAATACAGGAGTGCCCAAAATGTCTACATGCCTAAATCCCTCGGTGATATTGGCATCACTGAAGTGACTAATGCCCAATGTGTACCTTCAGACCTGTAAGTATACCTGGCATTCCCATATCTTTTGGCAAGGGCATAGGGATCAGAATGTTAAATTTGGGAGATTCTCAGATATTGTGGTAATAGTAGCCAGAGAGGTACTAATAATGGTCCAGTTCTCGGCTGGTGAGCTGCCACTGCAGAGAGAGGCAATGACTAAAACCAGGGCTTGTCCTAGCCTTAAGGAGGAAAAACACAGCTGGTTCTGCAGATGCTTTTGTTCTCTGTCTCTCCTGGCTATAGAGCAAAAAGCAGTTGACGTCTTCCAGTTTTAATTGGATTGTCTTTTTCATGGGTAGATGCCCAGCATCCTGTAATTTTGTGAGTATGTTACTGCTCCTGACAGATGCAGGGAAGTTAACAAGAGGGAGAGAGCGCAGGACGCCTTCAGCATACCTCCTTGAGAAGCCTTAGCAGACAGGTAGCTCTTCGCAAAGCTGTAAACGTCCCGGTGGGTAGCAGGGGACATCTGTTGAAAGCTGCCCTCTAAGCCACTCATTCTGCGAGAGAAGAGAAAGCAGGAGGTTCGTTATAGCAGTAAAGCCTTGTTTTTGGTGACTGAAGTCACCAAAAGTTTGTAACATGACTGCACACAAAAACTCTGCAGTCTATGGCCTGTTTTCTCAGTGGTAACCAAACTTCTTTCTTTAGATGAGTTTGCGTTGTTAAGCAAGCATCATTATGCCAAACTTGTAGTTGGATAGAGACGACACAGCCCTGATCAGAAACTGGAGCTGTGAGAGAATGAAGCTGTTGGGAGTGAAAATGGGAAGGAAGGGTGAGCTTGGGATTTTAAGTGCCACAATATAATTTTGTTTCTGTATTCAGATAGGACCAATCAGGACAATGGGAATTCTCTTGCTATATGCAAAAGCTGAAGTTTTAAAAAAAAAAAAAAAAAAAAAAAAAAAAAAAGTTGAAGTAAATGCATGCAATGAGGTACTCACATAATTTGGTATATTCTACAAGGTATGTTCCTTGGGATAGCTGCAAGGGCAGAGGCATTTATGCTGCCCAGCCACAAGCTGAGCTTGTTCTGGAACCAGTCCTTGTACTGGGAAATGCTAAAAGTAGGGAATTGCCCTTGGAGTTTGTGAAAGATGGCACTGAACATGGCATCTCGGACTTGCACATTTGCCAGGGATGATAAGCCTTCCTGCAAAACAGAGCAAGTAAGAACACAAATCAACTGTGACCTGATGCTGTTGTGTAGCTCTTGCTGTAGTAAGTGTGTGGGTCTGGGTGCAATAACACGTTTGACAGGGGAACCGGCTCTGGGAAGATACTCTCTAGGTCCATATGGGCTGAAGCCCAGTAGTTTCTGCAAGATGCTGTTCTCTTAGTTCACTGTGTACTAAAACAACATTCCCATGCAAGGGTTGGTATCTCACCTGAGATGCAGTGGCCACGAACTCGGCAACAAAGGCAGAGATGTCCAGAGCTGGCCTGCTCTCCAGGGAGCCCAGGAGGGTTTCAACCATGCTGATATCATCCAGGACTCCAGGGTCAAAAAATACGTGGGCAAGCTGGGTAGCGGTGAGATTGTCCCTTACACTGAGCTGCAAAACCAATGGGATGTGATCAGAGAGAAGTAAAATGTTGCCAACAGGCAGAGACCTAAGCCATGGAGTTGGCTGGATTCCCTGCGTTGGGAAGAAGAGCTTTACCATGGCTGGAGCAATGTCTGTTTACTGAATTAGATCATCTAGGAGTGTGCTCAGCCTTGTGCATGCAAGGAGCTGTGGCAGAGCAGGATGCAGGACCTGAGCAAAGGCAAAGCTCTCAGGTCTGAGAAAACAAACTAACCCCGTTGAAGTCTGTCATTAATCTGGTGAAATCTTCGTAATGAGCGTTGGACGCAAATGCCCCCAAGTTCTTCTGCAGCCAGTCCAGACTTGTTTCCTGTCCCAAAGCACATGCAGAACCTGCAGCACAGGAGAACAAGAGAGCGTCACTCGCCTTCCCTCTGATTTGCTAGACTGTACAGGAATGCTAAAAACCCATTTTAGGTTTTGGTCCATGTTACCTGTCATGGTGTGTTGGCTTTCAAGGAAGGTCAGCAAAGCGCTACAGATGCCTTGCTGATTCATTGGCAACAGGGACATGTATGTCTGGCTCAAGTAGGACACACTGTGGAGGGAAATCACATGGGAAAGATTTAATTCCTGCTTTCTAGCTGGTGCCATGATGCTATGCATGGGAGAGAGAACTCCAGCAGAAACAGTTTCACAAAATGAAAGAAAGAGGAAGGGAAAGCTTACTTGTTATGAAATGGCATTTTACTCCTTTCTTACCGGCTGTAATCTGTATGTGAAAGACTGGACTGCCAGAGGCACTTTGAGAGATCTGTGCCCCAGGGCAGGATTAGCTCTGTGCAGACGTTTGTCTAGGCTGTTGTCAGAAGTCCTTAGAGACTGTGATAGTACAGCCTCCCCTAGCGATCTCTTTGTGTGCTTCCTGAATTAGTTAAACCCCTGAACGGCTCATGAAATGGGTAATTAGCCTCCCTCCCCGTGTTGCCAAATTCATTTCGGAGTGTTTTCTGAATAGCCAGTGCAAACTGCTAGATCTGAACCATTTGCTATAGGTAGACAAGTGCTGTACAGATGCAAAAAGCAGGGCCGTGCCATGCCAGCCCCTGAGAATACAGTTGTGCCAGAAAAGGGAAATTCAAGACCAGATTGGAAATGTCTATTATGGGCCCAGCCCTGCTCTTTTTTTTCCTGCATCTTTCCTAGGTCAAAGCAGGGCTGTTGTTGGCAGCATGCTCTTCCTTGCTTTGTGTGGCCCAGATGTGACTGTCTGGTTTCCTTCCAGTGCTGCCCTTTGGAGTTTATTTCTCGGTTTAATCTGTTTCATTGGACAGGATATTTCCTCTCATCTCTTCTTCATGTTTTTTCATCTTACTGCTCCTAGTTGCAGTATTTTACAAATAGGTAAAATCTATTTAATAGAAATTATAATTGACTTTGTACTGTATTAGCAAACATTTTTATTTGCTTTTGCACAGTTTTACTCAAAGGAAGGAAGATCTGACTCTGGCTATTTTGTTTGACTGATGGAACGTTTCTTTAAATGATGGGCTCTTGCACAGATGTTCTTTAGCACAGTGCAGCCCTGGCAATTCCTTGCTCTTTCCTGACGATCCCCTTTTTTATTTTGCACACAGTAAAGAGGACACTTCCCTTGTGTACTTACAGAGCTCTGAAACTGTCACAACCAGAAATGTGGGACAGGAAGAGTTTGGTGTCCTCCTTGCCAGCACTTGGCAGTAGCAGAGCGAGTCTTGCAAGCAAATGAGTCCATTCAGCAGGGCTGAAAGCTGGAAATTCTGCCTCAATGTCTCCTGTGAACTGAGCGAGCATCTTTTTCCTCACATCATTATTCTTAATAGTGGTTATTGCTAGCTGAAAGAGAGAAGTAATGAGCATCAATGAGAAGGCAGGATTAAAAAGAGACCCAAGTGCAAAGCCGCAGGGAATAGCATCGTAGAAAACAACTGAGCAAGTCCCAGAGAAGGGAAGATGCATTTAGGTATGTCCTGTGAACCTGCCATATAGGTAGCCAACACCAAGGGATAGCTGTGAGAGTCTCAGCAGGTGTCCCTGAACATGGGGCAGGGACACTCTGCCACTCCAGGGCTCACTGAAGGCGCTGTTACACACTGGCCTCTTGTGACCACTCAAGCATAGGCAGATACATGTCTCAGGTGAGAAGTGGCTGTGAGGATCAGCTTCCTCCACAGGGCCACAGATCATGAGGTTCAGTAGTTCTGCTCAGTACGACCTCAGTGTTGCCATGAGCATGCACTTGAGTATCATCCAGCCATTAAGTCTTGGGCACTGGTGTTTGAATACTTTGGACCAGACAGCCACGATGAGAGGTTGTACATGATATGCTTTGTTGCAGTTGTTCATACTTAGAACAGAAGCTCAGAAACCATCTTTGAAGGCGTCTTTAAGATTCTGGATAGCTGAAGTCCACGCTGCATGAGTTTACGCTGGACTTGCAGTGTTAATACCCCTACCTGGGCTGCCTCTCTGTTGAACTGGTCTAAATACTGATAGATTTCCTCTGATGGTTTGTTATGTAGTTTTGCAAGGATCTGACACATCTCCTCCTCTTCATTAATGGCATCAGATGAAAGCGTCAGGGATGCTAGTTGTGGTGGGGATAACTTGTCCAAGACATCCATCTGTGGAAAGGGACACAAAGCAGATGGCAACCTTCTTAAGCACGTGAGAGTGATTTGTAAATGTTAGTGCTTCTAAGAAGACTCAGGACAAATCTGCAAGACTGGAATATCTACAGGACTTGTAAAGTCCTTTTTCCATCAGGATGTGTAGTATCCCATTTCTGAATGTTACTGTAGCTCTGCAAGTGCCATGAGCCAGTGAAAATGTTTGTGATAATTGGACACTTAGGCCAGAGTATATTTTAAGAAAAATGACCCATCACCTCCCATGTTGTGTGGAGCATAAAGGCATTGCAAATGCTGGCAAAGTAGCGTGTTTTCATGGTGGGATACCACCATGTTCTCACAGTGAATGCTAGTGGGGAAAAAAAAAATAATTAAAAACACTTACTCCCACAAAGTATTTGTTCCAAGTCACTAAGTCCTGATACTCAGCATATTTGCTAAAATTTCCAAGATTTACTTCCAGCCAGTTCTGAGTACTTTGGGTAACGCTGCCGCACGCAACACCTGGAAAAATAATGACACCGGGAGCGCTGGAGACCACATATTCCTTCCTGACGTTCTGACTGGAAACCCTAGTCACTCTTGCAAATTCCCTTTAAACCTTTGCAGATAGCAGAATGCTTTGAATTCGCATTGGTATGAGAGAGACCAGAATCTTCATTATTAAGTAATAATGCTTTTGTGCTGTTGTCTAAATTTGGGCTTGTTTATCCTTAACAGCATTGGGCAACCTAATGTTGTGGCTGGCAATGGTTAAATTTACTAGTGAGCCATCCAAAATACAGGAGGAGTTGTGAGAATCCCATCGGTAAGAGGAAAAGGCCATAGTGGTGGAGCAACAATATAAGTATATGCTTCCTTTACCTTTCTTGTCATTAAGAGCATCTCAGACATCACTACAGGAATTCCTGCTGCGTCTTAGGCCCAGAGTGTGCTGGAAAGCTTTCGAAGTACATTCCCAAATTAAGACTTTTTATGCCATTACCTGATTTCACTTTTGATGTCAAGAAGGTTTTACAGAATCCAAAAACATGGGGACTGTTTTCTGTGGGGATGCCAGCATAGATTTTGTTGAAACCCTTCAACCTGCAGGAGGGAATGTTGGGATGGTTATGGGAAGTATTTTAATTCAATCAAATCAGAATTTTCCAATAACAAAAACTTTTCCATTAGAAAAATTTCACCAGCTTTCATTTTGTTATTCATTATTGCAAGACCTTATCAGAGAGGTTCTTAAGTAACTGCAAAGTATTGTCAGATCAGACTGAACATGGCTTACCTATGTGCTAAGGCCATTTTTATTTTTAAAAAAGTATGCTCTCTACTTGATGCAATTGCTTAATATAGAGGTCACAGAATTGCTAAGGTTACTCTAATTAAAATCTTGTTGCGTTTCAGGGTATTTTGCATGCAAGTCTGAAAACACTGAGTGTTTTACTGGTGGTTATTTCTGCTTTTCGGGGGGAGCATTACACTCTGCTTTAGGAATACGTGAATGTATTGCTAGAAAGTCATATACAGCATAAATAAATAGAAGTGCTCAGTTAAGATAGATGTGTGTAGAACAGATGACTCACATTTGCTGGTAGGAGTCACATGAAATATTGACAGGTATCTCTGCAATGATCATTTCATTCACTGTGTGCAACACGTTTTGTAGAGTATCTTGAAACCAGTCAGCAAAGCCAGCAGCTTTCATTTTGGGAAAACTAGAAGCTATTTTATGCAAGGCACTGCTTAGTAGGAGATGGGCAAGGTCGCTGTTCTGAAGCTCGACCTGTAATCACACAACACCTTTTCAGTATAGTTGACATGTAGTTTGTCATGCTAAGCCTTCCCCAATTTAAGATATTGTTCAGGATTATTTCATCTCTCTCTTCACACATGAGAAG
This sequence comes from Stercorarius parasiticus, assembly GCA_013396915.1. Taxonomy (NCBI): domain Eukaryota; kingdom Metazoa; phylum Chordata; class Aves; order Charadriiformes; family Stercorariidae; genus Stercorarius; species Stercorarius parasiticus. The sequence continues at coordinate 1,016,645 of VWZL01000980.1, forward strand.
TGACCGTAAAGGTGACTGGATCGGTAGCACCAAGAGAGGACCCAAGCAGGGAACTCTTGGAAAGAGTGCATAGTGCTTGCTGTAGGTCTGTTTTTCCTGAGCTATACCTTACCTACTTCCCATCACATCCTGCTATGGCTCAGTATAGACCCTGGGATGAAGAATAGCTTGGTGTCTGGACAGAAAAACAGATTGCTACAACCCCAGGCCTTTAAGGAACAGCTGTCCAAGGATTTGGCCTGTAGCCTTGTCTCAGGCAGGTTTCCCTGTGATGACTGGAGTGAGGCTGTAGGATGAGCCCTTCTTTTCTACGGTCAGGGCTGGGATTTGAGTATCAGACAGCGGGCATTGATTCAAGTCACTGCAGTGTTTGGGTGGAGAAGCTTTGGAGCACAATAAGGGAAGTTACCGATGCCATGTTGTTTAGAGTGGCAAAGAACTTAGCAAGATCTGATGGTGTGTCTAGATTGTCCATAATGGTCATCATGTTTGTTTCATCAGCCAGAGCCCCAGTTTCCAGTGTTAATTGTGCCAGCTGAGCTGGTGAAAGCTTTTCCAGAGCTGACATCTGAAAAGGAACACAGAAACACCTGTATATTTGTAACAGGGATCACTGTCAGTGCTGTGGCAAGAAATTACGGATCAGCTATGCTTATGTAGAGGGGAGCCGGCAATGCTCAGATACAGCAAGCTTCAGTATGTGACCTACCCCATTGAAATTTGTGTTGAGTGAAGAGAACTCCTGGAGAGTGGCGTGGGCACTGAAATAGCCATAGTTGGCAGCTATCCATATGCTGCTATTTGCATTTGGGAAACAGGTGACGCCTGAAATGCAGAAGAACAGACCACATTCAGTAAACTAGTCATCAGTTTCCTGAGCTGTCGGTTAGCCTGGAAACAAAGCCTGTCTGGTGATGGGATGGGAGGAACATCAGATCCACCTCAGCTGGATTCAAGAGGATGTTAGAGTGAGGGGAGCAAGGAGATCAGAAAACATCTTGTTGTCTGTTGCCTGTCTGATTTGCGTTAGGACTCTTATACCACTGTCCATCACTGTAGCATCTAGGGTCTTAACACGTAAAATTAATTGCAATGACGTGTTCCTAGTGGACTTCACGGAGGGTCTGCACATTTCCTTTTTTTGCACTTAAAATGCTCTGGTTGTGTGTAGTTTTTAGGTTAGAAGATTGCAACTCAGGAAGTATTTGCCAAGCACAAAGATTAAATACTATAATGGGAGGAAAAGAAAAGTTCTTGAGTAGTGTGTGTATGTTTACCTTGAGTGTTATGGTAGGTCTCCAGAAAGTTGTGTATTCTGCGATGGATTGAGAGTCTCTGCTTGTCTGTGTAATGCTCATACACTCTGTCCATTGCTTGCACACTGTATCAACACAAGAGCAGAAGTAAGTTATGGGCTAAACATCTGCAGGGAGCACTTTTGCTTTGGAGGAAAAATTCAGGTCCATAGGAAAAACGAGCTGAAAGTACTAGTGTCAGTAAAACTAAAGTGTTTAATTTGGTCTAAATCAAACTGTTCCTTCTCCTCGTTGTTCCCTTGGTAACATGCTGAAAAATAAAATGAAGGTATACTCAGGCATTTTATGCTAATCTGATGAATGGTTTTGGCTGACGCAAAACTGTTGTGAAGCTCAGTACGCTAAAAGCAGTGAGATGTCAGATAATCTGGGGGAAGTGATCCTGTTGGTTTGATGGGGTAGTGAGAGCTTGGCCACCCTTAGGGAAGTTGGCTGCTCATGACTCACAGGTTTTGATGAGACTGGCAGTCAATGTCCAGAGGCAGGAGCTGCAGATAGTTGTCATTCATAGCTGGCAGGAATAGCTGCAGCTCCGAACCAAACCAGAAGGCATATTCGTTTGCTGTAAAGGTGCTGAGTGGTAGAGATTTAAAAAGCAAATCGAAGAGCAGCTCACGAATCCGGGGGTCAGGAAGGATAGTGAGATCCCTCTGGAAACAAAACCAGCACACAAAAATTGATTTTAGCGATTACTGCTTTCCACAGGTAGATTAAACTGCCTAGGGGCAAGAGAGGTTTCCTCTTCTCCCCCTGATGTAGAGTGCAGTTTTCAGGAAAGCCACCAGTGTTTTAGCATGAATGCACAGTAGTGCAATACAATGTAACAGTGGAGTAATGAATTTTGGAACTGAATGAGATTATTACTGTAATGAATTAATGAAATAACTGTGCTTTACATTTTCCAGTAGAAAAGCCATTTGACCGCAGTCTTAGCTAATGAAGTCTATTATTCCTCTTCTGTAAGGGATGAGTTCTGAGTTGAAGGGAAACCAAGGTGCTAAATAAACATTGCGAGAGAAAATAAATAACCTTCTTAAAAAAGTAAGGTGTCTGCAGTGTAACCCATAACATGAATAAGAATAATCACTTTGGATACTGGTCTATGAAGCCCAGGCATGTGAGCTCTAACCCAGTGGTCTAGAGCCCAGGGTTTACATTGCTATAAAGAGAGTTTGTCTCTGTTGTGGCCTTTTTAATATATCTGAGACTTGTAACAGGATGCAGTTCTCTGGCGTGGGAGCTTTGGCTGTACCTCTTCTGCTGCAGCGTTCAGCTCCTTTGTGAATTCAGTCAGCTCCTCAAAGGAGCGTTTCTCCATCTCCAGCAAAATCTGGACAGTAAGGCGTTCCCTCTTAAAAGCATTTGTGAGAACTGTCATCTCTCCTATTTGTCTGGCAGACAGAAGGTCAAGAACTTCATACTAATGAGGAAAACACATCAGAAAATGCAGATTTAGAAAGCCGCTTGCTTGTCCACTAATTATAGTTCTCAGCCATATACATAGTTCATTGTTTATGTTTCTGACAGGCGCATCAGAGCCCTAAAAGCCACCTGAATGTCCCCACCATGCTACACAGCACCAAGGAGCCTTCCATAGCCTGGGTGGATAAAAACCGTATTACGTCCTAACACAGAAAACTGAGGGTAATGCTCATCAGCTGTTCTAGCTAACTAACGTAATCACCGTTCTATTCTCATTGCTAATCAGACATTTTACTCTACTGCCGTATTAGAAACCTGTATGGCAATGAGTTCTGCAGGAGAGAGGAAAGCATTGGGCTAAGAAGTACCTCTACTTGATTGTTATACTTACATATAATGCATGGAAGAATCATGAACTACATTTAATAGTAAAAGCCTGGAGGAAGTCCTCCTGATTTCTTTGGCAAGGATCTTCCCTTGGGGATAGTTATGGAAGAGGACAATACCTCCTGGAAGTTCAGCTTGTGAAAAATGTTCAAAACTTTTCATACCTTTTACAGAACTGTCTGTGTGTGGAAGCCTTGTAAGAAAAGGCTCATTTTGAGATTCCTAAATATTCATGGGTTTGTCTTTGTTTCTAGCCTTGGAGTGTCAGTGTTGGCAGAAACAAGGATAAGAGGATTCTAAACTGTAGGGTTGTGTCTGAAGGTTATAATAAAAAAAATTTCAGACAATGTTTTTGACTCTCTGAAGTCATGCCCAGACTGAAATACAGCCCCAAATTTTCCACAAACTGTTTATAAATTTTGTGCTGTCAGAGCTACCTGTGTGCTTACCCCATTAAAGTCCTTGTAGAAGTCAGTGAAGTCACTGTAAGAAGCAAAATGTAAAAATCTGTAGAAGATAAGTTCCAGGAAGCTTCGGCTGCTGTCATACGTGCCAGGAAATACCTTTTCTGAGAAAGTACAAGAAGTCTGTCAGTACAGCATGGTAACTGATGTTTTTTTATTGTTGTTCTCTACAACGTGGCTGAAAAATAAGTCTGCAACCTACGGTCTCCCTCAGTCCTGAGCAGCTGCAGACCGTGGTGGGGTTTGGCATGCAGAGGGCTTTGGGGAGCTGTGGGGGACAGGCAGGACTGGGGATCCCCGATGGTTGTGGGGCTGGTTTGGGCACAGTGAGTTGTTGTTTACTGTGCAGTTCTGGCAGGTGCCAGGGGGTTCCTGGTAGGGTGTTACTGGGAGAGCCATGGTGCTGAGGCATCATGGAAGAGAACAGATGCCCAAGTGTTTCGGTTCCTTGATTATAAGCTGCAATCAATATTTGATGTTTCAGAGGAAAGCCAGTACTCTGTCCTGGGAAGCCCAATGACTGAAAGGTGCTGGGCAACCTCCCCATATTGTACTTGCTCCTGCGAGTGAATTCCTCTCTGACCCAAGGAGGGACAGGCAGTTAGCAGATGTGACAAACAGCTACAATTCAAATATGCCATGGAGCATTGCCAAAAGCAGACCAGTACCTGAAAAAGTAAGCTGAGATTCCAGGATCCTTTTGATGAAGAGGTAGATAGCATGGGATGTGTTTTGTGGAAGCTCTGGAAAGACGTTATCTAGGCCTCGCACTCTGCAAGCATCAAGAAATAAGATATCATCAGCCTGAGACTGTAGAGAGTTGTAATAAATAAAGTAATAAAATTATTTATGATAATATGTAGTGTTAGTTTTGCCTCAACTGTAATACGTTAAAGCAATAATGGTAATAACAAGAAGTGCAAAAGGTACAGGCTTTATAAGGCGTGGGAGAGCTGGCATACACCCGCCTCATTCCGAGTATGCTGTTCTGGAGCAGGGAACAAAAGGAGTGAAGGGTATGTAAAGATACCCAAGTAGAGCACGATACAGAGCATGTATATGTGGAAAAATCTACCTGAATACCCTTTACTGCAAAAATCAAGTTGAGACTCTTTTTTTTTTTTTTTTAAATCCACGTGAAATGCTAACAGTTACGCTGGGAAAGAAGTTGCTAAAATGTGAGCTGCTTCCTCTGCCAGAGCTTTCCTGCAGTGAGTCTGGCAGGCAGCACTTCTCTCAGCACATGGTACTCACGTGGCTGCGTAGGCTGGGAAGCTGAGGTCTCCTGGGATTAACCCTAGCAGATCTGTGTTTATGCTGGGCAAGAGGAATCTTAGGTTCTCCAGGAACCAGAATTCATAGTCAAGGTCAGCAAATTTATAAAAGTGCTCGGAAAGGTCTGTGAAGAGCGTTGTCAGCATTTCCATCCTTACTTCATCATTTCTGATGCCCACAGTGCCTTCCTGTGGGGAGTGGAAATGTCTGTTACTTGGGAGCTGTTTGGTGGTGGCACGGTGAGGGGCATGATGACTCCCTTTCATCAGCATCCTTGTTTTACCTGGCACCATGAGCAGGACTTTCTCACATATGAAGTGCCTGAGAATCCCTGTCTTTTGAAAGGGGAAAAATGTTTATAATGAAATTTACAGTACCTGTGTCAGAGCCAGATTGAACTTCATCAGGAATTCACTCATTTTAGGCTCTGAGATTTGGGGATTTCCACCTCTCAGGGCATTCAGGACATCCTGCATTGTGGTCACATTGACCAGGGCATCAGAAGTCAGGGCATATTCCACCAGCTGCTCGATGCTCAGCACATCCAGAATTTTGGCCTAGGAAATACTAGTGTCAGCGACTGAAGATCAGCTAATTCCCTCTTCACTAGAACTAGCTGAAATATTTTCTTCACAGTTTCACACTTTTCTTCTTGCAAATTGTGTTTGTGCATCATGATTTCTAGAGGTTTGCTTATATCCTGAAGTTATTTCTGAGATCCCAGGCAAAGCGATTTCAGCACAGGGAAGACTTTGAAAACACTGACATGTATTTTTATGTTGACTATCTGAGGATACCCATTCAAAATTGGAGCTTCTTTCAATGCCCTGCTAGTTCAAAACATACTATTATTTCTGGGTTTAGAGTTGCTGCATAGAAGTGGGAATACATTCTATTACAAATCTTGAAATTAAATCCTTTAATGCTCTCTACTGTATGATAAACATTTCTGAAAGCCCCAATTACACATATGCACTTAGTGTAGAGATCATACACACAGCGTCAAAGTTGTTGAGGGTTGCTGTGGCTTCCTGGAGGGCTATATTGTGGAAGAAGGATTTCCAGGTGACTTGTATCCATTCAGTAGTGGACTCAGTTGGACCATCTAAGTGGGGAAAAAGACGCAGTGACTCTCAGGGAATTACCCACCACAGTATGTCCTTTTTAAACAATACAGCTATTGCAGAAAAGTGGAAAACTCGGATCCCAATTGACTGAAAAGAATAGCTGCCTATTTACTGTTACATTGCACTGTCCCTTCTAGCGCAAGAAAAGTCTGAGCCGTAAATTACTTGGATACCATTGAAAAGCAAAAGGGAAATACCAGATTATGCTGGTTGGGTACTTTTAATCCTCCCTAGAGATCTGCTCCTGACTAGTACTGGATACAGGCTGCTGCACTAGATGGCATTTACGTTTTTTGCAAAGGGAAACTAGACTTTGTACCTTGAGAAAGCAAAATCGGTGTGCAATAAGTAGCGATAGAGAGAGAGTGAAAAATGAGGATCCTCAGATCAGGTCAAGATACCAGAGATATCCCTTGATTTTTTTTTTTTTTTTTAACAGTTTCCAGGAATATACATCATGTTTTGGGGTAGTCACCAGAGATCAACAAGGTATCCTGCTGTGAGATAGCATTGGAAAGACAGCATTTTTCCACTTGGACAGCCCTCTAATGCACTAGTGCTTGCCTTTGTGTACAAGGCTATATTACTGTTGTTTAACACATCCTGGGAGTTTACCAGCTGAGCCCCTGCTTTCCTGGAAGAATCTATTAGCTGGAATGTGGCTTCCCAGTGTTACCTTTCAGGATCTGGAGGTTCTGTGCAATCCAGAGTGCTACATCTCTTCTAGAGGATTCAGTCATGTGTTGATAAGTGTTATCAAGCGCGGTAACACTGTGTGGACAAGAAAAATGAATACATAGGATGATGGGTTCTTTGTAACTTCCTCTAACTGGAGCCTTGGACAAGAACAGTCTTTTCTCCAAGTTACTGTGGCCAGTTACTTCACCTGGAAATTTCTGCTGAGGAACTTGTAATACTCCACCCCTGTTGTACAAATAGCATCTATGGACCAAGGCCTAGATTTTATGTGGCCCAGCTCTCTCATTTCATCTTAAACTTCTGAGAAAATAACTAAGTTGTAAGAGCTGTGGAAAAAGTACCCAGACTAGAGCCGTCCAGGCTGACAGCACATCTGTCTTTCAGATTTTAATCTGACTCCATGAGGAGTGTTGCCCTGTTTACTGGCTGAAGAGAGATCCCAGTGATGCCCAGGAGACTTACACAGCAACTAAGGAGTCATAATCCTGAGGCACAATGAGGGCGAGGGTTGATTCATTGATGACAGATCGCAGGAAGTACAGCTCATTTTGGAAGGTGATGTTCCACTCATCAGCAGTGTATGTCTTCATTTGCTTGGACATGCTGGTCAGGTATTGCAGCAGGAGCAGCCGAGCAATGTCATCATTTGGCAGGACTACGATCTTATGCTGAAACAAAATTATGTGATCAACATATTGGTGCTGGGGCAATCAGAACTGCAATGCTACAGCTGGGGAGGGACCTCTTTAAGTGGTTTTTGCGGCCAGAAGTGAACAAATGGAAGTGAACAATACTCTGAAGAGTGCAATCTGTGTCACTGAAAGGCCCTGATGTGTACAGATGTTTGAATATTACTGTTGTAACAACATACTTTCAAAATCATAGTGTTCACAAAGCCATTTTTTAAATAATAACTTAAGATGGCAATTATCTGCAGGGGAGATGGAGATTGCAGGGAACATGGGTAGCGTCTACCATGCTTGCAGCCTTGGTGAACTGTGTCAGGATCATCTGAACATCCTCAGCTTCACTTTGCTGGAAGAACTGGACAAGCTGGACTGCTGCGTCCATACGGGTCAGTGTGTCCGAGTACACCATCATGTCACCAATCTGAGTGGGAGTGAGGAGGTCCAAAATGGCATGCTGAAGGAAGACAGAGAAATTGAATTCTGTTACCTCATACCTGGGCAATCTCATTTCCATCGTTTCTGGCACATCCTCTCTTGAGTGCAAAGGCAGCCTGGATATGTGCAGACTTACGGCATTGAAAGGTTGATGGTAGAGTGAAACCAATTGAGTGTAAGGTGCTTCTGTGCAGAATTTTCCAAAGAACTGTAATAACCAGTCTCTGGTTGTGGCTTGGGTGGAGCAGGCAGGACCTATGGGGAGGGCACAGAAAAACAGGTAACATGGGAGAGAAGATTCAAGTATACTTCAGTACCCAGGATTGCCGAAGCATCCTGAAGGCAAAGGAAAGGGTTGAAGTCCCGGAACTGGTAGGGATTACCAGTGAGCTCAGGCTGCTGGTTGAGGAATGCCACAATGTAGTTGTATACATCCGTTTTGCCAGCTGCAGGGATTTCAGAGAAGACTGTATTGATCCCAGCGATTCTGTAGAAGAAAGAGACTTGGAGTAAATGAAGGACTCTTGGGAGCCAACCCATTGCTGAACAGCTCACATGAAATATTCTGGGCTTGTTCTCTCTGGCTGCCCTAAAAATAAATATATCGCAAGAATCAAAGTAAAGTATTGAAAGTCTGGCTTCATTGTTGCCCGGGGAGTTTGTTATTAGTTTTAGTGGATGCAAAGTGAGTACGAATTGGGGTCTCCTAAATGTCTTGTACCAAGAAAATGTTTGAGTGCAACTAATACCTGAATTAGCAGCATGTGGGCTGATAAATAAAGTAAATAAAAGCCAAATAAGGTGACTTGCCAAGACATGCAAGACAAATGAGTGAGAGGAGTGGGAATAACTGTCTTCTGGCCTTTTTCTGTTACCATGGCACCATGTTTCCTCCTTTTGCAATTCATCCACTGCACTGGATTGTTCTTTTACTAAATGGTTTAAATCTCAAGCAATGTGGAACAGCCTCAGGCAGGGTGAGCATGACTCACAGAGACTTGTAGGAACTGCAGGACATGGTGTTGGGGATGTCCTGAAGGATGGTGGCATGAATGCCTGGTAGAACAGCCACGAGCCTCTTCTGAAACCAAAGGTGGTAGTCATTGTCTGTGAAGGTGGGGAGCGCAGAACGGAGTTGCTCCACTGTTCTTGCCAGCATGGTGCGCTTCACTGCCATGGAGATATTGAAGGTGTTGGCAAAAGGCTGCAGCAGGAACACAAAACGCCACTGTAAGGCTCTGGAAGAATATTGGAAAACTAAGAGAAGAATATTTCTGAGTGATGCGGTTTCTATTTCTAACCCAACAGGAACAGAAAATCATGCAACATCCATAAGGATTTTACAGCATTGTAACAGTGCAGCCAAGACCTGACTAAATTACTCTGAAGTATGAAGTTACACACAGGAGAAATTTCCAGCAAAATCAACACAGAAGAACAGAGATTTTTTTTTTTTATGTCCCCACCTTGATCTTCTGTAGCAGGGAAATATTTTGAAACTAGTTCAGCACAGTAGGAGGAACAAACGTTAGTGTTCTCTAGACCTTCAGTTTTCAGCGATGTTACTCTTCTCTATTTGGGAATTCTCTGAGGCAACCAAGCTGGCATAGCTCCTGATGCTTGCACAAGATAGAAGAGGTTTTCTGAATTACTTTTGACTTGTGATACTAAATATATTCCCTGACACCTCAGACTCTTTGCACAATCCTGTATTTTATAGCACAAAATATATGCTATGTATAGCCATTTTACAGTTCAGTTCCTACTGAGCCTCAAGAAAACAGCCTCAGCTGTTTTCTTTGCCAGGTGTGTTATTTTCACTGTCAAGATTGTTTTATTTTCTAGTTTCATGACGCTATTGTTCAAGGGAGAATTACAGGTCTGACTCTCACCCCTTTGCTACTCTTCCAGCTGTCGCCTGGTGGCTTCTGCACCTTGTATCTTGGTGCTGGCTGTCAGTGGTAGTTTAAGTGGATTTGCTGGGCTAGGAACTGCGACACCTGAGAAACAGGCATACAGTCCTTTCTGTCACCTCTGCTGCAAAACCTTGAACAGGACTGGCGATACCAGATACTGCTTGCTTTCAGCTCTTGTTGAGCTTTGTTGCTTCTCAGAGAATGCTGAGCCCCCTGCAAAGCCAGGCCCCAGGGGACCCCTGAAGGACCCAGCTGATGTGACAAAGCAGCTAAGTGTCTGAAGCTGCTACTGCTTTCAGGAGGTGCTTCCAGTGTCTGAGTACAGCCCAGAGGAGACTCTGCCTCCACACTAGACTCCTTTCTTATAAAACGAGGTGAGAGCAGCTGGATTCTAAAGAGTTTCGTTGTTTGCTACTTTAAGCGGGGTGGGGTGGGGGGAGGAAGGGTAACAATTACTATTTTATTATTCCTGCAGACCAGAGGCTAGCTTTATACCATTCTAGGCATGTGCTTCATCTTCTGGATGAATGCGGAAAATTGAACAGTTGCTCTGGTACAAAGCTAGCTTTCGTAGTCCTGGGAAAAGCTGAGTTAGTCGTGATGCCATAACCAGCAAGTCTTCTGTCTGTGATCAGATCTTACCTGAGGGAGAGACCTGCAGGGTCTGAGTCTTGCAGACTGAGACTTTGCATATCTTCGATTGGCCTGATGAAAGGTATTGTATTTACAAGGAACGAAGAAGGGCCCTTAGCTAATTATTGTATTAGAGGAGCCTCAGCAAACAATTGGCACTGGGTGCATAGTCAGAACTGTGTATGTGGGAGAGCCTGAGCCAGACAAATAGTAAATTTATGTGAATTAATATGATGGTGCTTTAGGGACCTCTTTGAGCCTTATTCTTTACAAATGCTGGAGATCTGGCCTCTGCCTTTTAGGCAGTCTGAGTGGGAAGGGGTTGGTGGCAGCTGTTTCGAACCCAAGCACAGACTAAGCGTGTGAGTAATGCAACATGCAATGGCATAATCTCTTTCTGGCCTTGAACCTGCTGCAAGGTTCCCTGGCAAACCTGTTGTATCACCTTTTACTCTAGGTTACTGCACGTTTACAGGGTGTACAGGAAGACTTCCGTCCTCACAGACGTCTCCCACTGAGCCCCATTAACAAGCTGTCTGTGCTTACCTCCTCTAAAGCAGAGTTAAGCTCATCCCAGTAAGCGGCCAACTCATGGAGACCCGGCAGCTTGGTTAGTCTGTCAAAGATTCGTTTGATGTTAGCAACAGAGCTGAACACATCTTGGGACAGTGTTAACTGGGCAAGCTGGATGGCGGTCAGCTCCTCCAGGAGCGCCAGCTGGAACGGAGAGAATTAATTGTAAATATAGATTCATATTTTCTTCAGTTGACGCTGTTGGCGTGTGTGTCTGCAACTTTCCTTCACGCCTTGTCTTCAAGAACAAGGACTCTTTCTCCTCTGTCAGATGCAGGTTATGATACTTAATGTTCATGCTGGAGCTCAGAGCTCCTTCTCTTGTTGGGGCGAGAGTGAGGCAGACCCCAGTTTAGGCTTCTCTGATATGCTCCATGGAAATATCTCTTTAGTGGCCTTGCCACAGACTGCCATGGAAACCAAACCAGATTGTCTGATAATCAGGTCTAAACTCTTGAAAGACAGAGAATCGGCATCAGATATAGAGATCCGTTGGCTCCTATGCAGGTGCTCTGGCTGTGCACCCATCCTTTCTGCTGGGTGTTGTGGTAAGGCAAAGTGAACCAACTGGCCAGGGATTGTTGGAACGGAAATTCAGGGGAATAATTAGAAACTCTAGTTGAACTCTTCCTGTAGCAGAGGGGAAAATCCTGGCTCTCATGAAGAGGATGGAGAAATTTCTATTGTTTCTAATTCAGGAGGAAAGGGCAACACTTTTTTATTTAATGTTTGGTGTTCAAACTATTTTGTAATACTCTTTTGCTCTTAGAAGATAAATCCCACTATGAATTGTGTGACTGTCTAAAAAGGAGATAGAAATAGTTTTGCTCTATAGTAGTAAAATGTCACAAAGTGACTAAATTGGTGCTCTTACCCCAGTAAAGTTTTCATAGGCAGCAGCAAAATCTGTGATGTTAGCTATGGAGCTGAATCTCCGGAAGTTAAGAGTCATCCAGTTTTCATCTATCTGACAATCTAAAATGCAGCAATAACGAATTATTTATGTTTCAGTTTAAGACTTACAAAACCTAAGATCATTCCAGGGTGTTTGTGGAAATGATAGAGGAAATATTTCCAGTTATCACACATCGAAGCAGTGATTCAACTTGGTTCTAACCAGGTTGGCCCATATTGGTGCAATTTCTGGGAGACTGTCACAAAGTGGTGTCTAGTAATTTCATGGAAATCAGGACACTGCTGCTTGGTTACTTTTCAACTTTTAATCCTTACAAGCATTGTAAGACAAGAATGTTGAAAAGAAAACAATTCAGTAAGTCTTAAAAGCAGTTTGTGCTTGTAATAAGGGCACAATTAATCTTTTTTTTTTTTTTTTTTAATTCACCCCTCCCTTCAGTCAACAAGAAAGTCTGGCGTTGCTTCTTTACAGGGGCAAGGGTTTATCTCCATTTTGTATTGGGGCAGCTGCGCTGAGGTGGAACTGGTTCATTGAGCATGACATTTACTTTCTACAAAAACCATGGCTCCAAATTATTGAAAACTCCTAGGCACGGGAGAAATCCGTGTGTCAGATCTGAGGGACACCAGAGGCCTGAACAAACTCAGTGGGAAGAAAAGGCTCACCCAAATGAGGAAGAGTTTGGACGATCCATTGGGTTATGTCAGTCTTTGTATCTGTTGTCATGTCATCAAATGCATAGTCCAAACCTCTCACTCTGCCAGACAAGGAGAGAGAAGACACATGTCAGCATCAGTTATTTGCTGTGGCTTTCACGGATCCAAGCTAATAATGTTTTCATCACAGCCAGAAATGTCTTCTCTGATGGGACAGATGAATTCACAGCCATTCCTCTTGCTTGTCAGATCCCTCCCTGTAGCCACAGTGACATTCACCTTTACAGTGCTCACAGATGAGAGAAACCGAGCTGGAGTTACACTCACATCACTTGAAAGAGTGGGCAGTTGCTGACAGCGGGCAGTGTCATCAATTCATTGTGAGTGATGGAGCCTAGATACAAGGTCAGTGTCCCATTGAACAGGAATTCCAAGTCTGTTCTTGTCATGGAAGCAAAATGCGGCTTCAGGATCTGGAAAATGCCTTTGAGCATTATGTCACGAACTCCAGTGCTCATTATGCTCTCTGTGTGCATCTGGGGAGAAGAATAAATGGGAAGTGATGCACTACTGGAGTGTGATGGAGATGCTTGTCTTTGGGTCTCAGTCATTATGTGTATTAGTGTAGCTTTGTTCTTGCAGAAATGAACAGCAGATTCCATGATACAGGGCTGGGCAGCGTAAATGAAGATATACTGGATTTTTTTTACCTTTTTTTCCCCCTCTGCTGCTTAACATGAGAGACTTGATAATTCTGCTTGTTTGGAATCATACCATTGTATTGTTTTATAGAAATTTGCTTTGGAGAAATCTATAGATGCTTGTGCAGTCAGGAGCAAGAGCAAATGAAAATGAGACCCAAAAGAGGAAGGACGGTGCCCATAGAAAATAGAGTCTGCAACCGGAGGAACTCTCTTACCTGTGCTACAAGAGAATTAACTTCATTCAGAAAGGTGTGTAGTTCAGATACGTTCCGGGTTTGGAGGGTTTTCATAATTTCCATGACATCTGTCTCTGCACTGGCCCTCGTGTTGTTGGTTAGGATACCAGAGGTGATGAGTAGCTTTCCTAGCTGCACTGAAGTTAGCAAATCGGTCACCTCAAACTAAAAAGGAAAGGAAAAGGATGTCATCCTAGGGGCATTTAAATGCTCCCCCAGCTCTTGTCTTTCTGCATGTGAATGGCCACTCAGAAGCTTACAAGTAACCTCAGGCCAAGCACAGTGCCCTACTGCCATTGCAGAGTGGTACAACAGAGCAGCCTTGTGGAAACCCAATGTAAGCTTTGCTGGGTGTGATACCTACTCCGTTGAAGCTGGGATTGAGGCGGAGGAAGTCACTGTAGTCAATGTAAATACTAGAGAATCCAAAGTTTTCCTCTAACCAGTCTCGGCTGTTAGAAGTGGTGAATGTACAAGCTACTCCTGCAAGAGATAGTGTGTTGGATGGTCAGAACCTAACAGAGCCTGTTGGCAGGAGAGAGGGGAAGCTTTGTTACAGCACAGCGTGCTCCTGGGATAGGTAAGCAGACCCCTGCGTTCTCCTAGGTTGTTTTTGTGAATTTTGTTGTAATCCTGAAATTATGAGTATTATTGCTCAAAACCTAGTGTAAGGTTTTAGTATTAAAGTGCTTACAGGATCATAAGAGAAAGTAATATGCACTAATCTGCTACCTTCTTTTGCTGCTTGCCCATTGAGAAAATCCATTCTGGCCTGGTACACCACTCTCTGTGTGTCAGGATCTAACTCGTGATGCACAGAATTCAGTCCTTTGTAGCTGTGTATTGATAAAAATGAAAGTGATTTCAGTGTTTCATATCAGAGTATTTGTAAGCCATGCTGTACCAAAAAACCAAATATTTTTTTAAACCTAAGATAACTCTAGCTAGTGAGAGAAAAGTAAAATGGTTTTGAACCTTGCAGAAGATTAATATTCACTTAAGTGTTCGGGTGCTTTGTTCATACATCATCTGTGCAAGTTCAGCCATTGCTAATAGTTATTTTCATTGTGCTGTACTGCTTTTTCTGGAGAGACATAACATTGTTTATCTTGAGGTCATAATCTAAAAATGATAATTTCAAAATCTCTAGGGCAGCATTTGACAATATGATAAGAGAAGTGCTGCAGGTTGATTTTCATAGTAGTCTTAGCAACGACAAGTGATAAAAATGTATAGCAGTCACAAAGTTTTCAGTGAGGAGCCATGCTTATGTATTATCTCTGTTAATTTTGTTTCTCAGTAAGTGCAGATGGCAGATATACTCACATATCTTGGAAATCAGTGCAGCCTATTTTCATTGGGAAGAGCCTTAATATATTTGCATCAGTAACAGCCAGCATCCTTTTCAGTTTCACCTGAAACAAGTCTTTCAAAGAGGGTGAGCACAGATCAGGGAAGTTTTCTCTGACTTTGGTTAAAATGGTCTCCAGCATTGAGTACATTGCATCGTGGTCAAGTGGAGGAGTCAGTGTTAAAGTTGATAACTTGGTCAAGTAGTCTTCAAGGTAGAGGACATTATTGGTGCTGAGGACTTGAGTGATGGCAGCAGCTAGGCTGCTGTTAGAGAGCACGTTGCCAAGGACTGTGAGCTGGGCTAGCTGGCTGGCGGTGAGGACCTCGAGAGCTGTAAACTGTGAATAGATAGATGTGACTAAAGACCCAGTGCAAGAGTTAAACTACTGAACAAGTTGCCACATGAGATAAATTCTTCCATACAGCACTGTAGTTAACCAAACCGTTGAATATATGATGTAAACTTAGTAGGCACCATGTGGGTGTGGACTGCTGAAATCTAAGTGTTCACTGACCTGTAGCTCTAATCACCGATACTGCGATCCATAAGCAAGTGAAAGTTTCTGTCACTTTATCCCCCTGCTCCTCTATTGCTCGAGTGTTGACAGCCTGCTGGGTGAAACAGCTGAAGGAAGCCCTATTTTCAAAGTGATTCCTTACCCCATCAAAGCTGCTCCAGCAAGAAGTCAGATCATTATATGATGCATAACTTTGGAAACTCTTCCAGTTGGTCAGTAACCACTCTCTTGCTGAATTTTTTTCGCAAACTGAAAACATAAAATAATTTGTTATTTCTTGATAAACAGATAAGCATGGGTCTCCTTTGAGACCATGGGGAAGAAAAGGCTTAGAGGGACGGTACTGGGAAAAATGAAGACGAGTTTGACCCAAAGAACATCACTCTCACTGATCTCCTCTAATATAGCTTGACCTGAGTTCGGAAAAGCTGTTTAAACAATCTCATTGTGCTTCTGAAAGCATGGACATGTTACTGAATAATTTTTTTTAGAGTCCTTTAACATCTGATCATCTTAACAGCTAATTCTCATTCTGTAGTCAATACATATTAGTAGTTAATATGGGAATCTGTTGAATCTATTGCAATTATACCAGGAAAATTTGGACTGTAAATACAGATTGCTAACCGTGTGTGGTAAGGAATCTTCTAATCCAGTCAGCTACCAGTTGCCTCGTGCTGTTGTCCATCTCAGAATAAGCAGTGTCCAGAGCTTGAACCCTAGAATTCAAAAGGGACAGATGAGACAAACCCTGGTGCCCGCTCCTGGTATGAATAACAATTTGTAGCTCATATTTCCCTTCACTTCCTTCTCTAAGTTGAACACCAGAAATTCTCTTTGGGTGCATGATAGAAACTGAGATAACCCTTTGTGTTCTAAGGTGAATTTGTAAAGCCCTGTTCATATCCTAGCTAATTTATTCACATCTCCGTCCTGCATTACGTCTTCTTCCAAGTTTCTACCTGCCTCCGCTTATCTCCTTCACCAGCTCCTCTCTCTGGGAGAGGTTCCCAAGAGGCACAGAATATAATAGTAAAAAATGTTATGTATGTCTGATAAATATATGCTGCTTTCTTACATGGCTGGAAGAGAAACAATCATGTGACACTGATTCCAGTGAGCAAACTGCACTGTCTGGACAGTGTACTGCATTTGTCTTGTTCTTTGCTGGCAACTTTCACGTACTGGGCCCTGGGATCTCATTCTGTCTTTGATTTTTTTCCTAGCTCTATCTTTACTGTTCTGTGGATTGATTGTAGTAAGACAAATTAGGAACAGACATAGCTGGCAGGAAAAGACATCAAAATTCAAGTTTTAAAAAGTACTGTTTGACAATGCAATGTATTTCCTGGTTCTATCAAACCACAGGCACATGTATACCATCTAATTAGACCCTGAGCTTAGATCAGACGTACACTGTGGCCAGGCCATCGCAAGTTACTGGAAGCTGTGCCATGCAGTCCAGGATGCTGGTGCCAATGGAGGGAAGGTAGGCATGCAGGGTCTCCTGGAACCAGGATGCCAAGAAACCTGCATTTGCAACTTTAGGATCAGACTTCACAACTTCCCATGCTGCATTTAACATGAAGGCTTTGGTGGCTGATGCAATCTGGTCACTGCGCACCTGAAAACAAGACGGAAAATGCTGAAAGTATTGCTGACTTATTATGGATATTATTAGCATGCTTAGGGATAGTGCCAAGACAAGAAACTCTTTGTGGTAGATTCTGCACAATCACTGGGACAAGAATGCCATCCCTTTGCCAAGGTCTTCAGGTTGGTTGTTGTCATACTTGTCTAACTGGAAGTGACTTGTCTGGATGGGGCCAGACCAGGCTGGATGGGGCTTTGAGCAGCCTGGTCTAGTGGGAGGTGTCTCTGCCCACGGCAGGGGGGTTGGAACTAGGTGGTCTTTAACGTCCCTTCTAACCAGAACCATTCTATGATTCTTGAGAAGATACAGAAATTGCCTGTGTGCTTTGAATCCCCATACATAATGCCAAATAAGTTCATCTATACTGCCTTGAAAATTACTCCTAAGAGTGGCTTGAGCAAATCTCTTTTCTTTGGTGCTGACACTGTACTAGGAGCATGGACACGGCAAGAACCGTGTCTGGGCTGAAAGGTAGTAACTTGTTCGGGTAGGCTGTGCTCTCTTCAACAGAGAGAAGTAGTAAATGCAGGTAGAGACGGAGAAGGAGGTGTTCAGCTGAGTAGAAAGTAGATTTATCACCTCAGTAGCCAGACTCCTCTTCTGTTCTTGTTAAGGAGAATGGAAAAATAAAGTTTTGAGGAGGATTTGGAGGGGAAGAAGGGGAGAGAAAGCTGGTTTGTACTGAAACTTGTGCTCACGTTTTTGTGTAATCGTAGTAACAACGTACTAGAGAGCTGGGGCTGTAGACTCCCCAGGTAACTATTGACTAGTCTCTGCTCACGTAGCAGCATGGGGGAAAAAAACAGTCAAGTACTCGACTATGGATGTAGCCCAAGCTAAAGATCCCCTGTGTATGGTCTGAAGAGGGAGCTGCTGATGGTCCTCCACTCTGATGCTAATATTACCTGCACACTGATTTCATTTAGAGCAGTTTGCAGCACTTCACTGTTGACCTGTTGAAACAAGAGCAGGAAAGCCCCTTGGTCCAGAAGAGCAGTAGGGTCTGTGATGTAGCACGTGAGGATGGAGGAGAGTTGCCTTGATGTCAGCTTGGTGCCCTGAGACATACACAAGTGTGTTAACGTCAGAAGAAGGGTAAAGATCTGTAAGTCCAGGGTCAGAGTTTGCAGTTCCCTTGCTCTTGATACAGACAAGAAGGAGTGGCCAGGCTTGCAGCCTTTTGGGGTAGTTAGTAGGAGAGACCTTTCGGAGGTGACTTACTGAAGCGCAGGCATACTGCCGAAGGGAAGGGCTGCACCAGTCACCGCTCTTCAGGATAGAGCTTAGATTTGAACTGGAAAGGAAGCAGGAAACATTGAACGTTTTCAACTAAATGTCTGATGAGAAAAGGGATTGGTGAGCTGCAGAGAGCTCAGGTTCTCTTGGTGAACTTTTTGGGAGATCGTATTTTAGCACTAACACAACCTCTCCCAAGCAGCATGGATACAAGTTCCTAGGGGTGCCTACCTGCTTTCAGAGGAGCAATATGTTGGAGCTGTGAAAGAAGAAAGAAATGTATGACACTAATATTTTAGTCTCTCCCTTTGAGGATATGTATGATGCTTTCCTTTGTGTACAGAAAGTATTGACAGTCCTTCCAGTTTCACATTTGACAACCTCTCCCTTCAGCTCCTTGTGTTTGTTATTCATGTTGTGTGGGAAATTGTGGATGTATAATAGTGTTTCTTGTCAGTGCTGGTCTGAGACTGCTGAAGGGCTCTAAACAGCTGTTAAATAAGTGATGCAGAAATTTTACATGGCTTCTATTCAGGGACACCTCCTAGGGGCATCAACTTTCCTAATACTTCCATTCCGCTCTTTTATGTGCCTAGACCCAGTCCAACAGCTCAAGTGTACAAATGGTACCTTAGATACAAACAAAATTTTACTTACACAAGAAGAATGCTGGACACTGTGAAAAGAAAGGAGAGAAAGCAGTGGTTAGGACAGTATTCATAACGTGAAATAGGATGTAATTTACTCAGGCTGCCAGCTACAAAGCAACGACTCCTGTGTTGCCTTGCCCTGTTTGCATCAGGCAAACCATTGGGATGGGCTGAAAGATGTCCGGTACCACAATGCACCTGCTGTTCAGAACAGACTGGTCGCTCTCAGCTCAGGGCAAATTGACCAGATTCTTGACTGGTGCAGGTCAGTGTTCTGGTGGAGCTGCACTCATTCCAGCCAACAGATCAGCTTTAAAGCAGGAATCCTCCCTGGCTGCAGAATTATACCCTCTCTCCTTCAGCCCATGAGTTTGTGGAGCTCTGTGAAGTATTGCAAGTCTTTGTTTGTAACCTCACGGAGATTCCCTTGCGCTAGATTGCTCTTAAGCAGCTGTTGATGAGTGAATAAAATGGCATTTTGACTATTATAAGTGGCTATTACAGGTAACCGATGTTACTTTTAAGTGCCTGCTGTGTGATCGATAACCCAGAAACGAAGTTTTTACAGCATTCAGTGATGTTACACACATACCTGATTTAAACTTTTTACACATGGCCCTAAAGAAAAAAAAACCACAAGCGAAATAGTTAGATGAATGGACATAAACTGATTTTCTTCTAACTATCATAGACTCCCACAGAAATGCAAGAACAGAGACTGGTGAGCATGAAATTAAGCTCATTTTTCGTCCTTCACTGGTTTATGCTCATCTTTCTTATATACTCAGCTATATACTAATACTGAGCACACATCCTAATGATTCATGCTATTCTTGTTACATGGCATTGCATGTTCAGTGTTGGAGCCCAAACCACACTGCAAAGTCTTGACAACGCCAGAGACGCTTCGCTCTGTTGCTCCAATTACTATATCCAGCTCTGTGGGAATCATCCCTCAGCACAGTTGTTGATCTGAATTGACTTACCTAAAATGAGCAAAGTTATTAGTGCAGTTAAAAGTGGTGACCTTTCTTTTCCCTTCATTGTTCTTCTTTTCTTGAGTGGATCACCTTTTCAAGCCTAAAAATGCATAAATGATCTGTGAATTGTCTCTTTTTACTACAGATACTCTCCTGAAGTTCTGTGGAAATTCTCCTTACTGCATGGATTGTCAGGCCCAGCACTCTGCAAATGGAGCTGGAGAACTGTGGAGTGCTCTGAGCACATCCAGTCTGGCTGTAGACTTCCTTACTTCTTACTGGAACCAACTCCCTCTTTAATTGCTGTAAGGGCTTTTGGCCTTTTCTGAGGTGCACTCAAAGGGCAGGTGTAGGTCCCTGCAGAGTGAATGGAGGCTCACTGTCAGTGGGTGTACTTCTGTAAGTTGTCTCTGGCTGTATTGGAAAGCTGCTCTGGGTTTGTGCATGCTACAGCTTGGAAAATGAAGCTATACGGCAAAGGATCCTCCTGGCATCTCTGCTTACATCCCTTGGAGCCAACAGCAGCTCCATTATGGTGATGGTGACCCGGGTTCGCCTTGCTTCTGGGGTGGTTGTTAGTGCCAGGGAAACTTCAGTGACCTCAACACTTGTGAAAGGAAACAGACTGAGGCGATGGGTGCCTTGTGCAAATAATCAGAGCTAGTATTAATCACCAGTGAACAGAAACATTCCTCCAGCACTAAAAGAGACTCCTAAAATTTGATTGTATTTTTTTCATAAGAGTCTCTAAGTTGTTATTTTTTTTGCCTGATTTACTTTGTCAGCTATCACATTCTGCCTGATGACCAGAGAGTGAGATTGTGCTTATATTAGAAATTCTCAAATACAAACATAATGTTTTTCTCTGTAACGTATCTCACTGCAACACAGCACAGAGCCTGTACCACAGGTCCCTCCAGTCTTTCAATCAGTGTAGTAATACTTTGCCTTGAGAGTCAAGTTTCAAGTATCCTATGTCCTAGAGCAGCCACAACCACTGACAAATCACTGTTTTGAAAGCGTGTCATGTTTTACCCATCTTTTTCACTGTGCCTTCCTGTTTCTATCTTTTCTTTGAGCACCTTGCTTTATTATTTAAAAAAAACCTTGAAAGCGATAATGGAATGGCTGGAATTGGCCAAGAACAGCATCCAGTTCAACTGGAGATCAGTTGCTCTGCCAAATTATGTGGAAGAGCAGCAACATACACATTCCTACATAGAGAACCAACTTGCTCATTAACAATCATTAACTTAGTTATTTAACAGAAAGAGAAATTAGCCATACCTCCCAAAACTTACTTTTTCTCTTTCCAGAACCTCGTGAATTCTAGAAAGCAGCATGTAGTCCAGCAGCTGACTGCAGGAGTAGCTCTTTCTTCAGTTGTCACCTTTTTATACGGTGATATCCAGCTGATCACAGGGGACGTTGTGAGTGATGCCAAGTGACTTTGACTCTGTTCCAAGGAGTGAAGGCCCAGCCCTTCCTGAGGCATCCTCAGGTGTCACATAACTTGTGTCACTTGTTAAAAAAATTGACCTGCAGTAGTAGTCTGTGTCCTTCTCCACCCATTCAGCATGGAAATGAGCTGCCTTAAAGTGAGAACAGCTTTTAAAGGGGAAGGGCCAAAGCATTGATAGCGCAATTGCACAGACAATTTCTGTATTATTTTCCCAAGTAGGTTTGTGGGTGGAAGTTTAGCATTCCCTGGAGAGCTCAGAACCTGTCAGAATTAGAGCCCTCTGTAGTCTTATGCTATAGAAGTTATGGCCAGCCAACAAAGAGGCATCACATAACACTGTTTTCATAAACTGCCACTGCAAATACTGGTTCTTGTGCACTTATTCTGCTTATTGGTACAGGAAACTTTTCCTCAATAATAGTGTAAAGAAAAGCATTAAGTCTGTGTTAGCTGTAAGGACAGTTTCCTTGCAGGCTTGTTTGGATACTTATGGTGTAATGAGATGGGTTAATCTGTTATGCTGTACTTCTGAGCCCAAAGGGGTTGTTTGAATAAGATTACAGTCATTGTGTTCTCATGTAATTTTTCTTAACTATTTCTTCTATTCGGCTATCTCTTTTTGGTTCAGAAAAGTGCTCTGTATCCTAAAAACTTTGAAATTGGTGCAAACTCTTGCTGAATTGAATGCAAGAACTTAAGAACAGGCACCTCTGAATTAGCCCTGTGAATCCCTGGTTTCAGCTGTCTGTGTCAGAGGAATTCTTAAACCAGAGGATGGAGATTTATCTTTGTGTTTAAGTGCCCATGGTGGACTTCTCTTCATGAATTTTTCTAATTGCATTTTGGCATCCCTGGTATCCTGTGGCAATAATTCCATTCCTGAACTCCCACTGTGTGGAAAGATGCTTCCTTCTGCTTGTTTGGAAGCTTCTGCCCAGTAATAGAAAGTTTGATGGGATTTTGCTTCAGAGAAGGTAGCTGAAGACCTTGGAATTGTCAGAGGGCTTTGCCAGGAGCTGGACTGCTGCTCTACTGAGTGATACAGGAATGTGAGGGAAGATTACAGCCACTGGAATGGCCAGAGCCATTTGAACCTCGGGTAGTCAGACACATGCTTAAGGTCAGAAACATAAGGGAGATTTTAGAAACACCGATGCAGGCTGATGGGCGTGAGACCAATTTGTCTTCTTGGATATCTTTGATTTAAAGAAGTTTTGTGGGTTCTGTTTTAATGTCAAGAGGACAGTTTGGGAAGAGGAAGTCTTTTGTTTTTGCATGGGCTCCTGGTGTAGTTGTGCAACAGGATCAGTTTCATTTCAATAGTGAAAGGAAGGTGAATATTTAGCTTTAGGGGAGGTGAGTCATGCTGCTGTGTCATACGTGGTCATTCCTTTTAATCCTTGCCATTTGCAAGGACTGTGCCAAGCTCCTATTAAAGTGGACACAGTTGATCTATTATTTGGTGCCATCTTTCAGAGCTTTTCTTTCTTCAGTACAACAGAAGGTAAGTATATCCTCGGGGCAGGCTGCCCTGTAGGGAAAGGTGTTTTGAATGATGAGCATGGACTGAGATTTACCCCAAACAAACCTGGCACACTGCCTGTGTACCTCTGCATTCTCTGGGGCATCGTGAGAGGCGGCATTTGAGCTATCAGATATTAGGGCTACAGTCTTCCTACATGAGGTCAAGGATATGAACTTTCTTTAAACGTGGAATCAATCCCACACTTGGCTCTGCAGGCACTGAGTTATCAGTGTCTCATGCATTACTTCAGAGCACAGACATGTTCTAATAACTACAGCAATAAGCCAGAGAGGTTTTATATCTTTAGTTGCATTAAGGTAAACTACATAGATTTTATTTGTTGCTTTCCTTCATATTTGGTCTTTGGCAGTGTAATTTACCTCTTCCTCCTCTGTTGGCAAAATGAATTTTTAAATTAAATCCACAAATCTTGCCCTTTACAGCAATTTTCTGTTGGGGACGGGTATTTTTCTTTTGTTCTATTTTGTTTTTTCTAGGCTATGTTCTGTATTTTGCTTCACACATATCATCTTGCACGTGATGCACGTGAGAAGCTTAGAATAAAATACCTGTTTGTTTCCTCCTGCACATTAAAACTAGCTGTAAATATGAACATGAACCTGAGTTTAACCATCATATCCCTGAAATGGATCAGCATGCATTTTTTTGTGGCAGCGTGCGTGTACTGAGCTGGTGCTCAGAGCTCCTTTATTTCTGAGAGGAGTGCCTGTACCCCCATGACCATCAGTGTTCTCAGTGGACATGTGCAGCTAGTCCTGCCCGAATGTCACAGGGACTCAGCAAGGCTGGGGGTGTTTTCATGTCTCTCCTGCAGTGTACCGTACCAGCTGAACAAATGCCTACAAGCACATTGGTATCTGGAAAGGGCGTTGCAGGGTGTACCTGCACCACAGGTCCTGTTCTGCACCCCAGGCAGCACACACAGACGAGTGCCACCCGATTGCTGGTGGCATTTGTACGGAAATGAGGACTGGGTGACATCCTCAGTGGTAGCAGCTCCTGAGGTATGAGGCCCACAGCCGCCCAGGTGAGAGTCACTGTTCAATTCTGCAATGAGGAAGAGGCTGATAATAAATTATTGACTCTATTATCAGTGGCCCATTACAATTACTGCATTAGGGGGTCAGTTCTGGGATGTAGCTGGGAGGAAGCTGCTCCTAGGGCAAGCAAATGGAAAAGTACGGCCACTCTATTGACTCTCTGCTTCACAGGGGTCAGGCCCTCTTATCCAGTGGGAAGGGAGTGTAATGGGATGGGTATTACACCCTAGGGCATATCTACTTGAGGATTAACTTAAATTTGGTATTAAAACTGGTAGCAAAACTGAATCACCCTTCAGGTGATGTCTTCATATGGATGTGCTGCAGTAAAACAAGACTGCTTGAAAGTCTCGTTTTACCCTAAAATGGCACAATCTTTCTCATCCAGCTAATCCTTTATCTCCAGGATTCAGCCACCACCATATGTCTGAGAGGGATTGTGTCAAACAAGGGGCTGAATATCTCAGTGAAAAAGAGAGTTACAGTGTGTCACAGACCACTTGATGGGATCAGGGAACTGGAAGGAAGGTGAGCATAAATAACAGCACAGTTGGAATTAGTTTTTGCATATTTACATCTCAAGAATGAATGACCTCGGAAAAATGTCTTTCAGAAGCATTTCATTGCTGAGATAGTTTGTTATGCTTCATCTCCCAAAGCTTTGTTAGCCTCACTGCTGCTATGCCATCTATCTGCCTTACCCTTTTTTATTGATAACAAGACAGTACTGTGACAAAGTGGTCCTTCTTTGTGAGCATTTTGTGGTGACAGTGGAAATGCTTAAAAAAATAAAGGATCTGACTCTCATTGTCATATATTTCTATGTCAATCTGGACTCACTTCTGTGACTTATATGTTGCATCTCTGCAGTGTGGTCTGGAACAGAATCTATCATGCCTCCTTCATTTCCTTCTTCCCCGTGAGATGCTGTGTGCCTTGTCTGGGAAGTCAAGCTAGACTCCCCAACTGTTTTCTGCAGTAATGTTTTCACACATAGCCCAGGATCTCAGCATCACCATTGTGTTAACTTGCTCTCTCCTTCTGAGGCTCTTTCCATTTTGTGTTTGTCTCCTGGCATGTTACTTTCCTCACACTTCAAATGTAATTCTGTGCCTAAAGGTGAGCTCAGTTTTCTGAGGTACCTTAGCACACGGAGAAATCTCAGTGAACCGTAACATAAAGGAGCATTAAGCGGCTTCAGAATTATTGTGCTGTTGAGATGACATTTGAGTTTCATGTCCTTGCCTATCTCAGGAATGCTCTAAATCACTTCAGGAGTAAACAAGACCACGGAACAGGCTTTTTCTGTTCATCAGTGCATAACTGTGGAGCTGAAAATCTCCAGATGTAGCAGCTGGAAGTGAAAAAAAGCAACTGTTTTTAGAGAGCATGGTCACAGACACTTTAGGAATGCTTTTGGATGGATAACTCTAGTTATCTGCCACCACTGTCTAATTGCCCTCAGCAGAGATGCTAGAAGCTGACTTTGGCTCATGTAATTGCTTGTTGGTCAACCTCCAGCATAACATACTTATTCTGGGATCCTCTGTGCTTCACTCAGAGTAAGAGAAAAATCCCTAGGTGAAGCTGTTTTATTCTTTTTCAGCCTTGTCTCTTGATAGCTTTTGGACACACAGCATGCCAACAAGGCGTATCTTGGTGTTCTGGCTTTTGTTCAAGGCAAAGTGTGAGGAATTTTTGGGAGAAGTCTTTGTTATCTTTAAAGGCCTTTAACCATTCCTTTTTTTTTTTTTTTTTCTCTCAGTACTGCAGAAACAGTTTTTGGCACTTCTCGGTCTTAAGGTTTGCTGTTCTTCGCAGATCATGAAACAAGAGCAAAGCAAAATTCACCTTGCATTTGAGTGAGACCCATGTATTCCTCTTTGGTCTCACTTCAAACTCCCCAACATCAGCTGGAGCAAAGCCTAGCTCTTCCCTCTCTGAAAAGATAGTGTATCATATTGTACACGGAGGCCCTCCACAAAGGACTGTGATGCCCAGGTCAAAGCTTTCTGCCCAGGTTGTGGGGAACAGTGACTGTGCAGTCCATATTTTGCAGAACATGATGTTTCCAAATGATACTCACTTAAAGTTAGCAGATAAAATGGTCAAAATGGACAAATCCCACATCGTAACCCCAGAGACCATTCAATTTATGTAGTTAATAAAGCTGAATTAATAAGACAACACTTGGGAAATATGTCACGTAGCTCTGTTACATGATGATAGCCCATTACACACACACAGAGAGGTGTTTCTTCTGCATTGCTGGAGATTGGAACAAAAGCATTTGGGATTTGGTGTTTGTCAAAGTTGTATCTACATTACAGAATCCAGCTGGCCCTAGCCCTTGGTGCAGACAATGTGGCCCGTGGGATCGCAGGTTTGGGACTCGGGTGGTGTCTTTCCCTGCTTTGCAATGTATTATCGTTCTATAGCAAAGTCATTCTGCTGTGAAGGTGCTGCGTGCTTGTGAAGCCACTTTTGGGTGTGGGAGACACGAATGAGTTCCTGCCATGCAAAGGCATCAGTTAGACCGGTGTGACACAGAGCACCCTGCCCAGAATTAAAAATACAACTGATGACTCAAATCTGGATCAAATCCACTGAGAATCAGTTTCCCATTTTCAACAAGGATTGGCTGAAGGTGACCATGAGTGGCCAATTTCTGAAAGCCCTCAGTTGCTCATTTTTTTATGAACTTGTCCAAACTAATGTTTCCTATGTTTTGTGAGTTATTGGTCAATGTCTGATTTGCTAACTGTGACTTTTTCTTAGACCACATTCTCTGACATTTTCTTAGACCACACTCAGAGACTCTTGCCAAGCGATGTTTGATTCTAGGGATGGAGAAGGACTTTTTCTTGTCAAGTCAAATGGAAATGTATTGTTAAATGTATGATGTAAGTCCATAAAATTAGAGGATAAGCAAGCACCATGGAAAGATTTACAGTACAGACTGAAGAAACATAGTATTAAGGAGACTAAGTCAGCAATAGTTAGAGACTTTTTTTTTTTAATAGTAGTTAAATCTTTTTGGAAATAGCTGTTGCAGATGTTGCTCAGTTTCCATGTTTTGGCTTAAGTCAGCTTTGACAGTAACACCAGTTCATCCCGCTTAGTTTCATATATAGCTGTTGCTCTAGCATGAAGACAGCTACAGAGGCAGATTTTTACTTTTGTTCATTTGACAAGTCATCAGCAGATACTCATAAAGAAGGAGAGAACTTGCTGGATCATGTAGGAGGGTCAGGGGCTGAGACACAAGAATGGTGGCCCTGTGGTCATTTGTCTATAGAGGGGCATAGTTCATATTTCTGTCTGTGAGAAAAAGTCACAATTCAAAATGTGTTTTTGTTCTGAATTGGAATGAAATCAGAAGTACAAGAATATATGACTGAAAAGAAATAACAGAAATGACTAATGCTTGTCTTGCATATTTTCCAGTAAAGTTTCCACAAGAACCGATACTGTTTTGTGAAACCTTCCAGCTTGGTTAAAACAGCTTCTTCCCCACGGCGTTTTCCCCAGGTAAGTGACTTAGCAGAGACCTCCAGTGGCGGCGCGAGAGACTCCCAGGAGAGAGCTGGTGGGTTAGCAGGGCTGAGCTCCTGGTGCCCTCTGGTGATTGCATGCTCCTTCTGGCAGCCTGGTCCCAGGGACATGCTGGCAGACAGATGTCATGAGCCCACAAAGCAAGGTGCGGTGGAGGCAGTAGGGCTGTGCTCAGCTCCGCTGGCTTAGTGCAGTGACCCTTATGGAGGGCTGACAGGTTGCAGGAGACAGGAACAAGAACTGACCCTGCAGTGCTTTTCTTACTTTCCCCCTCCCCATTTCTCTCTACAGCCTCTGACATTGTTTAATGTCCTATATTTCTCCTGTCCCGGAAAATAAGGACACAGCCAGGCAAATTGTGTTTTAAATATGATATTGGGCCAGGTTCGTTGATTGTCCTGCCTGGTACATGTTTACTTTTCATCAGACACATACATGCAGTAGGAAGGGGTTAAACCTTCCTTATCTCACCCTACAGAGCAGGTCACTGCAGGGGGCAGGACAAGGCTGGATACTGTGAGCTGAAGTGAATCTCTTGCGGGTGCTCAGCATAGCAGGGTGCTACATGAATGTGGGGAGAAGGTACTTAAGAAGGGTGTTTAGGGCTGGCAGCCTTTGACTGATAGGGGGTTAGGGAGAGTGAGAGATGGGTTTAGTCCTGCTAGACAATGAGTTAGACTTTCCAGTTCATGAGCTGGATCTCTGACTTTAACATAAGCTTTCTCTTTCCCTCTCTTCTTTCTTAGGGCCATGTATGACTTGTCACCCGCTATAGGTGACTATGCACACATACATGCGTGTATATATATATTTATATATAAAAGAGAGGGCACGTTAGACTACTCTGTTGCATCGCAAGGTGTCAGCCTTGCTGTAAGGAGAAGCAACTGAGGACACATAAAGTGTCAGCAGGTGGCTGACTCATACAGAAGTCTTGTTTTTCTTGAAGCTATGAAATACAGAGGCAGAGCTGCTTTGTACTTGAGAATAAGGAGTGCCTGACAATTAAAGCTATATTTTGCTGTACTTCAGTGTATGGTAGAGATGTTCCAAGTGCTGACGATACTCGCAACAGAGCCAGAAGGGGCAGGAGCATTGCTGGGTGCCTACAGCACCTCACCCTTTCTTGCCTGGCCCTCTGGAAGATGAGTGTGTGCTTTGGGAGGACCCTCTCAGGGAAAGGACGTGGGAGTTGTGAGAACATGGCACAGCAGCTGACACCGGTAGCGCTGTTCCTGGGGTGCTGGGTGCCAAATAGTTTTAATGCTGTCAGCACCATGGTACAGCCAGAACTGATGGCTGAGAGGCCAGTGTCGTGATAGCCTGGTTCTTCCTGAGCAGCCTTTCAAGGCTGGGCTGAGTTTCTGGGAGCATGTGTTAGCTCTGAGCCGCCTCCTGCTGAAAACTGGTCTTTCAATAATGTAAGTGGTCATGCTTCTTAGTCCTGCCTGCTTATGTGTCAGGATTGTCTCCAACAGGCAAAGCCTCAAGACGCTGCCCTGGTGGGTAGCTAAACAGGTAGGGTTAGAGCATTACTAAACAACACTTCTGGTTCCTAGTGCAGCCAGTTGGTCACCAGCATGAGTAGAAACCTTGTCGAGAGAGGAAGATCAGATGTCAGATTAATTACCTTTTTTTTAGGTTGGTTGGGCTTACAATTGAGGACAAGGTTTGAGTGTTAGATGTCGGTGGTTTTTGACTTTGTGCAAAACAAACATTACAGAGGAGATTATGGAAGAGAGAGGGAGGTAGGAAGCAAGCAAAATCTCTTGTGTAAACCTCTGAGAAGGTGTAATGTGGCGGTTGTGTTTTAATTCCAGCTATAAACTGATATTTGGTGCTATCTGGCCTTTTTATCCTGTTTTAATCATCTCCACTGCCTTTGTATTAGTCTCCGTGACACTTCCTTTAGCAGTGTGCAGACAATAGCTCTGGGAGTGTCGTGTGGCCAGAGCAGGGTTTGTTCTGGAGTTACTACAACAGGGAATAAATCAGGATTGAGTTTTAGTCCTGAGCTGACTGAAGATTCGACATGTTTGATGGTAGGTGGGTCTCTGAGACCCTTGGGTTCCCTCTCTTTTCCTTTGCAACTTAGAAGTAGCCTCAAGTGAAGGCTTGTTAGTGCAGGCAGGTGAGAATAGATCGTCTTGCATGAGCTGTAAAAAACAAACTTTCTGCGTTGAGTTCTGTTGACCCAACTGGCATTTGTAGGTGTGGGCGCAAGTAACATCTTGAAGCCAATAATGTTTCTTTTCATATATTCCCTGCTTGTAACTGAATGCTTAAGCAAACAGAGGTGAGACAAGCTGCTTACTTGAACCAAATATTGCCGTGTTTATAAAAATCTCTCTAGGTGACATTTAACAAGCAGGCATGTAATACTACACAGTCACATAGCTGGATGTGACCTGTGCGCTTACGCATTCTTTTAAAGATCTACACTGAGATAAGGATCAATTTGAAACTATATTGACATTGATAATAAATCTGAGGGTATAATTTTTGCTCAGTTGCTTTCTGAACCAATAGCCGATGCTGGTATCTGCCAATCCTTGAGACAGAGCTGTGCAATTTAAATGCCTGTGTGGAGAGTCAGCTCCTTTTCTGGTCTGAACTATGCCTTTGATCCTATGCCTTTGATCCTATGAATCCATTGGTTTGCAGAGAAATGTAGCTGTGCAGCTGAAATGGGCCAAAATGCTCCATGCTGCAAACGCTATGATGACTAATGTTACAGTTGCCTATTCACGCTAAAGCTCTCTCTTACCAACACTGACCACAGCAGTGTATTCAAGAGGAAAACCTTTTTTATAGGTTACCTGCAAGATGGGGCTTTCAAAAAATGCATCTTCTGCCTTAACCCAGAACCTTTCAGACTGTCAACCCAGAACATGGCTCCAGGCAAAGTGGTTGTAAGAATTATCTACTCTTAAGACAGGAGATGTTCTGATGAATACCTGGATAGCCCTTCTGACTTTCTCTTGTGTGATTCTGCAGGTAGGCAACAGCGGTTTTAGTCCAGAGCAGCAGGAATGAGGGCAGGACTGCTGTGCAGAGAAAGCAGTGATCCATGGGGCAATGCTAGTTGGTCCATTGCCACTGAAATCACAGTTCTGACGTGTGAGCGTTTTTGTAGCAGTGTTTCCTTGTTTACTTTTTTTGAGAGGTAAAGGAGGGGAAAGGTTTCACACAGCCTTGTTTCAATTACTGGGGAGTCTTCCTTTGTGTGCTAAGTCCCAGTAAGCCTGAGATCTGTACAGAGAGGATAAAAGAGTTACTTGCAAGTGATGACTGTATCATAACACCACTTTTGTGGGCTTGGAGCTGTTTATACCTTAGACCACAGATTTTGTGTCACTTTGGTCTTTATCCTCTTCTGCCAGCTCTAGACTCGGCCCTTTGTAGGGGGCTCACACAGCTCATTCTAGCTGACCCTAGCAGCAAGCTCGTCTGTTTCTTGCCCCACCAAAGAGAAGAGGTTTGTTTTAGGCTGAGGCTTGACCTTCGTGTTTCTCTCTTTCTGGTTCTCTGTCCAGTCTCCTTTGGAGATCCTTCTAAAAGCTGCTGTTGTCTATCACCTTCTGACCTGTGGTCCAAAGGGTAATTAAGCAAAGGATTGGACACCGCAGCTGTGTCATGTTGTTCTTCTCCAGAACTCTCTGATGTAGTTTACCTTGTTTGGGCGTTTTGGTGTGATTTTATTCTGTGACCTCTTCTGTCAGTATATGCATATGAGATTAATTCTTAGATGAGCTCACATAACGGAGGGATCTAGTGTGATGGACATGGAAACAAAGAATGAATTTAGTTACCCTTTTAGAGCTGTATGTCTCCAGATCCTCTTTTTATAACTGGATCATGTTGTCCCAGCAGGGCCCTGACAGATTTCTTCTTCATGAGGCAACCAATGGTTCTATGATTCTGCAAGAAACAGAAAAATAACACGGAGTTTTTGAAAAGTATCATCTTGGAATGGGTCCAGAGGAGGGCCACAAAGATGATCAGAGGGCTGGAGCAGTTCTCCTATGAAGACAGGCTGAGAGCGTTGGGGTTGTTCAGCCTGGAGAAGAGAAAGCTCCAGGCAGACCTTATAGCAGCCTTCCAGCACCTAAAGGAGGCCTGTAGGAGAGATGGGGAAGGACTCTTCATCAGGGACTGTAGCAATAGAACAAGGGGTAACGGTTTTAAACTGAAAGAGGGGAGATTTAGATTAGATATCAGGAAGAAATTCTTTCCTGTGAGGGTGGTGAGGCACTGGCCCAGGTTGCCCAGAGAAGCTGTGGCTGCCCCATCCCTGGAGGTGTTCAAGGCCAGGCTGGACGGGGCTTTGAGCAGCCTGGTCTGGTGGGAGGTGTCCCTGCCCACGGCAGGGGGGTTGGAACTAGAGGATCTTTAAGGTCCCTTCCAACCCGAACCGTTGTATGATTCTATGATCTTATATCCAGAAGCTTCTTTTGCTTTTCTGTTCAGTTATGACAGTTTGATTTTCTTTGCTAGGTGGTATTTGCTTTCAGCCTTTGGTATGCCTTTATATAATTTCCACACCATCTGCAATATTTCAGTCTCTTAACCGCCCCTTTTGGTTCCTCTTCAGCAAGCGTTCCTATTTTGTGCTCTGTTGTTCCTGTTCTTAAACCTCTCCTCCTGATTCTGGGACTGTATTTAGGGTTAATGAAAAGGAGTACACTGGTGGGGCTGTCTGAACCCAGTGAGTCTCGATGGCCCTTGCAAGGTTACAGAGGAGCTCGGCTGTGGTCTCACATATTAGTAAAAGCCTGAGCCCCATCCTGTACAGCCAGTACCAAACCCATGGTGAAATGTTCTGTGTTAGCCCTGTTGGGGTACTGCTGTCTTCTGTGATTTACTGGCCCTTGGGTCCATGTTTGATGGGTTTTTTTCAGCTGTGGTGTGAGCATGTATCTGCTCAGGCAGCTTCTTCAGAGTGCTCTCTTGAGCATAATGGGAGACTTGACTTTTCTGAGAAAGCACAAAGCCCCTTTTGTTCTGGATGAAAACCGCTGGGAAGTATAATGACTTTGGGCTGAGCAGGGCGTGTGGCATGTGTGGTGGAGATGGGATAGGGAACGATTTATTGTCTGTTGCCACACCTGGCTTAACATGGCAGGAACACCTCAGCAGTTAGTTGTACAATTTAGTGTTACTGAAGAACACTTGAGCCACACTTGATGCTATACATGCACAGTCAGGTTGGGTGAGAAGAGGGTTATTAAGGCACTGACTCATTTTCCCATGGTACAAAACTACATAGAATCATAGAATGGTTCGGGTTAGAAGGACCTTAAAGATCCTCTAGTTCCAACCCCCCTGCCATGGGCAGGGACACCTCCCACTAGACCAGGTTGCTGAAAGCCCCATCCAGCCTGGTCTTGAACACCTCCAGGTATGAGTCATACACAGCTTCTTTGGGTAACCTGTTCCAGTGTCTCACCACCCTCACAGGAAAGAATTTCTTCCTAATATCTAATCTAAATCTCCCTTCTTTCAATTTAAAACTGTTACCCCTTGTCCTATCATTACAGTCCCTGATAAAGAGTCCCTCCCCGTCCTTCCTGTAGACCCCTTTAGGTACTGGAAGGCTGCTATAAGGTCTGCCTGGAGCTTTCTCTTCTCCAGGCTGAACAACCCCAACGCTCTCAGCCTGTCTTCATAGGAGAACTGCTCCAGCCCTCTGATCATCTTTGTGGCCCTCCTCTGGACCCGTTCCAACAGGTCCATGTCCTTCTTGTGCTGAGGACTCCAGAGCTGCACGCAGTACTCCAGGTGGGGTCTCACGAGAGTGGAGTAGAGGGGTAGAATCACCTCCCTCCACCTGCTGGCCACGCTTCTTTTGATGCAGCCTAGGATGCGATTGGCTTTCTGGGCTGCAAGCACGCATTGTCGGCTCATGTTGAGTTTCTCGTCCTCTAGCACCCCCAAGTCCTTCTCCTCAGGGCTGCTCTCAAGCCGTTCTCCGCCCAACCTGTATTTGTGCCTGGGATTGCTGTGACCCAGGTGCAGGGCCTTGCACTTGGCCTGGTTGAACTTCATGAGGTTTGCATGGGCCCACCTCTCAAGCCTGTCCAGGTCCCTCTGGATGGCATCCCTTCCCTTCAGCGTGTCGACTGCACCCAACAGCTTGGTGTCATTGGCAAACTTGCTCATCTCAGACCTGTCCCACTCCTGCCCATCCACTGCAGATTTCATTGCCTCCCCTTGCCTCTTGGTGTATGTGTTAAAGATCACAATGCAGAACTGGACTTCACTTCATACTTGCTATCACCAGGAAGTTCATATGTTTGAGAAGCGTGGGAGGTGATGTGAAGGCATTGGATTATTTTCAGTTAAGGAAAAAGGAGGCTTGTGGAGAGGGAGGAATGCAAGAGGGAAGGGAGACAGAAAGAGGTCTCCTGTGTAATGGTGTTGAGCTAGAAGTGATTGTTATTACAGCTGAGCTCTAAAACCCCCCCCTCACAGGCCTATGCAAGGGCTGGCTGCACCTCTGTCAGCCTTGGTAGGTACAATTGCACCATGGTGCAAGGGGTGGACTGGGCAGTCTCAGAGTCCCCTCCCAGCTCTATACTTCTTGGTAAGAGAAGGTCTCTAGTCATCTCACACTGAAAGCAAGTTTTACCAGCATTCCTCGTACATGCTTTGTGTTCCCATTTGTCTGCAGCTGAGAAGCCTGATGCTGCAAAATTAGAAAAGTTCATAAAGGGTGGGGACAGCAGTGCTTAGGAAGGCAACATGGTGCAGATGAGACTAATGACAGGGAGGGCTCTGCTTCTGGGGAGGTGGTAGCTGAGGACGTGCTAGGCTCTGTCCCCTGAAAGACTTGTCTGCTCAGGTGTGCGCTGCAAGTATCTTATTCCCACTTAGTCACAGTTGCAACCTGGATCACTGTATGCTGCTAAGGATATTCAGATAATAGGAATAAAGCTCCTAAACCATGTCCCTTCTGGTTAGCATGAAGGTTATTGCTGAATTATAGGCATAAAACCTGATTTTCCAGAATCATGTCATTTTGTGCGAGACGGTGAGATTCCCCTTTCTGGCAGTCCATCAGGGTGATCTTACCCTGCTCTGAAAACTGCACTGACATGCTAAGCAGTGCTGAGCCTCCTGTGGTAAAGTGACTGTGTCCTTGGGCTGGGACAGGCTGGGATCTGAAAAGTGCAGGACTACCTGCCAGAGGCCAAACTGCTCTTCCCAGCTTTCAGTGCTACAAAGTGGTGGAGCTGGATATGGCATCACATCCAAAAGGTAAAAATCCTCTGTCTGGAGGCCTGTTTCAGAGAGCTGTAATTCTCGCTTAGGCTTACTTGAGTAGATGCAATGCTATAAATCATCTCCAGACTTATTCTATGTAATTATCAGGATTTTGCTTTGGCATGAAGTGTGCAAAAATGCCTCACCTATTGCTGTGTTGAAATCATTGCCTGTCTTCCCGTCTTTGAGCTCCTCTGTCTGTCTTCATCTCCTCAACTGTATGCTCTTGGAATCAAAGACCTTCTTGTTGGTATCACACCTAGCACTCCTGGATGTGTGCTTATGGCTCATAGGTGCTAAAGGGTGAACGCAAATGGCAGGTACTGCATGGTTCTGCTTGACCACCCTGCAGACAGACTTAAGAAAAATACTGGATTGTTTACAGATGAAAGTTCCTTCTTGACTTTGTGAACTGTGGTTTCCCTTCCTGAAAGGGGGGGGTGCTCTGCACACCCTTTAGGTATGCATGACTTCCTGGATGACATGAGCAGAAAGTCCTGACGCTTTGCATTGCCCCCTCCCATGGTTTCCTTATCTGAGGCTGAGGCTCAGTGTTGTTTTTTCTGCTTTTCAGATCTCTCCTGTTCTTGCATTTCACTTCTCGATGCCCTGGGGAAGACCCATAGATCTGGCTGAGGTTGACAGAGGCCTTCAGTGCCACATGGTCTTCGTTGCCATCTTGATTGACTCTTATATGGACCTGCAGTTCGTCCAGCAGCATGTCCAGAGCTCCCCAGCAACACATGCCTATCGGACCCTCTGTCATGGGCAGTCTGCTTGCAATGTTGAATTTACAAAAGGTGCAAGATGCTGAAAGCTTTGGTATTTGAAACCTGATTGAAGGATCCCAATCCATCTCAAGAACACCTCATTTGGATATGCTGGAGAAGAGGCTTCTTGCTTTGAACTAGGAGTCCGTGAATCTGACCATTTACAAAATAATGCATTTCAAGTTCATATAGATTTGGGTAGCTTAGGATGGGTGTTGATGAGAGTCACTTTGATGTTGGGCATCCTGTGCACTTCTGAGTCAGACAAACTAATTTATGAATCAGTGTTACACTAGTTCCAAAATAGCTGATAAACATGTTAAGTGGGGTAAGAAAACTGAGAGTGTGGGGAGAGCTGGGCTTTGGGTACATGTTGTGATGTTGTGAGTCAACACTCTCTTTTCTTGGTGTTGTTACAAACACATGAGTTATAGGTGGGCATGATGGGGCAAGCTTAAGCCTGGGACATAACTGGCTCATGGAAAAAACTTCTCTTGAAAAGCATCACCAAAGTGACCAAACAAAGATTGTTCAAACCTGAAGATGCAAAATGACTCCACTGCATCCAGAGAAATTGAGACACTGTGGGCAATTTCTTAGTGACTTGGGAGATCAGATCCAAGGGTCAGTGAAAAGAAGTCTGAAATGAGTGGACTATAGTTGAATATCCATCCCTTGTTAGAATCTGTAGCAGGTCTCATTTTTATTCTTGCAGATTATGCTTGCCATGTTTTCCTTACAGAAGTGCTTATAGGTTGACCATTAGCTTGAGGAGAACTCAAGTTCAGGCACAATCAGGAGATCCCCCTGATTGGTGATGCATAGGTCTGGGGAGATCATGGGGAACAACACCATGTGTGCTTCAGCTGGGGAAGGAGCAAACCCATTCCTCAGCTCCTGCAGCATGCAGTTACTGCATAAAGACCCCTTAAAACCAAATGTGATCTCTTTAATAAGAACATTGTTTAGTTTTTAGAATAGAGCAGCCTGCAGGAATTAGGAAGCCCATGAAGTTATGTCCTAGGAACTTTGCAGCAAGGAAATAAATGCAGGTTTGTTGAGGGAAAGGTAACTTCTGGTGATAGGGAGACAGGGATCTTTGGGACTGCAATTCTGATGCCATTGGATAACAGTGGTCTCATTGTTGTGGTGCTTGTGAGTGCTAATGAGCTGCTGCAGTGAGTGCTGATGCAAGAGCCCATGTGGCACTTGGGTGCAGATGCTGGGCACCTTGACATGAGGCCAGTGTGCCATGAGCACCCAGGAGCACCTCAGCAAGCATTCATCAAGGAAGTAAGAAAGATGGCCATGCTGTGGAATTTGCCTGCACCAATCGTAGCCTTTTATCCCCTTGCAGGGCTGCATTTTTTTATTTCAGCTATCCTGATTCCTCTGTCCTGAGTGGAGAGCTCTGTGTTTCAGTTGATTGACCTCGCTGAGCCTGGAGCGGAGTTCCCAGTTTGACATACCTGTGATTGGAAAATGGCCTGTCTGACCATCAGAGGAGCTGCCATGTATTTTTCTTGCGGGTCTCCCAGGTGGAGATGATTTGGGTAAGCAAAAACTTCAAGAAAAGGGCCAAACATTTCAAACTCCACTGAAGCAAAAGTTCCTGATGACAAACTGTATTAACTAGAGGAAGGTGGTCCTAGAGTAGCTCTGTCCTGGGAGCGTGGCTTTATTTTTGTTGCCTCCTGTAACTGGCAAACACGTCCTGCGCAGCGCAGGGAGGGAATGTACCTATTCACTGCTCTCATCCTGTTCACTCCATGCAGCCTTGCTTCAGGCTCAGTGTTTCCTACTGTATCCTAGGAATGACAAGCATTAACAAATAACATTTATTCGTACTGCTAAACATTTGTATGCTCAAGTACTTACAGGTGTGTCCAGTGCTTCAAATCCATCCTGTAATTTCAGATGCAGTTTTGAGAAGCCAGAGACACGCCCCGGTTTGCTCAGTGAAAAGGAGCCCTCTGTGGATGGTAGTCCAGCACACTAAGTACCTGGCGACTAGCGGCTTGGAGGTAAGTTAACCCTCCGAACAGGGTTGTGCAGCCTCTTATCCTCCTCTGCCAGAGGGGAGCCTGACGTCAGGGCATCAATAGCAGGGAATCTAGCTTAACTAACTCTCTGAATTCTCTGCGTGCAACTCCATGCTTTCCCAGGCATAGCGGACCCTCAGTAGGTTTTTTTGTGTGCTTTGGGTCTAGTTTCAAATAGGTTTTGTGAAGGGTGTTGGCATGTGTCAGTGTGCTTGTGAGACAGTCACCTTTTAACTTTCCTACTCTGAGTTTGGTTTTGCAGTTAAGTATTATTCATGTTTGATTTTTCTTGGCTGAAATAAGGTGATTCCTTGCATGTATGAGTGCTCTGAAGACCTTTGCAGAAATGCTGCCTTTACTCCCAGGGCTGGGCTTCCTCCTTTTGGTTGGTGAGTATTACCGTGGGGGTGACGGGTGTCCCAGGAGGATTTTTCTTATCAGCAGCTGTAGCTGAGATAATGCTCAAAAGAGAAAATTGTGCTGAAAGACCATTGAATGTTACTTTGGTGGTTGCTCTAAATCTCCAACCTTTAGTTACGCTTGTTAATTATTGTATCTGTAAACCGGAATATATTCTTTTTTGTAATAAACAGGGTGGAAAGACAAAATTGGAATTCATTCTCTTCCTGTCATTGCAGAGCTGTCTGCTCACTGCTCCTTTTTTTGGAGTATCCAGGTGTCTCTGGGAAAGCACTTAAGAAATAACCTTAGCTGAATCTGATTATCTTTATATTCCCTACTTTCCCTCCATCTGTTTTTTTGGTAGTAAGGGATTCCAGAGCAGGATCTTTGTTTCTTTCAGAAAGTGTCAGTGCTTTATTCTTCCTTCCTCATCAGACTTGAGATAGCATTTGCAGTGAATATTGATGACAATAGAACATGAACTTGTAACATGACAAACAATCTAATGAGCCACCAGCTGGGGAACAGCTACATAAAGGGACTGTCAACAGTAGGCTTAGTTATCAGTAGTAACGGAAGGAAAACAAATAAACAGATAACTTTTTTTCTTTTCTTTATTTCTGTAATTAAGCAGTTGTTGCTGTTCAAAACTGACTGATGTATTATGGACACCCTGATGGAAACGTGATATTTTTTTCCCCTGCTTTTCTATTAACATCCTGTACAAGGAGGGGTGTCTATGTCCAGCAGAAGTACATAAGTTGCTTGTAAACGTTAATGACTCTTAATGCAACTGCTTTTAATTTTGGTGGTGTGTTCTCATGTTGGCCACTGGCTCAGGATGCAGGTGTGGGAAATCATTCCATTTCTTTGGGCCATGCTTGCCCCCATCCATCTACCCATCTTCTTCTGTAAATGCCCTACATAACTGGAGGTGGAGAAAAGTCAGAATATCAGAAATGTGCTGAGCTTGTAGAGAATTTGCATCCAACAGCTTTCATGCACTGCACTTTGGCGGACGGATCAAAAAGAGAAGAAAGAAAACACAACTTTCTGAAAGTGCCTAAACAGGTTTCTGAAAGGGAAGGACAGGAGATCTAAGTGTAATGGTGCCACCCTATCAACACGAATAGCCATGTTGTAAAGAAGCAGTGGGGAGACCGGGCAGTGCTCAGCAACCTTGTGGCACAGAAGTGCCCTCATGGAGGAGGAGGGACCGTGGAGAGCAGTTGAACAGTGTACGTGCGTGAAAGAAACAGTCTCTTCCATTATGGGAGGCTTCACTGCAGCCTGATGTGCCTGTGCACTAACAGAGCATGGGAGCGAAACCGATGTTTTGGAAGGGTATTGCTCCCAGCGTGGTGCACACATATCTTAGCCTTTATTGTGATGTTGTGTGATGAAGGATTTATTGTCATACATTGAGGATTTCTGTGATAGTAGGTTGGGGTCCTCTCTGATCTTGCAGAGTGCAAAGCCACCCTTTCTCTTCCTCCTTCTCCCTGCATGGGTGTTTCTGAACACTGCTCTTTTGAGTCAATGGGATGATTTGCATGCTTAAAGTTCAACATATGCGTAGGAGCTTTCCAAGAGTGGGGCCAAAGGGCTTGGCTGTATGTTTCCAAGGTGTCCAGTCCTGAGGTGAGCAGGAAGTGATTTTCACGGCGCAAACAGCTCGGCTGTGTCTGCAAGCAGGGAAGCATGGCCTCATGGCCAGCCTCTGGCACTGAAGTGTTAGCTGTGATTTTGGTAACTCTTATAGGACTTTCTCTAGGAGCGAAGTTAATGTGTGTTCGGGATAGAGGAAAGCACTGCATTTGCCCAACTATGGGTATGTTTCCTTTGCGTGTTACTTAGTCACAGTTCTCAGTTAATTAAATGATTAGAAAGGTGTAGCAGCTAGTAATCAAAAAAACTGTTATACTAATTAGGGGCTCCTCTCATCCATCCTTACAAGCTATTTTATAATCCCCTTCCTAATGCAGGTCATTGGGCTGGTGAACACATCCATACCCAGAAAAGCTGTTGACTTCCTCCTCCTCCTCTTCTTACCCATCACAGTTCAGTGATAAGGGTCTCCCATCCTGTTGATTTCTGTGCCCGATATCACCATGGGTTTGACTCACACTGCCCTGGGCCACCTTAGCCCGGTCTCTTAGCCATATGGTGTGGAGGAACCACAGAAGGTTGCTTCTGTGTTTTGATTTTGGGACTCAGCTCCTCCACATTCCCACCATGAGTCACTTCTGACCAAATATTTGTGGATAACACCAGTCCTGACTGTGCTCCCCCCACTGTGCAGTGGGAGTCACTGGTGTTTTAGAGCCATGGAACAATCATACTGAACCTGAGCTTTGTCACACCTCCATATGCTTGTTGGACACTACTCAGCCAGCCCTGGGCTAGCTGGTCCATGGGTCCGGGAGCTGGGGCATGGGTGGGGCTGATCTCTACAGCCACTTCAGCCTCCTGTCAGCTGCAGTGCCTGATCCAAAGTCACTGAAGTTGGTTCCTGCTGAGAGATAACTACCAAACTTTCATCACTGCATTATTCCTTGAACAGATGAACAAGGCTTGCAGAGAAGTGGGGGTACTCTGGGCTGCAGGGCAGACGGGCTTGCTGTGGTCTGCCATGCACTGAGATGGGTCAGAGGATGTAGCTAAAGGGGTGGGAGGGGAATGGTGCAAACTGGGCATGCCATGTGGCACGGTGGTGGGTGAATGCAGCGAGGGATGGCTGTAGCAGACAGCTCTGCAAGGCCCTGGTGCCTCACTGTGGACCGAGATCGGGCACAGCTACCCCAGGAGGTGGGTGAAGGTGACGGTGCTGACCAGCCACATCCTGAGTGTGCCGTTAGAGAAACACACTGACCAAAACAACTGTGCAGTGTGATTCAGTGCTAGCAAATTGTGACAGTCAGCCTGCAGCGTAACCTCAGAAGCCTCTAGCCACTGCCTTCTCCCTCTCCCTGCCTCTCATTTCATAGAATTATAAAATGGTTTAGGTTGGGAGGGACCTTAAAGATCATCTAGTTCAAACCCACCTGCCCATGGGCAGGGACACCTCCTACCAGACCAGGTTCATGTAATGTTTGTTGCATTCACTTGTTCTGGCCTGTCACAAACTAGTGGGAAGTCCCTACCTCTCCCTTTTTTCTGTACACAGGGGATGCTGAGCTTGGCAAGCTCCTAATCTGAAGTAAATAACACTAATGCCAGGGAGATTTGAGTCTGTGTATGTTGTTACTGGTTTCCTAAGCTTGCATTTCACCACCTTTCCAGCTTCATGGCATTGGCAGAGGAGATGAAATTTGCCATCAAGAACAATGTAAAAGTTGGGAAACAAGGAGTAGAGAAGTGGAGGGCTTGCACAGACCTGCCAAGAGCCAGTAGTGACACAGTTGACTTCTTTCCATAAATCCCTGTCAAGCTCTCGGGCAGGACTGGCGTTGGGGCTGTCGTACACTGGCTTTACCTGTGTTGTGTGCAGTTCTGCAGCACAGGGTGATTTTAATCCAGTTGAGGATTTAGCAGGAAAAACATATGAAATGCAACACAGGCTTGGCTACAATTGACACGTTGGTGGCAACACTGTAAAGAACAAGCAGAAGCTGCAAATCTAAAAGCATCATGGAAGTATAAGCATGGTGAGCCTGGCCTGCTGGGCTGATCGCTGGCTATGGTGCACAAGGGATACTGGGCAAGGAAGTCCTGGAGAGAACGTCCATTCCCAGAGTGTTGTTTCTGCCCCTTTCCCTGCCATTTTCTCTTTGGGGACAGAGATGCGTGCAATCTCTCATGTCATCTAAGACACTGCATTTCTGTTCTCTGCCAGTCCGACCCGGTGTGGATAGAGGAGTACCTCATCTCTGCTCACCCAGTCAGCTGTCACAAAGCCAAAGGGAAAACAGCAGAAAGGTTTGACAGAAATGATTTTGTGAAATACTGTGTCAAGAATGAGGAATAAAATAACATAGTGAGATGAGTTATCTTCAGGATCTGTTAAGCCAGACGGGGGCTGGACTGTAGGAAGGAGCTTTGTCCTGCATTTGCTGCTAAAATCATGGAACATTGTCTTCCAGGTTGGCAGGTAGCTGCTGCAACTTCTGCTGGGACACATCTGGTAAGGCGTGTTTAAAATAAGTGTCATCCGTGTCTTGTAAAGCATGTTTGTGTTGGTGGTTGGTGTAGGCCCCTTCCTGGTAGCAGTGCATGGAAATCAATTGCTACAAGCCAGATCCAGTGCCTTGAGCCCTTCCCCATCCTGTCTCCCAAGCAGTGAGTGGA
Organism: Stercorarius parasiticus; assembly: GCA_013396915.1. Classification (NCBI taxonomy): domain Eukaryota; kingdom Metazoa; phylum Chordata; class Aves; order Charadriiformes; family Stercorariidae; genus Stercorarius; species Stercorarius parasiticus. Next base: position 1,058,854 of record VWZL01000980.1, read on the forward strand.
GTGGGATGGCTTCTGCAGGTCTTTGCAGGGCTTCAGTGCAAGCACATCACCAGATGATTCAGTGAAGGTGGTGCTCATCGACCACACTCAAATCATCAGGAGAACAGTCCATCTCATTGGCTGTTACGCCTGAGTGATGGGAGGACTCGTATAACCCTGAACTTCCCAGCTGTCTGAGGTACAGAGCCAGTGCTGATTGATAGAAATTTTGCAGATGGCGACTACCTAGCATGGCAAGATGGGAGCTCTGGATCTGGGCACCTGAAAAGGCCAGATCCAAGTACAAATGGTTGCAGCTAACATGCTTGTCTGTATGCAATGATCACAAATAATGTTGTGCTACCATTGCAACTGCATGATAAGATTGTCTCTTTTCTCTCTTTCTCCTGGTGCAGTGCTCCAGCTCCCCTGTCAATGGTGAGTTTCTTACCAAGTAATCTCCATAAAGAAGATTCAGACATGGTTCTGTATGCCTATTCCTATCACAGTTCCCTTACCTTTGTCTCTCTCTCTTTTTTTGGCGAATCAGAATCTGCTGTGTGTGCTTCAGTGGAAAGGTATGTGAACCATCAGCAAATTGTCTTGGCAGCATTTTCCTTGTGAGTGATACTGGATTGTTGGGGATGTCACATTGGATAGCAGGAAGCCTCTGAAACCAGGTGTAGCATCTTTGTCCCTGCAAAGTCCCAGGGTTGCCTGTGGGCAGGGAGGGCTCTAATTGTACTCTGTGCCGGACAAAGAAAAGCAGGGCAAGTCCCTGGTGTGTCAGCCAGCCTGATGCGGGGTGGGGGGATTTACTGCTTCAAGAACCTTGGCATTGGTGCTGAGCTCAGCTTAACTAGTGGTGGGGGCCTAAGATTCAAACAGGCCCTCTTCAAGCCTTCAATGAACTTGATTTCTACTTAAGGGTCAACAATTTACAAGTACCCTTTCCCTGCTCTCAAATAGTGCCAGTAAATGGTTCTCATCATCTGTGGTGTTGTTTGTTTCTGTTTTCTTCTGTATTTGTTCTGTGCCTCGGTGTTCTGGCTGCCTGGCATTGCTCCTGTTCCTTAATGGGTGGGCTGGACCCTTTACAGGAGTGTAGCTAATAGCCGTCCCTGCTGCAGATGAGCAAAACTCCAATGAATAAAAGCATGTGGTCAGGGGCATTCACATGCCTTTGACTGACTGCCTGGGCTCGGGCAGCTGCGCTCCATGCCTGTGTCTGCGGGCGGAATGCTGACGGAGTGCCAGCTCCCAGGTCTGGGGCAGCTGGCATGGAGGTGATGTCTTTGCTTTTTTTCCCCACCAGTGTCAGCCAGGAGATGGTTCTGGATGTAGCCCGTGGCCAAGCCTCCCCCTGCAGCCTCACTTTTGGTCAATATGCATGTGCACAGGTAACGGAAGTCCCTTCTTTTCATGGGCTGGTGTTTTGTTTTCCTTGACAACAGTGCTGTTTCTATCATAGAAGCAGTCCCACTGTTGGCTGTGAATGGAGTGGCCGAAGCCTTATGCAGGCTTCAGGTCTGCATTGTCAAGGTTTCCCTCACAAGACTGAAAGAAGGGATGGGGTCACACACAGAGGACCATCCAGAGCACTGAGCTGTGGCAGTGTCACCTTCCCACGCAACACCACCACGGAGGCCTTTCTGGGGCTGTCTGTGAAAGTGGGGATGCTGTCTTTTCCAAGCTTCTCTCAAATGAGAAGGTGGGACAAGGGAGATTTCCAGAACAAATTGGCTACTAGAAACTGGTATCATAGCGTCGAAACAAATCTCTGCATGAGAGTAACCCATGGCCGTCAGGATAAAACACTTATGAGCACAATAAAAAGTGGTTGCAGTGTGGAAAATGTCATCTGGAATATTTCAGGTTTACTTCGCTTCCTGCTTTTGTCATTATCTCTAAGTTGCTGTGCTGCCACTAATTGCAATTGAATTTGTATATTCCCATAAACATTTCTAACAAAAAGATGTAGTTTCTTCAAATATTTGTTGGTGGGGTTTTTTGCTTGTTTTTTTCTTTTTTTTTTTTCATTGAAAAATGTTTCTGGAATGAGGAAGTTTCTTATGGAAGTTTCCACTTTGATCGAATGGCCTTTTTTAATATTTGGGGGGAAACCGTTTTTAATAAAGTTTTTTAAAGGCACTCTTTGCTTGGGGGGAGCACAGATTAGGTAACAGAAGGATCCAGCATTTGGAACTGGGCATATTTAGGCTTGCTTCAAGTCAGTGTAAGCTGGACTTTCTTCTGACTCTTCTGTCAACAGGTTTCATCACCTTACAGTGCTGAACGCTCACGTGTAGGTGAGCTAGTGAAGCAGACCTGAAGGAGACTGCATACCGCAGCATCTCTAAATATGACACGCCTTTTGTTATCACTATATGGATTTCCCTTTTCTTTTTCAGAGTGCTTGGCTCCAGGACCTTCAGGATGATTTCCTCATATCCTTATATTCTTGCCTTACCCCTAAACCTGCCAGCGCTATGGATCCAGAATACTCGGTTCTGTTCTTTTCCAAATATGATGCCAAGAAGCTTGTAGCTGCTCTGACTATGTTCAGCCAGCGGGTGGGTATCACATATCCAACTGTTTGTTTACCTGTAATGCCAGTGGGAGGCATTAGTTAACATTACCTTATTTTTTACCTTAATGTTACCTTATTTTAAAAAGGGCACTATTTCGGTCAACGGATCTCCACCAATATAGTAGAGTTCTGTGCTGTTAAAAATAGCTGGGAAGACAGGAATAACACCCATGAGTTCAGCTAGGTTAGCTGTTGCTGATTGCAGTGGCAGCACAGACCTGGGGTTGCTATGTGAATTACAGACTGACTGTGCTTGAATTGCACAAATATTGCTATGATGAGAGTCACTATCCAGAGAAGGGGTTATTGCTAGGGGTGATTCTGTTCATAATGTTCAGATTCACATGGATTTATGTTAATGTTTGTTTAGAAATCCATATTCACTTGAATTCATACGTTTCTTCCCATCTCTTGCCTTCAGTTTTCTTACGTGCCTCTTTCTCCTGAGTGGAACATGATCTTCATTAATGGCCTGTGGGAGAAGATGTTGCAAGTACCTGATATTGACAGCCCACCTGTTTTGTCTCATTGGGTCCATGAGGGGCTTCAGCCGTTCCTGGTTGAGCCCAAGGTCTTTGCTTGCCTCCATGCCAAAAATGTGTTCTGTGAGACATTTCAGAAGATGTAAGTGCTGAATGCAAGCATTGTTGTGGGGTTGGAACTAGATGATCTTTAAGATCCCTTCCAACCCAAACTATTCTGTGATTCTGTGATTGTTCAGTCCAGTTTTGCTGAGATAGGAAAGTGGCCCTCACTCCAAAACAAAGGGCTAAATCCTGTAAGCGCTGTGAACTGATGGAAGCCCAGACAGGGTCTCTGAGAAGGTCTCTCCAAGGCTTCATAACACACCTGCTGACCCTGTAACTGGTCCTCTGCATCAGTCAACATGTGTGTAGTGACCCTGCTAGCATTGCGTTTCCAAAGCAGTATCACAGGACTGGCAGTGCAGTCCCTGGATGATCATGGGGCTGTTGTGAAGGGAGGTCACATTGGTAACTTTGAAAAAGGATGTGATTCATAGTATCAGTCTTCATGTAACAGCCCTTCTGTGAGAATCCAACCCTGCCAGGTTTGATTTCATCTGTGTTTGGGATGTCTGCCTTTCTTATCCGTCTTTAGAGTCGCTGCCCTGAATGGCATATATTCTGACCTTCCAGTGGAAGAACAGAGGAATCTTTACACCGGGATCAAATACTATCTCATCGAGGATGGTAAATGACTCAATTTCCTTTAAGAAACAATAGACTGTTTTAAGCCACTGATACATGCTACAACATTAGCTGCAATCTGTTACAGGGCTGAGGCTTCACAGATTTTTTTTGTGAATTTATATTGTCTCTTCAATGGAAATAGACTGGAAATATGACAGTGATACGAAGTATCAGGAATCATTTCCCTGCCTGAAGGTTTTATTAATCCAGGATTTTATAAATTAGCACAGTCAGTCCTATGCTGACTCACATCCTGTGCAAATGGCATTTACTGTTTTGTTGTGAAGGAATAGTGCAGGGTTTGGTTCTGAGAGCTAAAGGATTCAGCTCAGAAGCAGCTCAGAAAGGGGGAACGAGGTAAGACGCTCCCCTGTCTCCAGGCAGTAGCTTGCATGCAAAAATTTAATGTCCTGCAAAAAGTTTTTGGCAGATTTGAAGGGAGGAAGAAAGACTGGTGATGGAATACTAGGAGGGCTTTGCAAGAATGAGGCATCTGTCCTGTCCCATGTGTAGGGAATGCACAGACATGCAGATTTGAGCATAAAGTGTGATCAGAGGCACTTGTAGAACTCTCTGCTGACTGAGTTCTCTGATTGGAGTTTCTGAATGCAGAACAGGCTTCAGCTTATCTCCACTGTTTTCCTGATACAGTGCAAGTCTGTAGCTTGATGGTGTCTGCGTGTTTTGCAGGATCAAACCACAGATGCTACAATGCAGCTGTTCCAGGTCTGAATTCCACTGCTTGGTTTGAAAAATATCTTGGATCCTTCTTGGAGCATGCTACTGTTGGAGACCTGCAGCTTTTTGGTGATGAAGCAACAGTTAAGTGCAGACTCATCATGGTGATGGATAACATGGAGTGTGCAAAATACTCTATGCCTAGGAGGTTGTCTTCCCTCCCTAACCAAAATTCATGGAGATGCTGCTAGCAGGAACATTTCTCTTGTTTATTTATGATGAACAATCACTTCAGTTCTTATTTCTTTCCCCATCATGATCTCTTGTGATAAGAGGCACCTGCACGGAAGTTGGTTTCACATAGGTAATTCTGGAGAAAACAAACTGGAGTCAGTAAGAGGAGCAAACCCAAACTTTATCTCAAGACTGGACCAATGTCTGGGCCTGGTTTAGTGAATGACTGTATGTGTGCATAATGCTGTAGGGGCAGGGCCACATCCTTTAGCAGCTCTCCTGCCTTTGTGCCTTGCAGCAGCTGTAGAGTGAGAGGCTTACCATGCAAAGGTAAATAAAGCAAGGTCCCAGTGTATTACTTGAAAACAAAAAATAAATTTCCTCACAACTTTAAAACCGGATGAGAAAAACCTTATTGCTTGAAGTGAGGTTTGTTCAAACTGTCCGAAGTGACTGTCAGGATTAAAGTATCCATCTAAAGTTTTTTGTTTTGTTTTGTTTTGTTTTTTTCCCCATGTCAACACCCTCAGCTTCAAAAATTTGCTAGGGATCCAGTCAATATACAGATGATCAGCAACCTCACTTTGCTCCAGGAGACAGCTGTGTACTATACCTTGCTGCTGACCTCTGGACCTGATTTTCCCTTATCAAGGTACAGGGCCTGACCTGACTTCCTACCTGACTTATGGTTTAGCATGGTACTGTGACTTAGCAAAAGTTTGCTGAGTGGTGGTTCTGATGGCTGCTTCAATTAAACCTTTAAAGTATTCTTCTGTTCCTCAAATAATTGCATTGCACTTGATCTTGGGGAGGGCCAGACCACAAGTTCCAAATCTTGGGAAATGACTGTTATGCAGTACCAGCCACCGACTAATGACCGGCAGCACATCTTGCATGTTTTTGCAGTTTTGCCTGACACAGCAGTGCTCTCTCTGAACAGAAGCATCAGCATTGTCAGAGCTAAAGTGAATCAGGGGAAACACGTGCTGGAAAAGAGCATCTTTTGGAAGAAAAGGAAAGATCTGTCAGAGCCACTGTCTATCATACTGGCAACCTCTCCTCCTTGTCTCCCACCTGCAGTCTCCCAGACAGATTTGTTTGCTACCTGAGCCCCTCAGCAGTGAGCAACCTGAGCAGAGATGATGCTTTGAGCTTGGCCCAGAGGATCAGTAAGAACTGCCCGTTGAACCTGACACACAGAGGAGTAACTAGAGAGGGTGCTCCCTCCTCCCTGACAACGGAGGAACTCCAGGTAAACCATTGACACTCAGCCCCGTGACTCAGTTCTTCATTCACCTAGACAAAATTTGTGAGGCTTGAGGATCAAATCTCGTGCCTTCTCCTGTGTACACTCGTGTAGGCAATCTTGCTTTTTTTATTGTGGCATCAGGCTGGTGTTTCATGATGTGCAAAATCTTAGTGAGGGGACGCAGTCCATCAATAGACTTCATCACACAAGTTTGAGGCACAAAGTCCAGTGATTTAGGACATCCAAAGGCCATAGGATCCCATAGGCTCACCTCATTGCTGCTCTGACTTTCTTTTCTGTCTGTATGGGACTTTTTCAGGTTGCATCCTCCTTGGTGAGAAAGTTTGAACATTTCACCCCTGCAATCCTGCGTGCATTGGGCCAGGCTGCAGTTGGCCTGTCCATATCCGACATTGAAAACAGCATCAGTGATAAAGACCTTGAAGCATCTATTCCTGCCCTGGGTGAAGTTCGTGGCTGGAATGCTGAGCAGTCCAGCACAATTATCAACAAACTGCTCAGCTCTGGCTATCGGGTACAAAGGATAAGATCCACAAATGCAGCTCATACCTGGTATAGCTGCCAGCAAGTGATGTTTGGCCCTTCACATACTCATGCCTGCGTGCATTACCTTTCAGATCCAGAATGGACAGAGCCTGGCAAAGCTCGGGAGCTTGGTGGCTGGCTTCAACAGCAGCATGCTTCGAAGTGTGTCTCCAGAAGTGATCTTGGAAGCCATTAAGTTGCCTGAGTTTGTTCAGCACATAGTGACCCTGCCCTCTTCTCTGAAAATGATATTTGTGGAAAAGGTGAAGTTGCTTTTCTCTTCAGGCGTCATAAATTAGCAAAGCTCCGGTGACTCACAGCTAAGAACACTGGTTACCTGGGGCCAGGCATTGACACACACCCGCACACCCAGACAACATTCCCTCGGGGGTGTTTGTCATTGCTGAACAGAGTGTGCAGTAGGACAAGCCTCTCAAGTCCCTATCACCTTGCCTGTGTAATGTCCTTGGCAGCCAGACAGTGTGTCCTGCTGAGCCTCCTGGGTCCTTGGGATGAGGGCAGAAGGGACAGTTGTTTTACGGGGTATTCCTGGAAGCTACTCCCCACTGACTTGAAAAGATGCTTTCAGAGAAAGGATATTGTCGTGGTTTGGAGTGAGAACATGTGAGAAGGGAAGGCAGCTTAGAAAGTCCCTTTTAGTGTAGACTGATGTTTCAGCAATGCAGTATTTCATCCTCCCATGTTATTGTGTAGGATTTGGACACCTCTTTGCCTTTTTTCTAGCCGTAACTTTAGTCTTCAAGTTGTGTGTTCAGCATTCAAGTTTGTTGTTATCATCTTCCCTCCGTTAGGAAAAACCCTGAACTGTGTTTGGCACCAGAGGCCCTGCCTATAGCATGTCCTGGGGGAAATGGGGCAGCCAGGGCTCTGTGTGAAGTGTTAGGGAAATAACATTCACCACCGTATTGTTCTGCGATGTGCCTTCGTCAAGTTGAGACATTGTTTGTATTGGCAGAGAGGAAAGACACATCCTCCTTTCTGGCCTGCTAAAACTTTTTAGGGCATAAAACCAGGAGGTGGGAAACTGATAAGAGACAGAATCATTCCCATTCTTCAGGACCCCAGGTACTAGCTCCAAGCAGCTTTCGTAGTCTGAATATGTCAAACAGGAAATATTTCATAGTGTTAAGTCTCCAAGAAATACCCATATGATCATCAGGGGAGTTTGCCTGGCCTCTTTCCAGTTTGTCATTTTTTCTCCAGCAATTGTTTATTTTAGCCACAGTGTTTGAATTACATGTTTTGTGGTTGGTTTGTTGTTTGTTCTGTTGTTTTTTTTTTTAAGATTTCCTCCAGTGTAGGCCACCCTGCTGACCTGGTTAAATATATCCCTGATGCTCTGGCCAGTTACATTCCAAAATCATTGCTTGTTTTTGGGGAAGAGAAGCCCAATATTCCGGATCTCAACAGTAAAAAGTGGACCCAAGAACAGGTAATATGCTGGCGGCTTGTGTCCTTCTTACCCCTCAGCGTCAGCTTTGGACTCTACAGAGCTATGTGTCCACTCTGCAAATCTGTCTGAAAATACAGGTGAATGTTGCAGAAGAGCATGGTAAACCATTGACACTCTGGCTTTGCTTCACAGGCTGCCATGTTTTTCAGTGATGTGATAAAGACAGAGCCTGACTTCAGCAGGTAGTGTTTTTCTTCTCTCCTTCCATTTTCCATGTTTGTGTTTGCTTTGATTGCAATTTCCATGTTTCCTTTGGTATGTATGGCAGACCCACCATATTCAATCCATAACAGCAGATGGGAAATAACATGCAAACCCAAACACAGGCATGTAGCATCAAGATTTACCAGGGTGTTAGCTGCAAAATATACCCATAAACCACACTTGCTTTCTAAAATGATGCTGCTGTCTGAGACTGCACCTGGAACCTTGCTTCTTACTGTCTCTGTGGAAGGTGTTTCTAATCGGAGAATATGTCAGTCTTCCACAGTGCTATTCCAGGCATTAAATTTAGTGGGACTGATGTAAGTCTTTTGTCAACTCTCCTATCTGAGATGAAAAATTATGAAAACCATTATAAGTGTATCGGGAAAAACAATGGAGTTGATATCTGTGTCCTCTGGATTTCACAATGAAGCTTTTCCATATAGAAAGGAATCAAAGTTTTAAGGACTTCTCCCTGAGCTCTCCCAGACTGTGCAAACTATGTTCAGTGATGAGGATCTGCACAACTCCATTTCACTTGCAATGTGTGGTATGTGCTGAAAACACAGGGAGGAGACTGATCTTGTAATTCAGGGTACAGCAATACTACTTGGGATGAAGAGTTTGTCCCTGCATTTCTGCTTCTACTACGAGTCTCTGGATTGTGTTTATTTGACCAATGATGGCTTCTTGAACTCCCACATAAGTCAAGACTACCAATTTTGAGGGGATGGAGTTTGGAGAACATTAAACTTTGAGAATGGGGGATGCTTATGCTGGCTGTATTTGTCATTATATATGTGGGAGAAGAGCATTGAATTTTCTCCTGAAGTCCTTGCCCTTCTGGTTTGCCTTCTGTAAATATTCAGGCTTTCTCAGTCGGTCCTCCAAGGCTTCACATGTGCTGCTACCAATGAGATGGAAGCAGAAAGATTTCAGGAGCTGGCCAAAGTCATGAAGAAGAAGAATGTGAAGCTGGGAGAAGATCAGGTCAGTTCCCGCATTTTGAAATGTGATGTTTGGTGTTGTCATAAAGATAACAATGAGGATTGTTCAGCAAGAACAAAAAAAATCTCTCAGCTTCAGGGACTAGAACAAATGTAACTGGTCCTGGGTCTCCATCCCACAGTTCTGAATTTCTGCGAAGACAGGAGAAGTCAAGACCCAGTTGGCTAGATTTCTCAGGAACCAAAACCTCTGATTTCTGTCTTTTTTTTTTTTTCCTTACTGTGGAGCAGGGTAAAGTGTTTATATTTGTTTAATTTTTTTCTTATGTTTTCATGTTGGTTTTTTTTCTTTGATGTAAACTGTGCTGTCCTTTCAGCTGAGTTGCTTAGTGAAGCTGGTGACGCTGCATGGGATTCCCAAGGATTTAGATAGCTATCCTAATGACCTGTTGCTATTTTTAAGGTAACTGTGCTATGGTTTTCATGTTGTTACCCTAGTAATTAGTGGGAAAAAGAGGTATTACTTTATAACCTAGCTGGTAATGACTAGTTTGTGTTTGATGTATATTTCAAACTTGTTCAGGCCTCCTTAAAGGGGAAAAAAAATCAGATTGCGGAAAGCTTTCAAAAGTGCTTTAAGGTCCTTTCAGATTCAGCCATCCATCATATTAATGTAAACGCTAGGAAGCTCCTTTTAATATGTCTATTTGGATACGAAACCAGTATGCAGTTTTAGTACTTTCTGGCCTCTGTGAATGTGCTTTTCCCTTACAACATCAAAGAAAACAGACAGTAGAGTTGATTTCTTTGTTCCTGTAGCTGCCCACTGTGATTCTGTATCCAAATCTTGAGCAATTTTAAGCTGAGTCTCGCAATAGATTCCTTAAAGTGAAAATGAATTTTTAAAAAATGTGGACTAGGACCTTTGGGAAGAACAGCTGCATAGAGTTTAGTCTGTGGATGCGGAAGATGTTATATTGGACACAGTAGATATTGAACAGCCTTGAACCTGACCAACTGTTTGATATCATTCGCTTGAATTCATGGAGTATTTGTCTTTCTAGTCCTTCAGACTATGCAGCAACAGGAAGCTGTAGGCAGTACTTTGCTAATATCGGGAAAGCAAATCTTGATGTTCTGCAAAGGGAGTCATCTCAGCGGAAAGAGCTGCTCTTGGAAGCTTTGGCATGTTTGGTACGTGGTCAGGGACACTTCCGCACAAGGCTGGGGAGAACTTGGGGTTGTCAGCTGTCAGCAGGAGCAAGAACGCTCTTCTACAATGGCATCCAGTTCTGTTTAACACCTCTGTCTTGTATTATTTCAGAAAATTTCTAGCACACAGGTAAACAAAGAAAATGCGGAGATTCTGGGACATCTGGTCTGTGACTTGGGTGGAGAATACATTAGAAGTTCTGGTGGGAATTTGCTGAAGCAATTAAGCCAGTGTGACTCTTTCCTGCCTGATCAAGAAGAGGCTATTAGGAGTGTCATCAGCAGTGGTAACACTACATTTGGGTATGAATTTTTCTTCTGGGCATCAGCAAAACAGTTCCCTTAAACAAAACAATTGTCCTATTAAGACCTGAGTGAACTTCAGCCAACTAGCTTGATCAAAAACTTGAATAATTCATTGCTTTTGAATTTCACATTGGACATTTAACATTGTTTTATTTGAACTTCAGCTGAAAGGTGTGGCTGGAATTCCACTGGAAAATACATTGTCACTTCTCACCTGCTCTAGTTATAAAAGCCTTTCTGCTGGTCTGTTTTTCATTAACCAAACTTCTCTGAGACTGTTCTGATGAACACAGATGGCTTTAGGTGTTTGTCAGCCATTCACTTTCAGAAAATATTCTGTTTCTACCTGTCAAACTGACAGACGCTTGATAAATTCCGGCTGTATCTAACAGAGACATTGTCCAGGGAGGCAAAATATTTTCTCTTCCTGTGTCAAATGCCCTGAGATCTTGGCACTGAATTGGGTGATAGTAAGCAATAGATATTCTTTGGGTTTCACGCTTAAGAAAATAATAATGTACTTCTTAAATGCCATTTTCCCATCCAGCTGCCCTTATTCACGTTACTAACAATTGCGTCTGCTCTGGTGGAATGAAGTTTTGTGTAATAGGAAGTGATCGAGATAGGATTTAAATCTTGTGTTTTCTTAACTTCAGATGTTACAAGGACATAATCCTGGCAGCTTTTGAAGTGTTTTTTCTGTTGTTGTTGTTCTTCCTTGAAAGCTGATCCCTGCTAATTTTTGTATGCAGGGCTCCTGCGGCGTGGTCAGCGTTTACTTTGAATGAGCTCAGTGGATTGATTCCTGTATTTGATCACAGCATCTTGCAGAAGATCCCTGAGGTGTGTTGTTCGTAGAGGTCTGGGGAGTTTGGGAAGCACTCGTAGTCCCGCAGGCGGAGGAAGTATGATGGGGGTTGTTCAGTCAGTATGTTTTCGGTAGTGTCTTCATTTAAAAATTGTGGTGCCAAAAGCGATAGATGGTCTATGAGAAGTGAAGGCTGATCAAGCTGACAGCGTGGAACTGCAAATCTAGATCATTGTCGTCCTCTTCCTGTAGCTGTTGGAAGAGTACCAGAGGTGGAAAGCAGTAGTGACTGTGTACGACTCTTTGTGAGGAGGTAAAATCATTTATGGGGCATGGGGTATGATAGAGTTTAAGCATTTAGAAATTTGCCTTTGGCTCACCGAAGAAAGATCTCTAGGCTTATAGCAGCAGGTCTGCTGCCCATTGTACTTTAACCATCTTGTCTGTGCGAGTAGCAACTTGTTACACTGGTGGTACGCCCAAGATTGCAATGTCCCCCTGATGAAACCTTTTCCTTGCAGAATGCTTTAACTCTTTGGCTGAAAAACTTCGCACGCGATTCACCTCTGTCAAGGGAACAGTTGGCCACCATTGTTGAAGAACTCCTGCCTACTAGGCATAAGCGTGCTGATGGTATGGGAGCTTTCTCTGATCTGTAATGGCAGCATTCCCCCTGGCATCAAGGTTGACCCTAGTGCTTGTAGGTGTCCCTAAATGTGTCTGAGTTGAACTATGAAACACTTGGTGGCAGATCACCCGGGAGGAGGGTGGTACTGTGATTGCATACCTGTCTATCTCCAGCAAGGGAGCATTCAAAGCTTGAAGTAAAAGGATTTAATACTGAGCACATTTGATAATTTCTTCAACAGGTTGCCCACCTAACAAGCGGATAACAGACATGGTTCTTAACAGTGACTTGATGCCTATTGAGTACACAGCTGAGCAGTTACATACTTGCCTGAAAAACGTCTCTCTGGATAATCACCTCCCTCAGATACTGACCTATGCCTTCAGTATTCAGCAATTAGCTGTGCTGAAGAGACATCTGGATGAGGTAATGCCAGGCTGAAGAATGTCAAATCATCTACTGATGAGATTGCTCGGGGACTTGTCCAGTTGAGTTTAAGTGTTTCCAAGGACTGAGGCTCCACTATCTCTCTGGGCTCCTCTTCCAATGTTTGACCACCTTTACTGTGAAAATATTTATTTCTTAATATTAGAATTTTCATTGCCTATTGGTCCTTATTCTTTCACTGTGCACCCCTGAGAAGAGTGTGGCTCCATCCTCCCTAAAATCTCCCCTTAGATAGTTGAAGACAGTGATAAAATCCTCGCCTAGTCTTCTCTTCCTCAGACTAAAAAACCTACCTCTCTCAGTCCCACTGCCCCACTTTGCGTGTTGTGTGCTTCTTCTGCTCTCCTGGCCAGCATGGCACTCTGCTAGACTTGCTAGTCTTTGCTAGACTTTGTCAGAGTCTTTCTGGACGTAGTATCCAGATGGGGTCTCACAAGTGCCAACCAAATGGAGGGGAATAGTAATTTCCCTTGATGTGCTGGCTGTGCTGCTGCTAGGGAAGCTCTCTCTGTATTTGATTAGCCTTCACCACCGCAAGGCATACTGGCCACTCAGGTCCGTGTTAAGTCAATTCACAGTGCTTCAGGTTTTGTTCCTTTCCCTGGGGCCTGCTTGCCTGAGCTGCCAAGCAGGAAAAGGACAGATGTGCTCATGGAGTCTCACTGGCTTTGGTTCCTTATTCCTTGCAGACCTTTTGGGCTTTTCCACATCAATTTTGCAAAAAGCATAAGCTTGTAAGCACAGGCACGATAATGAGTGTTCATAGCAATAACAACAACCTTTCCACAGACGTATCCTGATGGGTATCCTGAAAGTCTGCTCCCCAAACTGGGCTTCCTTGTTTCTTTTGTCACCCGTGAGGACATTTCTAAATGGAAGATAACTTCAGCTGATACACTCGCTGACTTGCTAAAGAATCAGCCTGCTGATGCTCAGGTAGGGATTTGGGTTTGCTTTCCTGCCAATGTTTGCTTCCTGGTTTAGGAGCTGCTGGTCTAGGACTAGCTTAGTGGGTTCAAAGATGATTTGCTCATCTTTGAGGTCCAAACAAATATATTTGAAATGATTCAGTTTCATTTTTGTAATGATTGCATTTGTTTTTCTTTTGAGGATGAAAACGTAAATTCTGATTCAGGTTAACTTTTGAAAAAAATTAAATGTGTTTCTAGGCTTCTGCAATAATTAGGAGATATCTTGACTCGGGAAAGGCCTTGAATGCCACTGCACTGAACGCAATTGGTACGAGATACATATGCCTTCTAAATGTGACCGAGTTGAATATGATAGACCCCAACAGCTTGAAGTGAGTCAAATATTGTGATGCTCTTGGCTTCTTGCAAAAGCACTTTCCCATCAGCAAGTGCATTTTCCTTTTCTCTCCACTCAGTGAAAGGAAATGTAGGAAGCAACTTAGTACCTGCCCTGTGTCCAGGTTTAAAAGCCTGCTGTTCTTTATCCTGCCATGAAGGACTCAGATTTGCAGTCAAACTCCCTGTATTGTAGCTCAGCTGACAACAGATATGGTCTGCATGCATGCTTTTATCTAGAGCGAAAAGAGAGTTAATTAAATTTAATTTAAATTCCTTTGAAAGACTGCTAAATGAAATCAGTTAACTATATCTTTGCAAATCCAGAAACTTACCATGCACCATCAGAGCCATTATAACTTGGAAGACATACCATTTTAAGCAGGAGACTGAGCCATTATTGTTTGGTCTTAGCTTCTCTCCATAACTCTTCTATCTACTGGGAAGAGGGGGGTCACCTGTCTTATATAGAGAATCCCGGAGAGATACTAATGGTTCAAAATTTGTTCAGGTTGAAGATAATAAAAACTTTTCTCTCCCTGAATCTTAATTTTTCTGCAGACTGGCATCTCTGAATCTTTCAGCCTGTTCACAGCTTACGAAAGACATCTTATATGCTAAAGCAAAACGTGCTTTCTCTGACCAGCACTATTTACCCGCTTACTATGAGCTTATCAAACCATATCTAGGTATGTAACAGAACAATATATTATGGGGAAAGAGAGAGGTCTTAGCCAGAAGCTGAATGGGCATCAAATACCATGTAAGATTTGGGAATTTTCAAAGCCGGGTTGTTAAAAGTTTCAGTCTTTTCCAGCTTGTAGATTGCCCAAATCAATTGTCAGACTACCACAGGGAAAATCAAACTCATGACTTCTGGGATGGATAAGATCTGCGAGATCCACAAGAAATCAAGCTGCTAATGCTTAACGCTTATCTTACAGCCCTTCTCTGTGTCACAAAATGTAGATTTTTTTTTCCCTCTTAAGCCAAGAATTTATTCACGGCCTGAGCAAACTCTTCTTACCCCTCTGTCTAGCTTCTCACATTGTCACGGATTGGTTTAACGGCCAACACAATAATACCTCCCAGCAAAATGAAGTAGCATCCCTATATTTTGCAGTTAAACCTCACTCTGTTAGCAGCCCCAGCCTAATAAATTTTAGAGACATCATTATAGCTCTAGCTTATACAGTTACACAACACTGCTCATTTGAGGGCTGTCCTCCATATTTTGATATACTTTCTCTTTTTGGTCCCAGGGGGTGCTCCTGGTGTGGATCTCAAAGCTCTAAGCAAGGACAACGTGAACATGAATGTTAGTACTCTTGCGAATTTAAGAAGAGACTCCTTGCTGGTGAGCTGAATCTTCAAATTGTTGGATTCCTTGCATTCGTATTATGGTTTTGGTCGCATTGTCCATTCGTGTAAATCAGGAGTCACTCCATCAAATTCAGAATGATTTTGGTCTGACTGGTCTACTGGTCTACTACTAGACCAGTAGAAAGTGGAGAACAGGCCTGAAACTTCTGTAAAAATGTAATTTGGAGTCATACATGGATGCTAAGCCAGTCTTACTGGGGAATTTCTTTAGAGCAGGCTCTCATAGCAGTAGTGGCAGGAGCAGGGAATGGGCATCCATTAGACTGCAGTCCACAGCTATGTGACAAATCTTCTGACAAGAATGTTAGCAGCAATTAAATCAATTTGGGAAGAAAGCCCAGTGATTTGGGCAGGGACTGGGGCCCCCTCTTGAGTGTAGGAGACTTGTCATCACAGGACAGCAGAAATAGTCTTTGAGGAGCCATCGTGTTCATTCCCCTAACCTAAGGGAAGATTGTCCCAATTGAAACCACTCACCAGAAATTTGTCTTCCTCGTACTTCACATTTCTGCTAATAGAAATCTCATTGGTTCCTTGGTCAGAGGTATTATTTCCATTCCTGCATTTACATCTGTAATTCTTGCTCTTCGATTTCTCCTAGAACCTGACAGTTTCTGAGGTTAAGAACTTGCTGGGGATATATCTTGGTGATCTGAAGAAATGGCAGCGCAAGTCCCCCATCTGGGAGTGGGTCCAAACGCAGAAACAATCAGAATTGGATAAATTGCATATTGGGCTCACTGGGGGAACACAAGAAGGCTACATTAACATTGTCGCACAGAAATTTCGGTGTACGTATTATGTTAGGACCTCTGATTGTTGTGCTTTAAACGGTTCAATCATTCATTTCTTTGCACTGATGCCCCCTCTTTTTCCTCTAGCAACATCCTCAGCCTCTCCGGGAACTGTGGCCATGACACTCCACCTCCTGCCTGCTCTGCTTATCAGTTTCCTGATGATGTTGGTCTTGTCTTGAAAATCTTCCCTCAAGAGAAAGCAAGATGAGGGGGACCAGCCTCTGACCTGCTCTGAGGCCTGTTGGGGACGTCTGTGCCTGGGGGGTGAGGGGGTGCTCCGTGCTAGCAGGCAAGTATTGTGCAGCCCAGGGTTCACTTTTAGGTACTTCGTCTTTCAAATAACTCAAAAAATCCCAGTGTTCTGTCCGAAGGGAAAATTTCAGACTCTTCAGAGCAGGATCTTTGCTTTTTGTAGAGACCAAGCCCAGGTAAGCCCCAGCCATGTAACTGCAACACAAACGATGTCAATATTTTACTGCGCAACCCTGGTGGGTTTAAGGGTGAGCAGATTGGCTGTTCTGCGTGTTAACGATTACATTTCTCAAAGAGCCTGGTGTCTTGACAGTACCAAGGCCTCTAAGCGGGAGTGAAGTTTTCCGTCTGATTGTAAAGAAATAATGGAACTAAGTAAAAAATGCCATAAGCAAATTGATGAGTTGCTGTTGTCGTCTCTTCATTCAGACTGCCCATACCTTCGTGTCTGCAGATATCGGTCCAAATTAAATGGTCAGAAACCCCAGACATGCTTTTTCCTTTTCTTTGGTCTTGACTACTCAACACTAAAGAGCTGAGGCTGTTCTCAGCTTCCTCATGGGCAAGGTATAAGAACTTTCTGTAAGATTTTCAACACTTTTTTTTCCCCATTCATTGGGAATTTCTGTCCAAAAAAGCCTCAGTGCAACCTGTATCCAGCCCCTGAAATCCCTCTTTTTCCCCCGGGAGGAGAACCTGTCTGCAAAGACATTATAAATGTTCATTGTCCATGCTTTACAGAAAGAGAACAGGAGAGCCTGGTCTGTCCTTCACTGCACACTTCTGGGTGGCAAGAGACGCTTCCCCACTGCCTGCGTCCTGGGGTGCTGGGCACTAGCTGGGGTGGGGGAGAGCCCAATGTAAGAAAGACAGTCTGCATTTTTAACAGCATCGATCCCCTGGTAGAAATCTTGACTTGTTTCTTTGTGCCTTAATTCACTCTCAACAACTGACATGCAAGAATCTCCTCAGCCCGTGGAGAATGAAACTAATAAGTGGATGATCTGCAAGTTGGAGGGAGAAACGCTCTCTTGTAGTGGAGCTCTTGGAAGAGGAGACACTAGATAATGACGAAAGTCAGAGCAAAAGAAG
This sequence comes from Stercorarius parasiticus, assembly GCA_013396915.1. NCBI lineage: Eukaryota > Metazoa > Chordata > Aves > Charadriiformes > Stercorariidae > Stercorarius > Stercorarius parasiticus. Next base: position 1,076,198 of record VWZL01000980.1, read on the forward strand.
TAGAAACTGCTTACGTTTAAGCTAGCTAGAAAAACTACAATACAAAGCACTAAACACATCAAAGAACACATTTGATTAGGAATAAAAAAGTTGATTCATGTTTTATTATATAGCATTGCAACAGTAATCAAGATAAACTATCTTCAGTTAATCATCCCTCTAACTAGGCTTTGTGTAGTTTGAACAAATCTCGATCAAAAATCCCATGAAACAAGTTAAATGCAATTTAGTGGATCTCTGAGCTTTCAGACTGTGTTGCTGGGCCATATTCTGCTGCTTTTGGAATGGCCAGTAACTCAAATCCCTGAGTTGTCCCACTGTTTGAACAGATCCCAGTGGGACTGCTTAGAAGTAAAATACCACTCAGTGTGAGTAAAGCTGGCAGAACCAGCCCTGCTGTCAGCATTAACGCCTTGTCAGACCAGTCAGTATTGCTGGCAATTGTATTACATAGAGCAACTAGCTAGTAAGTACCTGTTGGGCTTCTTTGGGCTGGAAAAATATCTGTCCCCCTTTCACTGCCCAGCCTCAAAATTAATAAGCAAATTCTGTGCTGGTATCAAGTGGACAAACTCTATTCCTTTCCTGGGTTTCTGCTTTTCCACAGGGAATTTGCCAGCACCGTTCTTTTGCAGGATGGTGCAAATTAAAGGAGGAATCCACTGGGTTTGGCGCTGGAGGTGGCAGTGTCAGAGCAGCCCTCGCAGCAGTGAGGCTGTTGTCAGGATGGGCACTAGGCAGGAGGAGAGTCTGGATCCTGATCCTAGGGGGAGAAGACAGATGAGAGAGAATTGGATTATCCAGACAAACAGCACACGGGAGCTGTGAGGGCGGTAGAGCTGCTTTGGGATTCAGGTACCCCAGAGGACTGCACGTGTCAGGATGATGCTTTTCTGTTTTTTGTGACGTTGCCCATACCTGCACCTCGGGCACTGACCTGCACCCCAGGCATAAATGTCACCTGGCTGTAAATAGTAGCAGGACTGGGTGTTTTCTAACTTTCACCAGCGTAAATCAGGAGTAAATCTGTTGAGTCATTAAAGCTACAGATGTAGCTCTGTCAGGTTAAACGACTTGAGATTTTAGCACTTTTACAGCGATGCCTATTCAGAAACACTGTCTCGGCTAAAATACAGAAGGCCATATCCTTGCCTGGTGGAAAAACAGTGCAGTGCCCTGGCATTAACAGAATTACTCCAGCTCTCTGCAGAGTGGTTGAGGGGTGCTGGGCATGACGAGACGTCTTAAGGTGCACCTCACCGGGCTTGCAGAGCGCATGGGACCTGAAAGTGGTGTGCTCCAGATCCAGGGGCTGTGACACCCTGGAGAGCCACATCACTACCTGTCTAGCCAATAACTATTTGGGGGTTTCTTGTGGACAGCAGCACACCGGATTGAATCTGGCCAGGAGAAAGGTGGATCGGCTACTGCTTGTCAAGCCTACTGCCATCGGTTCTTAAGCTTTTCCCGACTCTGAACATTCACATCTTACCAGCTTCAGGGTGCAGGTTGATGTATCCGCCGGGTGTTGGTCTCGGTGGCTCTGGCATGCCTGTGGGTGGTTTTTTAGTGGTCCCACTGCTGCTGATGGTGGAAAAGGGGCCAGGAAATGCTGGAGGAGCACTGGTCTTGCAAGCTAATGTTGTAGTCTTGGCCGTTGAGGAGGGGACACTCTTTTGGGTGGAGATGGTGGAGTTGGGAATTGGGGTGGGCTTGTGGGGAGGGAGGTTGATTTCTGTGGCTGCAGTGGCAGTGGGTGCAGAGGTGGACGTAGGGACAAGGGTGCTGGGAGCATTGTGGGTGGTCGGTGTGGTGGTGGTACGGGCGGCAGGAGCAGGGCTGATA
>VWZL01000980.1:1078180-1092174 GCA_013396915.1 Stercorarius parasiticus
AGTGGGGAAAGCGGTGGTCGCGGGGACGGTGGGGGTGATACTGGCCGAGGTGGTGGGGTGAGGAGGGGTGGTGGTCCCCGCGGGGCTGGGCTCCTGCATCCCTCCTTGCAGGCCGATTCCCAGGGTACAGTCCAGTTCCTGCTGGGACTGGCTCTTCACCCAGCGCATCACCGAGGTCTCATTTTCAGCTTCCTTCAGGTAAGGGAGGTTTTCCCCAAGCAAATTTTTCACATCCGTGACACTGAGTTTCTGGAATACACGTGCAACAACGTCTTTGTTCATCCTCACAGCTGGCAACACCACAAGGTGCTTTTCTAGCGGGACTGTACAGTAAGTAGTAACTTCCGAAAGACAATTTTAAAAGGTAAAAAAATAGAGACTCGGTGATCCGATGGGGCTGTGGCCTCAAACCCCAGCCCTCAACTAGCCCTGCCCTTCAGCGGGGAAAAGAGGAGCAGCGTGGTGGGGGACGTACCTGCATTTCATCGGGATTTAGGGCAAGAAAGGTGTCTATGTCCATGTCTATGGCAATGCCAGCTTTAGCCAAGTCTTTCAGGTCCTTTGCTGGAGCTCCACCTTAAAGAAATCGTATGGGGCACCTAAACACATGCAAACACTTCCAATGCTTTTGGAGGCGTTCTGGAGACGGCTAGATGTGTCTCTAGCGTGGACAAACCCCCCTGGCCGAGGAAGAGGTATCCAACCTCTGTCGCCATGGGAAGGAGGGTGAAGGCTGAAACACCTACCCAGGTATGACCAAATCTGGCAATAATACGCCCTGGTGGTGCCAGCCTGGCCAGCAAAGGCCTCCTGGGCTTTTCTGTAGAGCTGGTCCTTCTTGGTTTGAGAACAAGAAGAAATGTTTAATTGTCCAGCAGTCCTAGGGAGAGGGAGGGTCACCAGTTAGAGCCGGGGGCACCATTCCAAACCACAGCTAAAGCCCTTTTGTTGGTGTAGGGAGATGAGTGGTCTGTCCCTGCCCGCAGTGCTGGCTCAGGCAGGAGCTGGGAGCAGGATGTGGCCATCCCACCATGCTGCCTGTGAGTGGCAGAGCTGAAACGGAGGTGGGAGTCTGCTATCCCACCATCCACTTGCCCCCTGGTCCCAAGGGCTTCGCAGGACTGAAAAGCATCCCTAAAAACTGTCTTACCTGATTGCTTCTGGAGGTATTTGCTTGATCTGCTCCTCCTGCAGGTTACACAGGTTTCTCCCACCCATTTTCCAAAGCAAGGGTCCGGTCAAGGTGCCCCCTGTGGCCTGGTACCTGCTGAGCAGCTGCTGGACCTGGGAAACACAGTTGATGTGGTTGCACGCAGGCAGGGAAGGAAGATGCTCCCGGTAGAAACGCGTGTGTTGCTGCCGGGGTGTTTACCTGGGGAGCCTCCCACTTGCCATCCGAGGGGCTGAGCAGGGCTGAGAACGTGTCGGTGGACAACGCTGGCCACTGGCTGATCTCCTCTGCCGTGTACTGGCGAGCCAGCCGCCCGAACAGCTTCAGCTGCTCCTCTGGGATCTCCGACCCGTAAATCTATAGGGCCAGGCCAGTGGGGCAGAAAAGAGAGTCAGGGAAGGGAAAAGAAGGCAGAAACGGGTGCAAAGGACCCGCTCAGGTGCCTTCATCCCTGCATCTGGCGATGCCCGTTCCTGCAGCGAGTCTCGCCCATCCTGGCGCGTGCTCATGCTAACGGGGGGCTGTGCAGGGGCTCCTGCCCTGTGTCACCCATCACCTGCTTCAGCTTGTTTTTCATGACCATGAGGTACTCCGTGGGGAGCGGCTGTTCCAGCAGAAGCTCCAGGTTTGCTTCTAAAACTTCATTGCTCAGGCAGAGGTCAAGCTGCTCGCTGCTGCTGTAGTCGATGATTAAGGAGGAGCTGGAGATGGTGCTGGCCGTGATGGGGGTGGACAGGCAGCCTGTGGGTAGGGAGGGCACATTGGGCAGATTGGCATTTTCTCCCTCCCGCCTGGCCCTCATACTGCCACAGGGCCCCAGAGCCCCTCAGAAGAGCCCCCGTGAATGAAGAGGGAATCGCCATAATGCAGCTCAAGCTGTCCTGCAGGGCAGGACTGAGAATCGTCCTCCCATCCCCTGGGTCCCCAACCCATGAAGATGCCTTATTCGCTTTCGTGCCTTAAAGTTATTCCTGAAAAACCTGGTGATGTTTCTGCAGACCACGTGTGCTTTGTCCTCTTGAAGGCAACTAAAAAATGAACCCTTTCCCACGTCGCCCACATGAGCATCCTCCAGACTTGCAGCATCCTCCCCTGGCGCTGCTCCCACCCACCTCCAGGAGTTTTCGCCCCCTGCTCCAGCTCCTTCCCAGCTGTTGCTGTCATATTCCTGCTCCCAGGTAAGAGCAAACGCCTCAGCGTGCTGTAAGGACATTTCCCCCATCTCCCCAGTTAAAGGGAATCCTACAGCTTCCCGCCTGGTCCTGTCCCCCTCCCTGGGAGCACACAGGTGCTGACCAGCCTGGGGTCTTTTTTCCCCCCCAAGAGCTCTGAACTGGCCTGGACTGGCTGCAGTGATGGGAAACACTCACGGTCCGCGCTCCGCTTCAGCCTGGGGTGAGATGAAGATGATGCTGCTCTGAAGGCCCTGAGGAGGGTCAGGGTCTTCTCCTGCTGGGAACGTCCCTGGCTGCCGTATGCGGCTGCAATGCTCCTGCTGAAAGCCTCCCGCGCTGCCTGCCGGAGGGGCAGAGGGTGCTGGGTCCCGCAGCCTCAGGGCTGGCCTGGCTGATGGGCAACTCGCCCCAAGGTCTGGAGGAGGGGACTTACCTCAGCCACCAAGCTCAGCGTGGTCTGGTTCAAAGCCAGCAGGAGCGGCCCCATATTTTGCAGGGTCTGTAAATCCCAGCTCGAAGGATCCCTGCAGCCGTTGGGAGAAGGACCAGCTCAGCATCCTCATGGGTACGCCATCCCTCCTGCTCATTGCCCACCCCATAAGAGCAGATGGAGGCTCCTTACCCATACGCTGTGTGCCCCCCGAGGAGCACGGCGTTGAGGGCGTCCTGCTGGGCCCCCGTCAGTGCTGGGCAGAGCTTCAGGTTCTCCAGGATGCTGGGGTCCGAGGCCGTGATGGTCTCAGGCTCCATGTCGCACACCAGTGCCCCAAGGCTGTCGAGCTGCTCGGGGCGCAGGTGGCTGCTCCTCACCCCCTGGGAGAGACGACCTCGTACAAACACCTGCTGAGGGGCACGGGGGGACCCTGGCCACCCCTGGCTCACTCCCCACTCACCAGGCAGGCCAGCGCCCCGTGCAGCAGCCGCGTCCGCCGGGACGAGCCCCTGGGCAGCAGGTCCAGGTTCCCACGGGAAGCCTGGGCGTAAAACTCTCGGCAGGTCCCACCGTGCACCTTGGACAAGCTGCGGGGAGCAAGAGTCAGCGTGGCGGGGAGGAACAGGGCGCAGGGCTCCTCATGTCCAGGCAGGAGAGCTTTAATGTTTTTCCATAAAATCATAGAATCTTCATGGTTGGAAAGGACCTTTGAGATCATTGAGTCCAACCATACACACACCAAAAAAAAAAACCCAAACCAAAAAGAAACAAAAAAAAACCAAAAAACCCCCCTACAATCTCTGTCACTAGGGCATACCCTGAATTGCCAAATCTAGATGTTTCTTAAATACCTCCAGGGATGGGGACTCAAGCACCTCCCTGGGCAGGCTGTTCCAGTGCCTGACCGCTCTTTCAGTGAAGTCATTCTTCCTAATATCTAATCTAAACCTCCCCTGCCGCAGCTTCAGACCATTTCCTCTGGTCCTGTCATTATTCACCTGGGAGAAGAGGTCAACACCCACCTCTCTGCAACCTCCTTTCAGGTAGTTGTAGAGGGCCATGAGGTCTCCCCTCAGCCTCCTCTTCTCCAAACTAAACATGCCCAGTTCCCTCAGCCTCTCCTCATACGACTTGGTCTCCAGACCCCTCACCAGCTTGGTAGCTCTCCTCTGGACATGCTCCAGCACTTCAGTGTCCCTCTTGTACAGAGGGGCCCAGAACTGAACACAGTACTCAAGGTGAGGCCTCCCCAGTGCCGAGTACAGAGGCACCATCACCTCCCTACTCCTGCTGGCCACGCTATTCCTGATACAAGCCAGAATGTTGTTGGCCTTCTTGGCCACCTGGGCACACTGCTGGCTCATGTTAAGCTGGTTGTCCACCAGCACCCCCAGGTCCTTTTCTGCTGGGCAGCTTTTTTTTTTTGGGTGGGGAGCATGGGGAAAGTCATTTTAAATGGTCACCCCCTTCTAAGCAATGAGCTGTGTAGTTGCACAGGGCTGGGGGGGTTTCCTCTCACCCTGGGGAGGTCTCAGGCACAGGATGGGGGCTACCCAACCCCATGCACCCCATGCCATGGCCAGCATGGCCCCAGCCTCGGCGAGGAGCGGGGTGAGGAGAGGACCAGGGGGTCTGCAGGGCTGGATGTGCCCCGTGTGGGTCTGAAGGTGCCCGCAGATGCGGACATCGCAATGCAGATTTCATAATACTCTTCTCCCACGCGGAGTCCTGCGCGCCCCGGCATGTGCCAGGGCCGCGCTGGCGCGGGCTGGATGCTGCAATTTGGCACAAAAACCGCAGCTGTGTGCTGCCCTCCATACTCACTCGAAGAAGAGCAGCAGGTCTGGTGGGTACCTGCCGAATTCGGCCGTCAGGTTCTTGGCAGTGAGCAGCCTGGCCAGGCAGGAGAGCTGGGCAGAGAGAGGCTTTTCTTGGCAACGCCGAGGCGGTGAGAGCCCCTTTTCCCTGGCACCCCCCAGCTCCCCGCACCCCATCGGGCTCTGAGGGGTCTGTGGCCCCCACAATTGCCCACCTGGGCACCGCTGAGCTCCACTCCTTCATTTTGCAGACCCTCGGCGAAGGCGAGGATGTCGGCAGCAGGCAGGTCGCTGGCTGGGATGCACTGGAAACCTTGCAGGACCGAGGCAGAGAGGCTGCGATGGAGAGGCACGATCGCATTTCACTGTCCATGTTAGCTCCCTAACACCCCGTGGAGGAAGAATCCGCTTGTTCCCTTGGGAAATCCCCCTTTGCCCTGATGGTGGGGTAAGTGGGAATAACACGGGGGGTCGTGAAAGTGTCCCCCAGCCCTGGTGCCGAAGGGGATGCCCTGCAGCCATGAGGGTGCCCATCCCCACGGCCGGGGTGGTGGCAGAGGTGCCCACTGTACCCTGGGCTTTGGGTGAGGGAGAAACCAGTGGAGCCTGGATTTCGGCTTGGGCGAGGCTCCTGTTGATCCACGTCATCCATGAAGGAAAGGAAATTCTTGGTGTGTTTGTGCTATAACAAAAGCCGCTGCAGCTGAAATCCCAGCCTGGGCATCGGCACCAGAACCGGCTGCGCAAGGCTCTAAATCCTCCCCAGCCCAAGTCACCTGTCACAGCAGCCATGACATGGATGTGGGGAGAAACGCTACATCCACCCACCCCCCTGCCTGCACCCCCTGAGACACCCTGGCTTGTCAGAGACCCCGTCTGGAGCCGATACTTACTCGGTGTGTTGCTCGGTGGCAGACAGGACAGCTCCGAGGACCAGGGTGACCTGGGGAGGGGAAGAGGGGGGACACTCGGAGTCAATGAGGGACAAAGGGCTTTTAAACACAGGGACCAAGCAGGGAATGGGGCCTGACCTGCCCAGGCCGGCGGCTGCTGCCCACAAGCCGCTGAAGACGGCAGCAGCCCCGAGGCTGCCCTGGGCAAAAGCCACCACAGCCGCCGTCAGGAGTGGGGACCCTTCAGTGGCAGGTCTGTCCCTGCTTCCCCCTCGCTGGGTGCCCGTCAGGTTTAGGGTCCCAACCTTTGGTTTGGGAGCTGGGCAGGGAGGCTGCTGGGCAGCGGGTGGATGAGGGATGGGACGGGACAGGGCCATGGGCTGCACAGGAGGCCAGCGGGGAGGCGATGGTTAGCCTCCCTGAAGCCGAGGACCAGGGGAACCGCGGCAGCTCTGATGCTCCCGGCACCGGCTGCGATGTTTCAGCAAAGCCCTGGCGTATCCGGAGCCACTGGAGCTGCTGGTGCTGACTCACCGCTGCTGCTTTCACGAGGTCTGCGGGGAAACCTGCAACAAAGTGGGAGCAGGTTATAAAATATCCATGTTATAAAACATCCACAACCGTATGTGCAGGCGGCCAGGGGCTGTTATAAAGCAGCTCCAGGATGAAGTCTAGGAAGGGTCTTTTCTTTGTCAATTTAATAACAGTTAGCAAATGCTGGCCAACGCTATGCAGAAAGCAGCCCCCGTATCACCCTGCAGCCTGTGCCAGCCCAAGCAAGCCGGGGTGCCTCGGGGTGGGTTTGGAAGGCGAAAAGTGAGAAATCTGCCCCATGCAATATGTTTGTGCAGATTTCCAACGCCCCGCGGCTGGGGAAAATCTCCCACCGCCTGCGGACGCTGACGGGAACAAGAGGCAGAGCACAGGGAGCACCAAAGCCATGTGGGTTGGGAATGAAAAGCACCGTGGGCTGGAGCATCCCCAGAGCCCGGGGGTGGAAGGGGGTCCCAGGACACCGTCAGCTTTGCAGGGGCAAGATGTATAACTCACCGAGGCAGAGAGCAACGGCTGCCGGGGCTGCCCACACCATGCTGCCTGTGCCGGGGCTTCGTCCTCAGTGCAGGTCAGAGAGCACAGACGGGGAGCCGTGTCCCCCACCCCAGGATGGTACCGGCTGGGCTGGGAATGGTCCTGCAGCCGATTCCCTCGTCAGATGCTGGGGCTGGAGCTGCAGGAGCACAGCAGGTCAGTGTGCCCACCCGAGCTCTGTGAGTGCCTGCACAAACCCTCCCGCCACCGAGGGAGAGATTTTGAATCCTATGCAACAGAAAACAGAGTTCCATTCTCCATTAAAAGAACTAAAAAGAAATATTAAAAGAAACTCCACAACATATTGTCCCCTCTGACACCCCTGATCCCATCTGGATCCTGCAGGGACAGGGTCCCCCTCCATCCCCCAGCTCCACCATGAACCACACCAGCACAGACTGGGAGAAACCCAGGGCAACCCAGGGCAACCCAGGGCAATCCAGCAACTCCATCAGGCGCTGCCCTCCCCCTGTACCCGACTCCACACCCCCCAGCTAGAAACTCCCGATAGAAAATAAATCCCCGCTCTAGAACTGCCATCCATGGGCTGCTCAGCGCTGCCCAGAGCAATTAGCTTATTGCCCTTTGAACTAGAGGCGAGTAATTTTTTTCCGCTAAGTCTCATTGCGTTCCCTATATCCCACCGTTGGCCTTGCCAAGTCGTTCTCCGTCCGGGGAGGGGAATTTGGCTGGGCTGGAGGAGGATTCGGTGCCGCTCAGGTGGGGAAGGTGCTCACCCACCCGCGGTGTCCAGGGCTGGGCAGCGCCGGGGAGGGCTCGGCACTTATCTGCTGCGGGGTGGGGATGGCGCTCTGAAAAACGGGGTGTGACGGGGCAGTTTCTCAACAGTGTTTTGTAAAGCTGCTCTCTCTCTCTCTCTCCCGGTTTTGGTTGCTTTTTGGTTTGGGTTTGTTTTTTTTTTTTCTTTCTTTGTAAAGGGTCACTTTGAACTTTGGGGCGAATGAGTTAAATCCTCTGGTTTGGTGGTTTCCGTGCTCCTGATGGAGACAAACGTCCTCCCAGTTCACAAAAAAACACTTCAAGCTATTCAGGGGTACATTTTATAGGGCAACTGGTGTGCAGCATAGATGAGTCCTCGGTGATGGGCTCAGCACCCCTCGGGAGGTGCTGCCCTCACACCCGTCCTTTTTGCCTCGGCCATGGATAATCCCGTTCCCCTTTTTACAGCTTTCTCCCCGGAATTTCTGATCCCGCTCTGAAACGCCGTCCAGCAGGTGCCATGAAGGAGGAAACCAAAAAGGAAGGAAGCAAAGCCTTTTGGAGACTGTGTGATGAAAACCAAGAGGACCCTGATGCTGTATGTGATGAAAATCTGGAGGAGCCCGATGCTGTGTGGCAGCAAACGCGTTACCTGTGCATTTATCCCGGGAAAAGGGAAGGGTGAGAGAGCCTGCAGCGCTCGGCTGAGCCTGCTGTCCTGGCCACACCACCCGCTTGGCCAGGTTTGGGGACATCAGCCTTTGTAAAGGGTCCCTGAACCTGTGGGCACAGTACTGAGCGGGGTTTGCCATCCCCGGTGTCCCCAGCCAATGTCCCTGTCCCCGTCCCCCACCGAGCAACCAGTCCAGCAGCACCAGGGCTTGGTCAACCGCCTGCGGGTGTTTCTGGTTTCTATTTTGGAAGGATTTGCTGTAAAAATAGCTCTTGTTGGAGCAGTAAAATTACAGAAACTTGTTTGCGATGAGGCTGCCGGTGGGACACAGCCACCGCCCCAGGCTTGCCGGCCAGAGGTGGCTGGAACGGGAGGGCAGGGGCACATCGGGGCCCCTTTGCGGGTCACCATGTCCGACATGTCCCCGCAGAGCTTAAACCTGGCCCTGGAACAACCCCAGGAGGAGCAGGCACAGGAGCATCCACTCCAAACGCGAATGTGCCGGGAGCCATCAGCCACCCATCCTTCCCCCGCGGGCCTCGGTGGGAGGGTGGTGGGCACCGCCGCGGGCAGGGAAGCTCCGGCGGCATCCCCCTCCTCTTTGCCAGCTGCTTCTCCCTCCTTGTCAGGTTTATAACCTTAAAAATCTCACAGCCTGAAGGCTGCAAATGATTCCTTTGGGTTTTCACTCACTTTTCCAGCTGCTCCAACCCGAGGCATGACCGTTGATGTACAAATTATACAGAACTCATGCGCGGCTGCAGCTTTCCCTCTGCACCCCCTAAACACCGGCAGCCCTGGGGCTGCTCCCCAATTCCCTGCCAGGGAGAGCTGCAGTGTTTCGAAATTAGGAGTTTTTCTTCCGCCTCTGCTATTTAGTTCGGGACAATCCCAGCCGCTGGTGTTGGCCGGAGCGAGCAGCAGGCAGGGATGGGCAGGGGAAGGGCCGGGGCAGTGGCATGTGCCCCAGCCACCCCGGGCACCCTTGGTCATCTGTGTCAGGAGTTACTAAATCCAGGAGGGCTTTCGGGTAGATAATCCCGGAGGTTTCGGCCGGGGGGGTTTCAGCAGGGCGAGGATGAGCACCGGTGTTCACACAACAAGTTGGCTGGGTCAGAGCCCTGGGGCTGATCCCGCTGTGCCGGTCTGGGCTCATTCCTGGAAACCCCCGGCACCGGCACTGCACTGGCCACGATGCAGAACGTGCCATCCCGAGCGGCGCTGATTGAGAGACCAGAGGGTGAACTGCAGCGTGTACAGGTAATGGTTTACTACGGTCACGTGCAACAAGAAGTAAGGGTTATAGCAAGCTCTACAGCACGTCACGAGACACACACACACACACACACCCATCACAACCCCCCGGTCGAAAGCAGGAGTGGATTCACGCACGACGCAGCAAATGGCCCCGCGGCAGTGATGGCAGAGAAGAGGGCAGGACTGGACATGGCGCGGGAGAGGAGCCAGGGAAGGGTGCCTGGAAAACACTTCTCTGCCGGCTAAGGAAAATGCATATTTATCTCTGGTTGCTGCAGTGTCAGGTAAAAGCGCAATGCACGCAGGCTGACGGGAGGCGCAGGGGCTCCTCGACGCAGACGGTGGGTGAGCGCTGGGCACCAGCCCCCCAGCTGTGATGGTTCCTCACCATCCCCTTGTGGGTTAGCACCGGTGTGTTCCCACGTACCACCCCCAGTGACCGCTGGCCCCGTGGCCTCGTCCCGGACGGGCGGCTGCAGGACATGTCCCTGTCACGTAGCAGGGACCGTTCCCGCAACGGGGGCCAGGCGAAGGGAAGGCTGCGCCCCGTCTCTGATGCTGCAAGTTTCACCCGTAACTTTTCAGGATCTCCTGTGCACGTCACCCACATTCATTCTTTGGCAAACAAGTTCACGGCATTAATTTACAGCTTCGGGACCCGCCTGTGGCTGCCTCTCCCCTCCCCGGCCACTCCTGGGAGATGGGACAAGCAGGGACAGGGCCTGGGAGGAAGGAGACGGATCTTATGCTTGTCCAAACCCCCCTGAGCTCTCTGCCACCAGCTCATGAGCCTGCGGTCCCTGCTTAGTGCCAAGGGCTGGTGCCTGCAGAGCCTTGAGCACGTCCCCACCCTGCAGTGGATGGCAGCACTTTGTGCCAAGCCACAAAAGCAAGGTGACAGCCACCTTGTCCCCAGCCATGCGCTGCAGCACGGTGAGCTTGGGCCCACCAGCCTCCGGGGACGCAAGGGACGGGTGATGCAGTACCCCTCGGGGTTTCGGTGACCCGCGCGGTGCGTTCACCCAGCAGGAGAGGGCTGTGCCTTTCTAGTTCCCCTCAGGGTAGGAACATGAGTCACTTAAACCACTGTCAGGTGCATTTTAAATGGGGCAGGGCTTGTGGGGTGACAATAGCGATGGCTCTGGGCATGGGCTGATGTGGCGGCTCGGTGCGGAAGACCCCAGGGATCGGTGTCTGTATGCGAGGAGCTCCAGCCACCTCTGTCCCTCTCCAGCCCACGCCACTGCCCTGCTCTCTTCATTTTCTAAGCGTCCTCTACAGGCTGCAGAGGAGAAGCCGGGTGGGAAGGAGAGAGCGAGGCGTCACACCACCGGATGACAAAGCAAGGGCATTTCCAGAGAAACTCCTCTCGGCATCTTGCAAAGCTGAGCGCCAGCGTGGGAGACGAGCTCCTTCCCACTCTTCGCATCAGTCCTCAGCCTTTCTTTCAGCTTCAGCCATCTCCTCGGCTGCTCTCACTGCTCCAGAGCTCTCCCAAACTGCCCACCTGAAGGACCTGCCTGTGGCACCCTCTGGTGCGGACACCCTCGCAGAAACCTGCCAGTGAGGAACCATGCGACGGGACAAAAACTGATTCCTCCTCGTCCTCCACAAGCAGAAAGGGCTTGTGTCTTCTGACCTATCTCAGCAGGGTTATGTCCACATCCAGGATAAAAGTGGGCGCTAAGAAAAGGCAATGCTAGTAGAAGGAATAATAAGATCTATTTAAAAAGCTTTGGCCTGATGGCTATTCTGACCACAGAAGTACTAAAAATACACGCATTTCCGAGACCACCCGTATTTCAGAACCGCTAAAAGACTGGATTCTTCTTATAGAAATTTTTAAAAAAGTTTAAAATCCATTCGTATCAACTCACTCGCCTTCAACAAAGCTTTAAAAACAACCACACGTGAGCTGAGGCGGGGAGGAAAGCGCGAGGGCAGGGACGGGCAGGCAGCACGTCCTCTGCAGCAGGCGGGGACCTCTCCTGCGCCCGTCGCACAGCCCAGCTCCATGGGCAAAACAGCCAGGGCCACCCCAGGACTAGGGGGGCTGTCAATGCCCCCAAGGCCACACTTCAGCCTCCTCATCTCCCACCTCCCACAGCAGCTGCACCCGGCGTGTCTTCTCCCTTTGCTGGGCTGTATTTTAGCATTCTAGCACTGAGGGTTTGCAGATACGTCCATCGTGCTCATGGCAAAGGCAGCACTGGCACCACCCGGGCTGTGCCTGAGCCCTGGGACAGGCATGTAAAGCTTTGGGGTCACTCTAGGCTGGTACGTGACACACTGACTCTGATGCTGAGGCCCAGAATTAGGAAAGGGGCATCCAGTGGCCAGATGGATGATGTGTACGTTAAAAAATAAACCCATCCTACTCCCTAATCGGTGCTAAAATCCGTCTAATCCTAGCCCCAGAAGTGAGGGAAGCCACGGCATACAGAAAGTGCAGATGTGGAGTCAGCGCTGGGCTCCGCGGGGACCCACTGGGACGAAAATGGAGCATTGGGCTGGAAATGCAGAGACATGGTTTGTGCTCACTCCAAAGCCCATTCGGCCAACCACTGCTCACACCGGGCGCGCTGCTCCTCCGTCTCCGGGCTCTTGGCTTCGTGCCGTGCCTCCTCTCCTCCGCCACCGAGCACAGCTTCCTGGCTCTCCTCCTCTTCCCCCTTCTGCATCATCTTGTCCTTCAGCTCTTGGATGGTCTCATCCAGCCGGTGAGTGATGTGGTGGGGCACCCAGTTGCTGTCCATTGCGGTGACAAAGGGGTCGGGCGCGCAGACCTCGATGAGCTCCTTGCTGGTGGGGATGCGCAAGTAGTAGGCGTGGAGCATCATCCTGTAGGGACTGCTGTCCTTCTTGTGGCTGTAGGTGAAGTCCCCCACGATGGGGTGGCCGATGGCACTGCAGTGAACCCGGAGCTGATGAGTCCGCCCTAGGGGGGAGAGCGGGAGCGGAGGATTCAGGGACACGGCTTATCCCTTGAAAGCACAGTGGTGCGAGGTGACAATGCACCAAAGGGCATTTGTCCCCCCAGTCTGAGAACCTGAGTCCTCCGTGAGCTGAGTGTGGCTCTCAGCTCTGCTCAGCCCTTTCTAGGCTTTGTTTTTCACTATGTCACCATGCTGCAACCAAGGCCCAGGGCTGCACAAGTGCAGGTCTCGCTGCAGCACCTCTGCTCCTCTGTCTGTCCAGCCTCCGCAGCCCCCCCTGCCCGTGTGCCCCCAAGCTCCCACCTGTCAGCGGCTGCAGCAGCACTTTGGTTACGGGGTCTCCGCTGTAGGACCCGTGTTCGAGCACAATCAGCTCCGACTGGCAAGGTTTGGGATTTTCACAGCCTGCAATGAAATCCGGAGGAGGATCAGCTCCCCCCAGCATGGCCCGGGTGGTCCGGGCAGCACAGGCAGGGCACGGGAGCCGCTCACCCTCCGTCCCGTCAATGCACATCATGTGGGTCATGCCCTCAGTGGTGTTCTTCCCTATGGCGTAGCGGATCGTCATTCGGCGCTGGCTGACGTGGCCCCTGACCTGCAGGGCAAAAAACCGGTTTGCAAACCGAGCCCTGGCACTCGCTTATCACCAATGCCGGGACAGCAAGAAGCAGAGGCCAAGCTGCAATTTAGCAAAACCAGAAGATACGTCCAAAAGCAGGACCTGGTGGGGAGGGCTTACCAGGGCGAGATAAGCTTTGGTCACCAGACGGTCTTTAAAACACTTGTAGGCGCTTCCCGCCGCTGCTTTGTTGAGTGCGACACACAGGGCCCCGCTGGTGGAGAAGTCAAGCTGGTGGCAGAACCTGGGGGGGAGATGGGAGATGGAGGAGCACCGCCAGCCGAGGCCAGCTCAGAGGCAGGGCAGAGCTCAGTTCGGTCCCTGCCGCTCACCTGAAGCCGTAGTAGGTGTCGGGGTCGGCCAGCTCAGGGAAGCGGTACTTGAGCTGGCTCTGCAGGGTCAGCGTCTCGTACCACATCCTGCTGTCGATGCGGATGTCCCAGTGCTTGTTGACCACGATGAAGTCGGAGCTCTGGTACAGGATGGACAGGTTGTCGATGGTGCCCGGCTCCATGGCCAGCACCCTGCGGGGAGCGTGAGGGGGGATCGGGGTGAGCGGGGCGGGAAGAGCCCCCAGCCGCAGCCTGGGCACCCCCGGGGACAGGCGCAGCACGCTGGGGAGCGAAGGGACCCAGCAAGAGCAGGCAGGGAGCAGGGCCCGGGGCTGGGGTACCCCCAGCTGCACTGGAGACGGACCAGTGTCACCGCACGGGTCCCTGAGCCACACCGATATCGGTGTCACACTGTGCAGTCCCATAGTGGTACCGGTGTGCTACAGTCACAGCCATGGCAGTGTCACACCGTAGGGGTACTGAAGCCCGCCCGCTGTCCCGGTGTCACCCGTGGAGGCCCCATCCCCGTCCCGGTGTCACGCGTGGAGGCCCCGCAGCCGCACGGTGATGAGCCGATCCAGCCCGCCGGCGGGGCTCGGCCTCCACTGCTCCCACTTGCCCCCCGGTCCCGCCGCCCTGCCCGCTGCCAACCAGGGCCGGGTCGCGATCGCGGCGGCTCCGTCCGGGACCGCACGCCGTGGCGCCCCGCAGGGGACGCGCACGGCGGAGGGGACGGCACGGACCCAACCCCGACCCCCGTCCCGTTTCCCCCGGTCCCGGGCCGACCTGCAGCGCCGTCCCCGGGCCGGGCCGGGCCTGGCGGGCGAACGGCTACAAGGTACCAACCGGCGGCGCCGGACCCGCGCCGCGCGTCGCGTC
>VWZL01000980.1:1092351-1105285 GCA_013396915.1 Stercorarius parasiticus
CAGGGCCGGGTCGCGATCGCGGCGGCTCCGTCCGGGACCGCACGCCGTGGCGCCCCGCAGGGGACGCGCACGGCGGAGGGGACGGCACGGACCCAACCCCGACCCCCGTCCCGTTTCCCCCGGTCCCGGGCCGACCTGCAGCGCCGTCCCCGGGCCGGGCCGGGCCTGGCGGGCGAACGGCTACAAGGTACCAACCGGCGGCGCCGGACCCGCGCCGCGCGTCGCGTCCAATCAGCGCCGCCGCCGCCGCGTCCAGCTGCGCGTCGCGTCCAATCAGCGCCGCCACCGCTTCCGTCCGGCGTCCCGCGTCCAATCAGCGGCGGCGCGGCGACCGGAAGCGCGGCGCGGGCGGGAGCGGTGCGAGTCATGGCGGACCCCGAGGAGGATCCCGAGGATGGCTTCTACCAGCGGTTCGCGGCCGAACTGGAGGTGCTGGCCGAGCTGGGAGGTGGGAGCTGCTGGGGCGCCGTGTTCGGGAGCGGGGGGCGGCGGTGGAGCGAGCGGGCAGGACCGGGCTTTGCGCTGTGCAGCGTCCCACCCGGGGGTCCCTTCCGGTGACCGGCGCCGTCGTGCAACGCCTCTTGCAGATGACCCATTCTCACCCGCTGGCCCCAAAATCTCCCAGTTCCGGAGGAGCAGGCAGCCGCCGGAGGAGCCCGACCCCCGCGGGGACCCCGTCGAGGACACCAACCCCAGGAAGAGGGACCGGGGCTCTGTCCCACCCACGTCCCCGTCACCGCCCGCAGCCCACAGTAGGTTTGGCCCCAAGCGGAGTCTGCAACCCCGGTGGGTCCCCGGGTGCTGCTGACCCCTCTTCCACCCTGGGCGGTCCGAGGTGCTGCTGGAGGAGCAGCCAGGTACCGATCAACGATGCTTCTCCCCTTCATCCTCCTGCCATGATGTCTCACGCAGCCCCAAAGCCGAAGCGACAGCGCCTGGAAGCTGTTAAGAAGCTCAACTTTGGTGCAGATGATGAGTTGGCTCCTGATGGCCTCTGGGATGCTGGCCCAGAGGCACCTTCTGCTCCCCAGACTGCCAGGTTGGCCACCTTGAACCCTACTTCTAGCAGGGGCGAGGGAAAGAGCCCTTGAACCTCTGCTAAAAGAACCTGGTGTTCTCCAGCTTGGACCACCTGGAGATGAGTGGCATGGTGCCTCTGCAGACCACGCCACCCTCCGAGAAGAAGCGGGTCCTCAAGCGGCCACCCATCCTGGAGGACTACATCAATGTGACATCCACCGAGGGCACCAGGGTCTTCATGGTTGTGAGGGATGATCCCTCCAGGACAGGGGTGGAGGTAAGGAGGGATCTAAAGGCTTTTTGCTTCTCTGTTGACCTCCATCCAGTTCAGGAGAGAATCTTTGAAGAAGCATGAAATGTTTGTGCTGAGCATCGGTACGAACATTGGTGTGTGTCCTCTGCTCCTCACAGCTCCCAGATTCCCTGGGCTGGAATGCACGCAGGCCACTCCACTTGCTGGGAGTGCCTTTCTCCTACCTGAAGGAGCAAGCAGATGAAGAGGTATCACATCTTATACCGACCTTCATGTCTTCCCCTGTCACCCCTGGATAGCCACAGCATTGGCTCCCAAATCCCTGTTCCCCCCAGCTCTGGGTTAGCGGGGCGTCTCTGACCCCCTTCTTGCCCTCTTTGTGCTCAAGCGTCGGAGACGTGTTCTGGAGGCGTCACAGCAGCTGACAGAGATAATAAACAGGTGAGATGGGTTGAAATCCCATCCTATCCCTGCCGCGTTGTCGGATGCGGCTCCCAAGATGCTTTGGTGGGGTCCAGGTTTTAGGACTTGTGAGCAGAGGAGCCTCTTATGCCCTCAGCATCCCCAGTTTAGCAAGTCTGGATGTAATTCCCAGCCCTGCCCTGAATCCCTGGGTGGTTTAGGGCAAGTTAGTTCTTTCTTGCAGTTGCCTCGAGAGCGACACCGGCACCGAGAGCCCGGAGCTCAGCGTGGAAGCGGAGCCGTCAGATGAGGAGGATTCTGCGCCGCATTGCCTCTGGGTGGACAAGTTCACTCCCCGGCGCTACATGGAGCTGCTCAGTGATGATGTGAGGTGCTAGGATAAGTGGGGGCTTGGGGTTTGGGTGGGTTTACCACTTCCATAACTCTTCCTTAATGCTGTGGGATCAAGGTTTTATGGTGCTGCCTTTGATTATGGGGCTTTTGGAAGCATTGGCTGGTGGGCTCTGTCCATGCCAGCCCTGCCCGGGGGCAGTCCTGCTCCCGAGAGCTCAGGGTGGGGGTTTTTCAGCTGTAGGCTGTGGACCTTCCAACAAAAAAGACTGTGAAAGATGACCAAAATAAGACAAAAACTATCAGGTGCACTTTAGCCAGGAATTGTTGGCTATTTTGATTTTTTTGGAATATTGGAAGTTTTGTAGGGAATTGGAAATTATGGAAGAGGCTGAGAAGCGCTGCGTTGAGCCGAGACACATGAGAGACAGCAGGGATGGGGCCAATGTGACTTGTCCTCGGTTGCCCCGCGGGATGGATGGTGGCTGAGTCGGGAAGGGAAGCAGCATTCCCATGCTGTCCCGGGGAGATGCCAGGTGGAAACCTGGGCAGCCTCTTCCATGGCAGGGGGTGATGTGCTACATGCTCGAGGTCTGTCTGGGCAGACAGCGCTCTGCGTTGCCTCCCCGGGCTCAGTTCCTTCCTCTGCTGCCACGGTGGTTTTTAAGCCATGAAGGAGAGGGCTGCCTCCGTCCTTGGCCAGATCCTTCCAAGGTTTGATGGGGTTTCCTTGCTTTCTTGCCCCACATGCAGTACACAAACCGCTGCCTTCTGAAGTGGCTCAAGCTCTGGGACACTGTGGTGTTTGGGAAGGAGAAGGCTGTGAAGAAGGCCAAGCCCAGCGCCGAGGCTCATCCTCCATTCAGCCAGCCCAAGGAGCAGCAGAATAAGTGGAAAACGAAGGTGCAGCTCACAGAGGAGATTCTGGAGGCTGAGCTGGACCAGCACAAGAGACCCAAATACAAGGTGAGCAGGAGGCTGTTGTGGTGGGTCTCCTCTCCAGTCCCCCTCATCCCACCACCACAGTGAGGAGCAGGCTCTTCCACTACAGATCCAGGAAAAATTGGATTCCTTGATTCTCTTTAGAGAATGTGGGGTTTTATCATTTCTCCTTCTGTTTTGGCTTGGGTAATGTGATAATAAGGGGAGAGGAACAGACCTCCTTCAGCCAAATTAAATGGGCTGGTTGAGGAAAGTCGCACCCTTTTTAGCAGAGATTGGTCTTGCCTTTTTTTGTTAGGGGCAGATGTGACATGCCATTGAGCAAGAGTTTCTGCATCCAGCAAAGAGCGATGATGCTCAAACGGTAAAGAGAGCAGAGATAACGTATCAAGGCCAGCTAGCCAGCTTCAACCTGTCCAGTGAGAAGATATAAAAAAGCAGAAACAAAACCTAACAGCATTGCTTCTCAGGAGTGTAATTCTGGGAGGGATTTTGTTCAGCCTTGTCTATCTGTTGCACTGCAAACTTAAATGTATGCATGAGAGATGCTGCCAGGATGACTTTGTCACTTCTGAGAGTTTCTATTCCTTCCTTCAGTGACTTTCCCTTCTCCCGGTGTGCCTACAAACCAGTGCAGCAGCTCCCAAGACCTCTTGGCAGGCTGCAGAGCCTCGTCCACTTGCGTGGTGGCCTTAGTCGGTGCTGGAGGAAGCCCTGCCTTGCTGCCTGCCGGGCTGACGTTACCTCTCTGCCGCAGGTAGCCCTGCTCTGTGGCCCCCCCGGCTTGGGAAAGACCACGCTGGCCCATGTCATCGCCAGGCACGCGGGGTACAACGCCGTCGAGATGAACGCCAGGTGAGTCTGCGCCGGCTGCCCAGCCCTGCCCTGCCTCAGAAGCTGGTGGAGGTGGTGGCGTGTGGAGGTGGTGGCGTGCCAGAGGAGATGCTGTGCCACAGCAGCCTGGCACCAACTCATCTTGCAGTGACGACCGCAGCCCCGAGGTTTTCAAAACCCGCATCGAAGCTGCCACTCAGATGAAGTCCGTGCTGGGTGCCAACGAGAAGCCCAACTGCCTGATCATCGATGAGATAGACGGTGCGCCTGCGGTAAGCCCGGCCTGGATCTGGCCACCTTTTGCATTAACTGCTTAACTATCGCCCTCTTAGCAGCTCATCCATTTTAGGAGCGGTTTCTTGCCTCTGAACAGCAAGAATTTATCCCTTCAGTGCTTGATTTTTTTTATTTTATTTTATTTTATTTTTCCCAAGGCATCTATCAACGTGCTGCTAAACATCATCCACCGTAAGGATGCGGAGGGCGAGGCGGCGGCCGGCACGGGCCGGAGGAGGCGGCGTGAGGGTGGACTGCTGCTCAGGCCCATCATCTGCATCTGCAACGACCAGTTAGTATTGCCTGCGTGTCCGGGGAAGGATGGAGAGCCAAGACCCCTGTCCCAAGCGAGGAGGCGGCTGCTGTCACCTCCAGCCAAAGATTTGCCATCAGACCCATGGCTTAGAAGTAAATTATGAAAAGTAAAACGGCAACGTGCTCAGCTTTCCTGAACCCCCCCTGGTTTTGTACCTGCTGGGGTGATTGTGGCTGGGTGTGAGAGTACATTTGCGTTTATGCGTGCCCAAGCCTGCATTGGTGTACAGGTGGCTGCTGAATAACCCGTCTGTCTTTGAGCGGAGCATTAATGGCTGGATTTCTTCCTCTGCTAGGGTCGCTCAGAGACCCTTGTGCTTCCCTTTGGCAGGTACGTCCCTGCCCTCCGGCCGCTGCGGCAGCAATCGTTCCTGCTGAACTTCCCTCAGACGGCACCATCCCGACTCGCTCAGCGGCTCTGCGAGGTGCGATGGGGCCGAGGGCTCCTCTCATCCCCCCCCCGGCCAACAGCTGACAGGCCCTCCCTGCTGACCCCCCTCTCCTGCAGATCGCCCTGCGGCAGGGCATGCGGGCGGACACGGGCGCACTGCTGGCGCTGTGCGAGAAGACGGAGAACGACATCCGCTCCTGCATAAACACCCTGCAGGTACTGGTGTCGCTGCGGGGGGTCTCTGGGGGACACGGGTTTGGTGCGCCTCTTGACTTGAGCTGGGCTCAGACGGGGATGGAGGGAAAAAAAACTGTCCCAGGCAGATCCCTAAAATGTCCAGCCTGTCCCCTGTGTTATTTTTAACGGACAAAGCAAGGGAGAGCGAGGTGCCTCTATCTCTGGCTTTCCAGCTGGCTGTCATGAGCATCCCCTCCCTCCCCGTGGTGCCCGTCCCCCCCAGCCCCTCGCTTGTGTTGCAGTTCTTGCACGGACGAGGCCAGAAGGAGCTGAGCGTGCAGATGGTGCAGACGATGAAGATCGGCTTGAAGGACCAAAACAAGGGGCTTTTCTCCATCTGGCAAGAGATCTTCCAGCTCCCAAAGGTCCAAAGGTGAAAGGGGGGGATTTATTAGGTTCTGTCTGCTTGGGACCCGCTTGTGGCACCTCCTGACCTGCCTGTAAGACCGTGTGTTCAGAGAAGGGCAGCAAAACTGGTGAGGGGTCTGGAGCACAAGTCTTATGAGGAGCAGCTGAGGGAGCTGGGGTTGTTCAGCCTGGAGAAAAGGGGGCTGAGGGGAGACCTTCTCGCTCTCTACAACTGCCTGGAAGGAGGTTGTAGAGAAGTGGGGGTTGGTCTCTTCTGCCAAGTAACAAGCGATAGGACAATGGCCTCAAGTTGCACCAGCGGAGGTTTAGATTGGATATTAGGAAAAAAAAATTCACTGAAAGGGTTTTCAAGCTTTGGAACAGGCTGCCGTGGGAAGCAGTTGAGTAGCCATCCCTGCACGTATTTAAATGACATGTAGCTGTAGTACTGAGGGACGTGGTTTAGTGTTGAGTTGGCAGTGTTAGGTTTACAGTCGGACTTGATGATCTTAGAGGTCTCTTCCAACCAAAACAATCCTATGATTCTGTGGCCTGCAGTGGAAAAACCTGAAGGGTCTACCCTGCAGCAGACCTAGCTTCATCAGCAGATTTGTGTGTCCAGATGCTCTTTGGCTGCTCTCTTTAGCGCCCAATAAGTTGGCATCGGTATTGCCTTCAGTCCAGTTTGCAAGGGTCCAAATACTCCTTGGTGGTCTGTTCAGCGCCAGGGCACCCTGAGCTCTTTCCTTTGTGTTCCCCCCAGGCACAGGATAGGAATGGACCCCGCTTTGCCAGCCCAGCTCCTGGTGGGCGATGAGGACCTGTCGCACGTCAGGGGGACAGCTGGCTTCAACGCGTCCTCCCACCGCTTCCACCACATCCTGCACCTCGCCGTCTCCTCGGGGGAGCAGGAAAAGCTCGCCCAGGTAGAGCAGCTCGGGGGGGTAGAGCTGGGCTCCTTCCTCTGCCGTGCTTTCTGGAGGAAGGGTGGCTTCTGATGCGGGGGGTCATGGCTGAAGGGGGGTGTCTTGGGAAATCCCTCCCTGCAGTAGGATTGTGCTCATTTTGGATGGAGCATTGGGGTGTTGTGCTGGAGGTGGGCTCAGTGGAACGCTCAGAATCCCAGTGGTGTGCTCTGACGGGACCGTCTCCCCGGCCTCGAGCCGTCTCTAATCCTGCATCCAATTCCAGGGTCTGTATGAAAATTTCCTGAACATGAAGCTGCGGGACTCCAGTTTCAGCTCGGTGTGCTTGGCCCTGGAGTGGCTGGGCTTCTCCGACCTGCTGAGCCGGGCTGTCCTGCATGGGCAGAGCTTCCAGCTGATGCGGTACCTGCCCTTCCTGCCCGTGGCTTTCCATTTGCTCTTCGCGGCCACCAGCATCCCCCGGCTCGCTTATCCCAGCAGCCAGCACGAGGCAAGTACTGGGGAGGGCACCAGCATGTCTCCATCTCTGTTACCTCTGGGGACGTCTGCGGTTGCAGCCGTGGCTGAGCCATCCCTGCCCTCTTCACCCAGGCCCTGGCCAAGCTGAACCACATGCAGAACGTTGTCGTGTCCATGGTGTCGGGGATAACGCCCAGCGCCCGCAGCCGCGCGGGGCAGCAGTCTCTTGTCTTGGAGGTGCTCTGTCTGCTGCTGGACATAATTGCCCCGAAGCTCCGACCGGTGAGTGCCCACCGGCCCTCTCTCCTGTCTGGGTGACGTGTCCCTTCTGCAAACCCCCTGTGAGGGATGGCACACGTTCCCTGTGCTGCATCGCCCAGGCTGAGCTATCCTGGACCTCTGTCCCAAATTCGGGGTGGGTTTGACGTTGCAGCTGATGCAGAAGCCGGAGGGAAGCTGGGGACAAGGCTCTGAGATACCTGACTTTTGGGTGTGTGCGGGGGTGTCCTACACCTCCTGGACCCCCACACCAGGGGGTGGGCTTGGCCTGAGCAGGGGCTTGGGGGGCTGTTGCAGTCCCCTTTCAGCGGCTGGTTCACCTGCACATGGGTTATGTTGGGTGCATTTACCCTTCATTTACCCTTTGGGCCATCGGAGGGGACTGTCCCTGCTCTGTGAAGTTTGTGCGTTCCTAACAGGAAACTAAACTTGGTCTGAACCTCACAGCCATTAGCTGTCCTTTCTCATATAGAGACAAACCCTGTGCTTCAGGTTATTTTTATGTTTAAAATTTATTATGGATTAGTGATGCCCTCCCCTTGCTGGGCTCTGCTCTCCTCCCCAGGTGAACACCCAGCTCTACAGCCTGAAGGAGAAGCAGCAGCTGGCAGACCTCATCAGCACCATGCTGGCCTACAACCTCACCTACCACCAGGAGCGCCTGCCCGAGGGCCAGTACGTCTACAAGCTCGACCCGTAAGTCCCGAGGGTGGGGAGAAGGTGTAGGGGTCTGAAATAACAGCAGAGTGCTTGGGAAGGGG
Organism: Stercorarius parasiticus; assembly: GCA_013396915.1. Classification (NCBI taxonomy): domain Eukaryota; kingdom Metazoa; phylum Chordata; class Aves; order Charadriiformes; family Stercorariidae; genus Stercorarius; species Stercorarius parasiticus. Next base: position 1,100,146 of record VWZL01000980.1, read on the forward strand.
TTTGAGCCTGAAGGCATCGTGGCGTTGAGTAGGTTTCTTGCAGCCAGAGGCTGCAACCTTCTCAAGACCAGGCTGGATGGGGCTTGGAGCAGCCTGGTCTAGTGGGAGGTGTCCCTGCCCATGGCAGGGGGGTTGGAACTGGATGATCTTTAAGGTCCCTTCCAACCCAAACCATTCTATGATTCTATGACTCTCTGGCGGTGGCAGCTGGGTTGGTGCAAGCTGCCCGGTGCCAGGATGGCTTCAGGGAGCCCACTTTCTCTGGTGGTGGCTCTGCAGGGGTTATCTGCTTTTTTACCTTGTTTNNTTTTTTTTTTTTTTTTTTAAAGTGAGGAGCCCAGGAGCCCAAAGCAGGGCTGGCTTTGCTTTAATGGGATTAAAGGAAAGGAAGCAGCTGCCTTTAGCTGTTCCAGAGCCAACAGAGGAGGGAGCGAGGCTGCTGGAGGCTTGTGGCAGCAGGGGAGAGCAGGTCCACCCAGGCATGTTGCACACAGGAGGTCACTGTAGCCGCGGTTAATTTGTATATTAAGAGCCAGCCGTTGCTAGACTTGAGTCTCGCTGTGCTTTAAGTATATACAGAGCCATAAACGCTCCCGAGGCTTCAGTGAAGTAATACAGACCCGACCACAGCTAGGAGCAACGCTAATGTCTTCCTGGTGCAAAGTTAATTACAAAAATTAGCCGCTGTTAAATCAAGCAGCTGTATCTAATTACAGTGAAGCGCTTTTTTTTTTTTTTTTTTTTTTCCCCATGGAAAGGCCCACGGGAGCTGCAGGGGCTGTTGGGAGCCATCCTCCCCTGCCCTCCCCACACCGGGCTGCGCCACTGAAACGTGGCCATGGGGAAACCACGGGACATTGGGAACCACATGGCACAAGCAATTGCTTTCCTCCTCTTTTTTTGCGAACTCTTGAGCCTGTTTCCTGGCCATGCTCAGTGATGGTGGGGACCACGGGGGTGTCACGTCCTGGTGGCACCTCTCAGTTGCATCCCAGCATCTCTGTGGCAAACAAAGCTGTTGTCGACAGTAAAACTTGTTCTTTCTCTTTAAAACTTTTTAAATCATGCGTTTGACTGCTAATTTCTAAATGACTGCAAAGCCATCTGACATGGGGCTTTGTTGCCTTTACTTTAAGGGGAATAATATTGAATGTGAGTAAAACGTGACATTTACAGCTGGTGGAGGAACTGGCCCCGCTGGCTCCTCAGTGCTGGGGCTGCGCCTGGGCTTTCGCTGGACTGGAACAGGCCCGACTCCAGATCTGGTGCACCAACCTCGTTAAGAATGAAACTGCTCTGATTAGCCAAAATTACTGTTCATGGCCGTATCTCAATTAAACGGCTCCCTGCAGGCACCTCGGGCTTCACGCAAAGGGCCGTGGTGCTGCTCCTGCCCAAGCTGTGATGTGACTGTGGCTTTTCCAGGGCAATCTGTTTGGCACAGACCTGCCTGCAATTTCCTCTCCTTGAGTTAAAACCAAGATTAAACAGCACATAATCCCTCCTGAGTTCCCATTCAGCTGGGATGCCCTGCGGCAACCTGGCTCCGCATGGCCGGCACCGCTCGCTGGGCATCTTCTAGTGCTGCCCACGCAGACTCGGAGAGGGCAGCAATGGGGAAACTGAGGCGCAGTGGCCAGGATCATACCAAGAAGCTGGAGGGGACGGGGTTGGGAATCTGGTGGATCTCCCTGTGCCTGAATCAGGCTACAGTTTGCATAATGCTTTTTTATTTTCAGTGTTGATTTATTTTCAGTGTGGGTGTATTTTCTCTTCTCCCCTGCTCGGCGGTGCAGGAACGTGGAGGACGTCTGCCGGTTCCCGGACCTGCCGGCTCGCAGGCAGCTGACCTACCAGGCCAAGCAGCTCATCGCCAGGGAGATCGAGCTGGAGAAGATGAGGAGGACGGAGGCTTTGCTGCAGGCGCGAAACCTGGGCGAGGTAGGGAGGGCTCGTGGTGTCCTGTGGTTTCGGGAGGGGCGGGGTGGTTCTGTCGATGGGGATAAAGTCTTCAGGGCTGGTGTGGGGACCTGGTGTTCCCAAAGCAGCCGGTGGCTTTTGCTCTGCAAATGGAAATCCAGGATTAACCCCCCTGAGCCGCAGCCGGCTGCCTGCACATCTGCCTTCGGGCAGCACATCCGCGCTGGGGCGATGAGCCTGAAGGGCTCATCTCTTTGCAGGAATTCTGGAGAAAAACGCTCGCTGTCAGTTAAAGCTTTAAACTCTTCAACTCTTTAACGACGGTTATGATGAGATGTGCTGGCTGCGATTTGTGTGTGTCCATGGGGGAGCTGACCTGCCCTCTCACCTGCGTGTTCCCTCCCTGCTTCACTTTGATCCTCCCAAAGGTCCCAAAGCCCCCGGGAGGAGCAAAGTTACTCTGCCCACTGCCGAAATCTCCGTGGAGCAGCGGGCAGAAAGCAGGAGAAGGTGGAAACGGGTGGGAGAGGCTGAGAAACGGTTCAGGTGTAGCTGGTGCCTGCGCTGCCCTGGTGCCACGGGGATAATTGATCCCAGAGCGCTCCTTCTTGCAGCAGAAGGGCTTTCTCGGGGGATGCACGAGGCAAAGAGATGCTGCAAAAACATCTCTGAAGGCTTCTTGTTTACACGGTGCCAACCGTGAAGTCCCAGGGAAAGGGACTGTAAACGTGACGTGCCCGAAGCGCTGCCAGGGCTAATCCCATGTGCTGCTGCGGGACAGGAAAGGACGGAAAAATACTTACCAGGTCGTTTGGATATTGTAATCAAACCTGGCAGCAAATAGAGGGGGGTGCCCAAACCTCCAGGCCCTCGCTCAGGGCTCTTCTCCCCACAGGAGCCCGGGAATGGCCTTGGTGAGGCGGGGGAGCGAGCGGACATGGGACCGGCCATGCCCCCCAACCACCAGCAGCGCCTGGAGCACATCGTCCGGAGAGCGGTGGTAGAGGACAAGGTGAGGGGCCTGCAATTTCTACCTAATTTCTTTCCTGCGGGTACCTTGGCTGCTGGAGACTGTCTGTCTCCATTGGTATTTATTTATTTTTAGTACGGTTTCTTTTAATAGGCTAGTTTGGCACCATGCATCCCGTAAATGCCTCGCTGGGTTTATAGCATGGGGATGAGTTAGATCTGGGTGACAATTACGGACGCGCCCCGCAAAGCTTTCAGGGGTGGGGAAGGAAAGAGATGTGGATGTTTGGGCTCAAATAGCCGAATTTTGGCTTAGTGGAAGCTGGGAGGTCAGGGGGAGAACTGCTCGTGGGGTGGGGAGGCACACACAGAGGTCGGGGGGCTGAGGGGACATCAGTGGGTGAACCAGGATGGTTCCACCCCGGGCATCCCAATAGCAGCCAAGAGGAACAAGAGAGGGTTCCCTGCCACCACCCCTCTCCACGGGCTCAACTTTTATACCTTGACTGTCCATAAAACCCTGCTTTTTTTAGTATGATAAGCCTTAAAGTTTGTCTTTCCCACACGATTTTGAATGCTATTTGCGTTTTCTCAAGGCTGCTGCCCCTTTCTGTGGGATTTGCATCCAGCTTCCTCCTGCACCGGCTGCTTGAAGGGGGGCCGGGGCTGTAAATGCAGGCTCTGGCAGAGCCCCGCTCACCTCCTGCTTTTTGCTTTTCACAGCCTGAGACCGACTTCTTCGGGCGGCCGCTTCGGCGACAGCGAGTGGCCACAGCCCCAGGTAGGTGGCAGAGGGACGGGATGTCAGCGGGCGGCTGTGGCAGGGGGCAGGTGGTGGAGGGACAGGGTGGCTGCAGTGGCCCCAGCCCTGGTGGGTGGCAAAGGGACAGGGTGACTACAACTGCCCCTGGCCCCGGGTGGGTGACATAGGTATGGGATGGCTGTGGTGGCCCCAGCCCCAGGGGGGTGACAGAGGCATGGGGTGGCCGCGACTGCTGCTGGGGAGTCCCTACATTTTCAGTGCCTGGAGCCCAGTAGGTGCCCAAAGAGGGGCTCTGTCCCTAAGCCCTGCACGCCAGGGGACATCCACGGGGTGGGGAGGGGATATCGAGCGAACTGCCCCCAGTGCAGCAGGCAGGGGCGGTGTCTGCAGGCTGGTCGGTGCCTTCTGGCAGCGTCCAAAGGGCCAGCAAATACACCGAGCTCGGAGCACAGCACTGCTGTGGGAACCTCCAGCGTTCGCAGGATCTGGGCTGTGGGAGCATCAGCTCTCCCCATCCAAACCCCCCCTGGCAGCTCCCCGGCCCCTGTGCAGCCTGGGTGCGGGTTCTAACTTTAAGGTGAAGAGTTTCTGCAAGGTTTTGAGATGGATCTGCCCCCCCCCGCAGCCCCTCAGGTCTCCAAGGAAGAGTCGATCGAGAGTCAGATGGGAAAGGCCGTGGGGAAGAGCGACGTCTGGTTCCGGTTTAACGAAGGCGTTTCCAACGCCGTCAGGAGGAATATCTACATCAAGGACCTGCTCTAGCAGGGCAGAGGCGATGCCCAGGAAATTACACAGATGGAACTGAAAGGGATAAGCTGACTTGACTCTCTAACCCATGGATGGGGCGTGTGTGCATGATCCTGGTTTGTTTGTTTGTTTGTTTTTTTAATACCCGCTTGTTTTGTTAAAAAAAATAAAATGTATATATATAAAAAAAATCATGAAGTATTGTTCTGTTTATTTCGTTTATAAACCCTTAGTTGTCATATTTTGCCTGGTTTGCTGCAAAACGATAATCCTACAGTATACAAAAGAATATTTAAAATCACTGAAAATGTTTTATAAAAGTTTTGCTCCTTTATAAGTCGAAAAAGCTGCCAGGTTGACAGCCATGGCGGTGGAGGCGAGTGGAGATCTGTGACTGGAAACCTTTGCTGCTCATGTCCCCCCCAACGCTGCCCACCCCCGTGTATTCCCTGTGTTCCCCCATATAAAAAAGAAACGCTTCTACCACTAAAAATAATAAGACAAGCTGAGGGTAGGATTTTTGTTCAGNTGTCCCGAAGTGGTTTGCCAAGGTGGGGGACGCAGGGGCTGTGCGGCTGCAAAAGGGGGGGAGCTGAGGGGGGGCTGCAGTGCCTGGGATAACCCCTGCGCCGGTGGGGAGCGGTGCTGGGGTGTTGGTGGGGTGCACCCTGCGCTGGTGGCAGCATGCGTGAGCCCCCGCACACACCCCCCCCCCCGGTTTTCAGACCAGGGAGCTAAACA
>VWZL01000980.1:1114205-1129150 GCA_013396915.1 Stercorarius parasiticus
CCCCCAAAAAAAAAAATTAACAGAACTGACAACATTACGACAAAATTTCTACGGAGTTTTACTTAACATGTACGCTTTTGTTGAAAACTTGAACAACAGCATAGCTTATTTAGGATAACAAAAGCAGCAAAAGCCACTGAAAGCCTTAAGTGTGCAAAATACAGTTCATCACATATTAAGATTCCCCCCGACCTGCCAAACCAGCGCTGACAGGTATCACAGCTGGGCAGAGAAGAGCGTAAACCAGGCTAGAAGTATTTCTCTATTTCTACCTCCACAGTTCAAAAGTTAACTCTTAAACTCGCCACTATAATAAGGATGTGAGAAACTCAGAGAACCATCAGCACCAGTCTAACAGTCACCTATCGCAGAAAACAAAAACCAAAGCCCCACTACTGGAAAACCCTGAAAACCAGATTTTTATTTTATTTACAAACAAAACAAGCCGTTCACTGCATTAGACCTTCCTGAATCTGGTTTCTTGAAGTAAGAAAGTTAGTGTCCTTCAGCCTCAAGAGGGGTTTATTTTTTATAATTATACACGAAACGAAAGAGGATGTGCAAACAGCATTTTAATGCACGCTGTTGTAACCAGTTTTCCTTTTTCGAACTTTTGCACTCTCGGCAGTTGTTCTGCTGCAGACATCTCGCCCACAGCGCGGCTGTGCAACTCAACAGAAGTAAAGACCTGTGGTGCGCTCTCCTTCATCCGTGTTGCTCTCCCCTCGCTCCCCCTCCAATCAGCATCACTCTGTAGACTGACTTTTTAAAACGAACAAACAAAACCTTAAACCTGCTACCTCTTTAAACAACTGCTTACTACATGGACCTGCAAAAAAGGAAATTTCCAGAACACGTCTCCTGAAGTACAGCCACTGTTCACCATCTTAGCCCAGGATCTCATTTTTTATTTGTCTCAAGTCAGTTTTTAGCTGAATGTGTTCCGAGATGACAACCACAGCAGAACACGAGGGACTCCAGGAAGAGATTTTTCAGTTTAAGGCAAGCTGGAAAACATTCCTGAGGATTTTGCCAAATTACAGTTTTTCAAAAATGTTTATGAACTTCGAGACTTCCTGATGAGCCGTGGTGCCAAGGGGCAGGTGCCTTAATCCCTGGGCAGAGGAAAAAAAAATTAGTATACTTCAGTAATTTTTATAATAAGTGTTATAATAAATGACATCGACATAACGTATATTTGATACATGATGTATCAAATGATATATTTAAATATCTACTTGGTAAGCAATATCGTTGTCACCGATATACTTTGTTGTTAAATCCTAAAATACAGAGATACTCACTGCATTGTGAAAGAAGTTGCAAAGATGCTTTGCCCATGGACACCTGAAAAACAGACAGAAATTCTTAATCCATTTTCTCGTAGCAACAGACCTGCACCCAGTCTCAGCCACTCTGAGTTTCGCATTACTCCAAGCTTTACAAGAAAGCCGATCCAACAAATCCACTTTAGCTTCCAAACAGAGATTTCAGCATCAGATGTACATTAAAATAACTAAGACAATAATAGACCAAAAGAAACGGGATTTCATCAGATTCTCTTAGGTCACTGCTAAAGCAAACCATAAAGCCTCACAAAACAAAAAAAAGACAATTAATGGAATGGCAAGTTTGTTAAATACAGCTTAACTCATCCACATCTAAGTGAAATCAGGTGTTTTATTTTCTCTGCTGCACGCAGCAAAGGCTGGAGAGAAGAAAGAGACAGAAGCATCTCACAAAGAAGGTCAACTGACACATCCATGATTTCCACTTCAGACAGTTCCTAAAAGGTGAATTCTCAACATTACTCTGCTGCCATCAGCTACGTGTGAATTACGGGTGCCAGAGCAGGCAATTACTCTGTCTTCCGGTATACAACCACAGAGTCAATTCATTTTAAAACTATCATGTCAATACATTAAAGTCTATCACTAAAACCTAAACCGCTTTACTGCATGACACAGGAGAGCAATGATTATTAACAGCCAGTGGTTTCAAAAGTGATACATCAGTGTTTTATTATGATTTGTAATCAAAATTTAAGAAGTCAGACTTTTTCAGAACTCGGTTTTCCCCACCCACTGAAGGTCTGCGCTCCTGCAGAGCACGTGGTCTCTCCTTTTTAAAAAGGGGATAAGAATGACAGGCGCAAACCTAATGCTGTCCTCAGCTTGCATTACATTGCACATATGTCCCTGAATCTTTAGATTTTGGTGGGGAAACACAACTACCTTACAAATTTAAAAGAAACGTTGACATCTGTAGATACACAATAATATATATTTCGAGTTAATTTCAACTGTTTTTTCCTAAATAAAGTTTTATGCAGTATTATGCCCCCTTAGAGTCCAGTAACTCCTTTGCTGTAAGTCCCAATTAAGGGGTTTTGGTTGTTGTTGATGACAATGACAGTTAAGTAACAGAACTAGACTGTACCATATGTAATCTTGATGGCTGGTCAGGGTTGCCAAGAGCAGTTAATGTGTTTTCACAACATTGGGCACTGGGAAGTGAGAAGGCCATTTGGTTGCAACAGGTAACATAGAACAATTTCAAATCTACCCAAAACATCAAGTTCAGTATCTTTACCACTGCTAATAACAGGGAAGAATAAAAAAACAAGATGAGTTGTGAGTTAAGACTGTTAATTAAGAGAAAACTACCATCAGTGTTGCAACACAATGATTTTCTATTTGGCTATGATGAAGATTCACACTTACAAATGCAGGTTCTCTGTAATAATATTCAGGGTGAAGAGGCCAATGGATTGCATCTTCTTATGCCTGCACGTCAGGAACAGGCAAAGGAATTCACCCACGTACTGGGGACCAAGGTTTTGCCACCTAAGCGGTATAAAACCAGGAAACAGAACACAGCTGTTCAACAGAGATGACTTTCCTATTGATTCCTAGCATCTTATTTGCGTCCTTGACTTACCCAAAGCACTGGTCTAGCTGGTTTCAAAGAGCTAAGGATTACATCTCTGCTAAACACTACTGCTGTGGGACTGCTCTGACTGTTTCCGTATACAAATGGACTCTGGGGAGCAAGTGTTTACTTACAGTTTTAGCATTGTTCCTTTCTGACGATTTAGATCTCTCAAAATCAGGTTGACAATGCCATGGAGAATGTGTTCTTCATAGGAAAGATGGTCCAATAACAGCCTCAGAGCCCAAAAGTTGTTCTAGGAAAAGGAAAAAAAAAAAGACCTGTGATTTAACCTAATTGCCAACCATTTCTTAAAAAAGAGAATAAATTAAAGGTCAGCAAAGCTAAAGGGGAACAAACCCAAGCTAAATGTGTCTAAAAACTCCAAGCTGATGGTACACAGATTTTAAATATAATTTGCTTTAATCTCTTAGAACAGAAATCAGTATCTAGGACTTACCCCAAAAGCCAGGGCTATCTCTAAGAAGGAGGTCAAGTATGGAAGATCACAAAAAAGCATCTGTTGTACTGCTTGCACTGCGAGAATAAGACAAGCCTCATGGTGCAACTACAGGAGAGAAATCAACAAGACGACATATATTTAAAAGCCCACTTTCCCACTATTTGTATTTCATATCCAGTTTGATCAGCACTAAGTTACGACCATTCCAATCAGATAGGTTGGATGTCAGACACGACATCCACAAGAGTCTTATGAAGACCAAAGGAGAGGAGAATAGAACACGTACTTCTATTTAAATAGCATGTTTCACCTGGTGCTCTCAAAGTCCTCACAGAAACATGAAGTTTCACACCATCATAGAAAGAGAATTAAGGGGAAAAAAAATTCTGTCCCAGTAATCACATATTTGGAGAGTAAGCTAAATGTAATTTCCTCAAAATAAGTAAAAAAGAATCAGATAACTCCTTAGATGTATTGACTGTATTTAATAGAGAACACATTTCAAGCCGTCATTAAACATTCCACTACACTTCATCATTCAAAACAAGTTTAGAAATTCTGAGTTTTGAGACAAACACATGGCCAAGTCCCAAAGGACAGTCTCCAGTTTGAACCAAACGACACAGGATTACCCTGTGAGAAGTTAAGACAGAAACAATTATTACCAACCCTCCCACTTTATAAATGCATAAATACGGACAGTGATGAAGTAAGGCTTACCCTAGGTTGAAGATGGTCAGACCAGAACAGACATATATAGAAGACAACTAATAGTTTTATTACCTTCAGATACCTGCTCTAGCCCTTAGACTGTGCTAAGAACAGTCTTACACTGATTCCCCCCCCAAAAAACCTTCAAGCCCCCCTTAAAAGCTTTTCACAATAATCCAACTGTTTTCAATACTGCTGTATTTTCAACACAATAAAAAAAATGGTAAATTTCCCTATCGTACACTTACATGAGGGGAGAAAATAGCAGATGGTAAAGAAACATTAATTTTTGCCTTCAGTTCCTCCAAAAGGTCACCACTGGCAGCGAGTACCTCCTGAAATAGAAGTAATGAGTCACATATAAAGGGGAAGGACGTCCTGATACTCTACGAACATCAAACAGTGCCCAACATGGTTCTTAATTGTGCTTTTACTTATTTTTTCAGCATTATTTACAGATGAAGTCGACTATTCGATACCATACTTAAGGAAAGCTGAGGCTCTACAGCACTAACCGAACTGCATCACATAACTTCTTCGTTTTAACCTACTACGCTTAGCAGACAGCTATTTCTGTTCTTGGGAAGAAAATATCCAGATACTGATCCTTCAGGACCACCCGAACACATTTTTCTTAAACTGCTTTCCTATCCATTTTGTTAACTGATCCACCTCATTCAAAGCTATAGAATCAGTATTAGGCCTTGGGCTGCAAGCAGCGTTAATCTGTTTACTGTTGCATTTAACACTCCTGAGTCACAACATTTTGCGGAGTGTTACATTTGGCACATACCACAAGAGTATTTGATGAGGCACTGTAAAGTTAACCTCAGTATTTAGAAGAATGAGCCAATGCCCATGTCAAACGGAGTCTTGTATAAACCCAAGAGAACAGATCCTCCCATTTCCCAGTACTGTTACAGTTACCTTTTGGAAGTCAAGCGGTGGCTCTTTCAGGGAGAGGGGATGTAGGTGCCCGCTTTTTTCCAGCAAATTGCTGCTACCCAAGATCATAATGAGGCAACTCCAGCATTTAGGCTGAAACACAGCAGAACATTTGCTTTACAAAATCAAATCCGTTCAGAGGTGTGAACTATTCAGAGAGAATAGGGTTCCGATAGTAAATCCTTGCATTAAAGAAGTAACTGGACAAAACAGGTAATATACAGAACCACTTGATGGGCACAGAAATGGTTTTAATACAGACTCACATTTCTGTATAGTGACACATTGCTGTAAAGGAGTTTGAGCGCCTGCTTAATTAGAACACCATCTTTCAAGGGAGACCCTGCAAGAAGAAAAAAAAAACCACAAAACATATCTTATATTCCCTGATTAACTATAGAGTGTGAAAACAAACAAGACATTAACTTAGTTATAGATACGTTTCTATAGAAACCTAACGAAAAGAAGCAAACAAGTGTCTACAGCTATTTTACAACATTTTGTAGGCTCTGAATAGAAAAACAACAACTGTAAATCGCTATTCTGTAAAGCTGCAAAGAACTGAATGCAATTGAGACTAAGCCATCACAGAACAGTCTTCGTTACGTACATCACACCAAAGTAGTGTGCTACACACTGTCAGTATCATACGTCTAAGAATTCTACTAGTAGCTGAACACCTCCAAAATAAATCTTTCATTTCAGAATACACTTTGACAAGCAGAATGCACCAAGACAGACGATCACAGTTATCAGTGGCTAGACTAATGACAGAACGTAATATACAGATCGTGAAACCCTTTCCATCAGGAAGCTTTTACTCTCAAGGTCAAGGCTAAGTTACACACTGCCACCGATAATGCCGTGATGTAATAGAGAGCTTTGTATTTTCTTTTAATAGGTTGCTTTCAGCAAAACAACTTCACAGCTGACAAAACCAGCTCTTTGTGTGAAGTGTACTAAACAAATTCACACTCAAATATAAAGACTTTCTTCCTGCCCAGTGTTACGTACCACACTTTAGTCCAGACAATTTATAGTACGGTTCAAAGTCCCTCAGAATATTACCAGATTTAATGAAAAAGTAAAAGCTGTAGATAAGTAAGGCTCTAAACATATGTAAGCAAGAAATCACACTTGCCAACTCTGATCCATGGCCCAGGGTCTAGCATATCCTTTCCAGTGGGGACACTGCCCGTTCTGAACATCTTCAGGTAGACCTCAAACTGCAAAGGCGATATCCGGCAGGCAGTACAGCACGCGAGGCTATTGACAGGAAACAACAGCGAATGCGCAGCATCAAGGAAGTCTCCAGTTTTACACAAATAAAATGGGATTTTATCTCGAAGGTCTCTTAACCTAGAAAGAAATTAATATTTTATTTTCATTAACATGAAAGTTTTATGATAGGAATCTATAGATCTGATTATGCTTGACCACCAGAAATTTACATCCAATAAGGCAGAAGTTAGTTGCAAAGCAGTACTGCTTTCACTTAGCAAACAGCTACCAAAATCCTACTGCTTTTCATTCTGCCAGTTTATTACACATTGAAGAAACACAGACTGGGACACAATCTTAAGGCAAAGAAACAATTGAAAAAAAAAAAGGAAAGGGAAAAAGCTATTTACCCTTTGGTATCATTGCATTTCACAGCTCTCAGGTAGCGAACAACTTCTTTATAGCTGGAGAGAAAAAAAAGAGGGCGAGTAGGAAGAGGAAGGAAGTGCAAAGCTATATACAGGTCAATCAAATATCTACTACAATTCACGAAGCAAAACAGTAGATCTTCCCACACAAGAGACATTGCACAATGGGACAGAAATACAACTGGCAGAAAGAGACAGTTGGAAATAAGTTCCAAGAAGCTCTCCACAGATTATCTCTGTTCTCTGTCAAAATTAAACAGGAGGTTGCCTTTTAATTTAAGTCTAAATTGACTGTATTCTTTTGAATACAGACTTCTGAAGATCCAGGGACTAGAACATACCTTTTTGCAGTCTTCCATCTAGTCACCTTTTGATGAACAGAATTTGTTTGAAACATCAACATCTAAAACCTACTGGGGTTATGGAAACAAAGAAATTATCCACTTCAACATCCTTTTCTGGTCCTGAAGTGTTCAAGGGGCTTGATTCTGCTTTCAAAAAAAACTTTGAAAATCTACTGGCCTTGTTGATAAGAAGTAACAGGCATGAAGAGCTTCAAACGTGCCTTTGTTTTGTATGTTTCCCCATTACATGAAACTCCTGCAGATGTTAGGAAAACACTATACTGCAGTCAATACCATGCAAAATGTGAAAATTGAGTTCATAAAAAGAAAAATCCAAAACAAGACCAAACTGATCTTACTTCTCTTTGTCTATTAATTTCTCCACTCGAGCCTCTATAACAGGGAGCACTTCCCACAGAAATACTTTTCTTCCTTTCTGTGTTCTTTGACCAGTGATGTTCTGGCCTTTTAAAACCGTGGTCAGTAACACATGGTCCCATGGCACAACATTCAAGCTGGAAGTACAAAAACAAAGTCATTTTTAACCATGTTTTGTTTGTACACCACAATTTGTTTCCCTTGAGTAACATGATTTACCAATAAAATGTTTTGAGGTTTACTCACTTCTAGGGGGGGGGAGGAAAAAAAAAAAGGAAAAAAAAAACAGAAAGAAAAGAAGCTATATGGACAACATTCTCACATTCCTGTAAAGGAAGTTTGTAAAGCTGTAAAGGAGTTTGAGCACCTGCTTAATTAGAACACCATCTTATGCTTAGTCGCAGCATCAAACAACTGTTCCTGTAAGGACAGGACAAATACAAAGTGTCTAATACTGAAATCTTCCTAGAAAGTGCTCACACCTAACACTATCAATGAAAGAAACATTCTATCTAGCTGTTTTCAATTCAGGCAACCGTATACAAATATATTCTGTAAACAAAAATCAAAGAACATACCTATTTGAGAAGCCAAAACAGTGACATGGAAGCGAGATGGACTGAAAAAAATTTATGAACTTTTCATACAAACTTTTTGGAAAGTCACACAACACCAGCATCCTCTGAAGTTGTGTTGTAATCCTACGTTTTGAAAAGAAAAAAGAAAAATCAAAATCTCTTAAAATCGGGTGAATTACTAGTAGTTGTGGTTTTTTTTTTTTTTTAATCCTATGTGAAACTCTTGTAAAGAAGTTTGGGTTTTGGGTTTTTTTTTTTTGTTAAATGTCAGAGGCAGTTTAGATCTATATTAAGTTTGTGCTTTAGGATTTGTAGTTAGTAACAGTATTGCTCTTTTGTTATTTTTAAACACCAGTGAAAACAAGGTTCTGTGGTCTTAAGTTTTAAACCAAAGATCCTCAGTGAGTATATGCAAAAACTCTGCAGAAACATATGATGAGCCCAATAAGCAACCTGATCAACCTGAGCAGCTTCAAAGCTAGTGAACCCATTTTTGTCTTAACTGAACACTGGAGATAACACACTGACACAAAGAAGAGATTACTCCTTTAAAACCGGGGAAGGGAGGCAAAAAATTTCCTTCCCTGTTCTTCTAAAGCAAGAAATAAAAAAATTTCAAGAATAGTAATTTAAAAGGAAAACTGATAGAGGATTTAGGTTATACCTTTCATTAGTTTCAAATGAGAGGTGAGAATATATAATTGTTTTGGAGTGTTCCTGAAAAAAGTTAATTCTTAATTCATTAACCTTCTGTTGCAAGTGAATTTCGGGTTAAAGGTGAAATACAAAGCTAAAATGAGAAATGAATTAAGCCAAGTGAGCTAGATGTCCTCATTCAGTAGCCTCTGGGGGAACTTTACTATGTTACATCCCTGACTACTCCATCCCAGTGGAGTACAAACAGTACAAGGCTGCTGTTTTGATCTTTAACAGTCACTATTTACTCTTTGGCTTAATAACAACAAGTAGCTACCTGACACCACCTTCTGGTCTGGTCTTACAGAACACTCCTAGACTACAGTCAAAAAGTAATCCATCTTCTTGGCTTTGAGTCCCCCATTGAGTTACGCTCCTTTGAGGCAACAAAGAAAGGTTTGAGTGTTTACGTGGCTCTAAATAAGGAAGGTATTGCCCTTGTCCTTCCCAGAAAGGGACCAGCGTTACACAGAGCTTCTAAAAATCCCAATTTGCAGGATACAACTGTAGAACGTGATAGCATGCTGAAATCCCTGCCCATTAGGCTGGCTAGTGCATCTTGTTTATATTCTTCTGCCTGTTACTACCCATCTGCAGTCCACACGCAGGCAGCAGCAGGCTATTCTTTCTCTACTCAAAGAAAGCTTAAGACAGTACGGTGGGGTCCTGTTGCCTGATTTAGTAGGAGTTCCTGATGCGACAGAACCATAAGACTATACATCTGTGCAAGTTTACTTTTGGCTTTTAAGAGCTAAAGCATTTACTTTTTTTAGTTATGTCTTGAAATAGAAGTAATTTTAAATGCATTTTAAATGCCAGTAGAAAGTTTGCAGCCAGCAACCATTCCATTGCCATCTCAACACCATATGATAAGACAAGTCTTACCTTTGCAACAGACAAGGGACAGCAATCCTTAATGAAGCAGTATGATCAAGGTTCTGCCAGCTTCTAAGAGGGGATGAAAAAAAGCATTAATTAATGTTTGGCTGTTTTTTCTGCCTTTTCTATACTCAACTGTTAAAGAAAATACGTTTTTGTTAAAAGGCATTGGGAGCTATCATGCTAATAAAAATCATTCTAAACAGATAAAACAAGTCTCAAAGTATAAAACACTTTCTAGAATTAACACTGTTTTACAGCAGTACCTAACCAACTGAAGCATACCTCCCCCACCCAGCCCCATGCAGAGTAAAGCGGTACCAAACCTTCTCACCTGCCATATTAGACCATTGTGGGCACATTTTTGCTTTTCCAAGGCCTCTGAAGGGCTGTATATCATCATCCCATGGGAGGGCCAAACCACATCCCATGTAACTACAATGAATGCTACAGGACTCATAATAAGCATACGAAGAGAAGCCTACCCAAACAATGTACTAAGCCTGCTCCTTGCAAACCTTGCCAGTTCCTCAGAAAGAATTGCAGAAGAACTGCTGTTTCTGGCCTGTTGAACCAACTCAGACCACCTTTACTTCTCCTTTATAAAAAGCCTTGAATTTAAGCCCAAATATATTTCGGCTTTGCAAAGCAAAGCTTTGGGACCTTGCTCAAGCCAGACAGTAACCAAGCACAAAACAGCCATGATACGAACAAGAAAATAACCAGCACAAGTAGTAAAGACTGAAGTATATAAAGTCTGTTTTTATTTATTTATCATGCAGTCCTTCCAGCTGACAGGTCCAGACTTAAGGGAATCATCTAAAACTTACTACCCAAGGAACATCACATCCTCCCTTCCTCCCAGGTCAAAAGCAGATGTTTCTGCACACAATGCAGCTTGTGCACTCTCCTCTCAGGAAAGCTCCCCTGCCCCTGTACCTTCTCCTGAGGAATTAACTCCATCTGCCATTACCTGCTGTCTGTCACCCTCCCTCTTCCCAATTCCCATCTCAAATTCATTCCCCTTGTTGGACATCATCTCTCCTCCTCATGACTCAATCCCACTTACCTTCTTCCTCTCACATCCAGTCTTTAACCTTCTCTTTTCCCCAAAATCCCACCCATAACAAATCTCATTTCCCCCTCAGGTGTATTCATTTTTCACTCATTGTGCTGCAGCCAGGACTCTGATCTTTACACTGTCCTTACCCTTAATACATGGAGAACCAGAACTCTCTCACATAGTCTCCCCGCTTTGAGGAGCTGTCATGGTTTAACCCCAGCTGGCAACTAGGACGATGAAGCCATTCATACCCCCCGCCCCGCTCCTCCCAGTAGGACAGGGAGAAGAGGGAGAAAAGGTAGGGGGGGGAAAGAAGGAGGAAAAAAGCCCTTCATGGGTGGGGATACAGACAGTTTAACAGAACACTAATGGAAGAGGAAAAAAAAGCAATTACTTCAATGGTAAAAGAATACACAAATAAAGTGATGCAACACCAATTACTCCCCAATCCCTGCCCCTGAGCCAACCCCCATTTGTCTACCGAGCATGATGCCCATGGTATGGAACATTCCTTTGGCCAGCTTGTCCTGCCTGTGCTCCCCCTCAGCTTCCATGGGAAGCTGAAAAAGTCCTTGACTGTGAACATTACTTGGCAACAACTAAACCAATGTGTGTTATCAACATTATTCTCACACTAAATCCAAAACACAGCAGCTACTAGGAAGAAAATTAACTCTATCGCAGCTGAAACCGGGACAGAAGCAAATGAAGATTACACATGAGATGTGGAACTGGATACTTACAAAGCAGGGTCTTTATGAAGTGCTACCTCTTTAGCTGCTCCCAGCAACATGACAGCAGCAGCTTTAGGACTCTCTCTTTCTGCCTGATTTAAAAATCTTGTTACCAGCGCAAAAACTCCAGAATACCTAAGAAAGTTAAGCAGTCTATAAGATAAAGTGTCTGTAATGATGTACTTCATAAACAAATGGCAATTATGACCATTCCACAGTTTGAGAGCAAATTGACTTGCCTTTCCTTGAAAAGCATCTATAATATAGTGTGAAAAGGTATTTGCACAAGCATTACTTTAAGCATTTTAAAGGCACATACCATTGAGTAAAAGCTGAATCCCATCCTAAAAAACAAATTAGTAAAAATACATGCATTATTTTCATGCTTTCCCAGGTTATAACCATGAGGGCTATTATTAAGTGTCTTAGTATAACACAATGTATTTAAGATGTATTTGAAGATGGATATAGTTAAAACACACCCTTAAATACAAGTGCACTTTAATAGTTTACAGGCCAAGTAAGTTCTCTCAACTATGCTTCTGCTAAATCAGGTGCCACGACTCTGATTATCACTTGACTAAAGGAAGTCAAACCTGCACTGACCAGCATGTACCGCTAGTAGCTGAATTCTGCTGTCACTTACTTGTATACAACCTCCATGTTGCGTGATCGGCAGATATTGCATTGCCCAGGAGGCAATTTCAGGGGGCAAAAGCACTCATATTGTGCGGGAGGCATTCTTTCTCCAACCAGGTACTTATTATATTCCACAGAAAGTTCCTGGATAAATTTTATTAGAAGACTTCCTAAGAGAGCAGACAGATGTGAAACTATTAGTGCAATTTTTTAATTTTTTCAAAACTAAAAGAAATAGAAAAACAATCATAAGTACCCCATGTAAAATATTCAGCAATTTATTCACATGCAATCTTATTGACCAGGAAAGCTTTGTTTCTTCTTTCAGAGGGAGGAAAACAGGAAAGTACACAAATCGGACCTGCAGACCTGTGTCTAGTCTGAGCATGCCCAGAAACAGAGTAGCAACAGTAAGCTGCTACCTTAAAAAATTCACCAAGCCTTTGCAAGCAGAGTTGTGGACTAGACAAGCCATCCATCAAGCCACAGACTTGAGTAGACACAGTGATCCACAGGTCTCAGGACAGCACGAGAGCATAATGCTTACCACCATGCCGAAGGTCTGCATCTATATCTGTGAGTTCCAAATTGAACATTACAAGAACACCAGCCAAGGCAAAGTCACGCTGGTCCTTCCAGAATTTGCTTTTGTTGTGTGCATTGCAGTGACAGAGAGAAGGGGTTGTCCAATTCTCGCACTATTTCATAAAATGTGAAAAACAGGGAAAGTGTTTTTTTTTTTTTTTATTTTTTTATTTTCTCTCTCCAGCTGAGCAAAACAAAAGTTAATTCCTCTCTAAGACAGGACTAAAATTCATTTCATCCTTTACACAGCCAGACAAAGCTGCAGTGAAGTATTTTGACAGCCAGGGCAAGAGGCCAATATGGCAATACCTCAATACTACAGCTTAAATAGAAAAAAAAAAGTAAAAAACAAATGCTCATTCCTGAATACCTTATAGAGACACTTAGGGCTGGCACTCTCCCCATGGTAAATTAGTAACAGAGAGCTATCTTTGTACGTTGACCCTAACTTTTTTCACAGTTCAAAGTTTTCTGAATTCCAAGAAAACCCCCCAAAAATTCCACACACCCAATGCCTCCCCCCTGCTCCTTAGGACAGGAAAAACTAAAAGTTTGACATCTGTCTTGTGCAGTCAGAAGCAGTCCAATTTAGTAATCCAATTCCACAAAATACATGGTGTGCCTAAGGCAAACAGGAAGTACATTTGCTTAAACCAAGTGAATGTCTATCCCAACAACTGGATGGACTACTAGAAATAAACCCAGACAGCCACCACATTTTTGGTAGCACTGCGAAGCAGACAGATATCAACATTTAGGAGAGAAACTGTTAAAATAATTAATCACTTATCATTTATTCTTTTAGTGTGCTTAAAAGTGATTTCTTTTAAACAGACTGTTGAGTAATTTACTTTACTCAAAGTTGTGCGTTTCTTGATTACAGCTCTTCTTACCTCAGAAGCTAGTTTATCACAAATGTAGCAGTAGCACTGATTACAAATATCAGCATTTTTTCCAAGGGGTGAGCACGTATCACATTCCGTTCGCCTACAAAGTTGAAAGACAGAAGTTTATTTATGAAGCAAGTTACATGCTTATCCAACTCTACTTCTGCTTTCAGCCGTTAAAAAACTAGCAGGGTTATTTGACAAGATGAACTAAACGAGGAAAATTAAACCCCCATATTAACCTCCATGCCACTGAACATACTCAAACGGGTGTATTGTACAGTCATATCTTGCATGAGGCATCACTTTTGCTTGTTTACAGAAAGTAACCATTAGTTCACATTCCTCATCCACAACTTCTTCAGATTTCTTCTCTTCCAGGGCAGACTTCTCTACAGAAAAGAAAATACGCAGTGTAAATCAGTATAAAGGTGACTACAACTTCATTACAACTTCAACCAGCTATTGACATTTATTTTTTAAAAACACTTTAAGGTATACATTTTCTTGTAATTGCATGTGGTGCCAATAAGAATGCTACAGTGGCCTGGGACAACAAAAACTTCCAAACACCAGTTAAAGAGAGGTAATGTAATCAAAAAGGATGCAATTGGCATTGAAAAGGCCCAGTCTCAGCTAAGTTTGTAATATTTTGTAACTAAACAGCAGTATACTTTTGGGTAAGTACAACCATCAAAGAAATCCCGACAGTTACAAAGTAATGCCAGTTCCTGCTGGTTTTATTTATTTTTGAAGCACCTTGTTTTCCTAGCAGCAGAAAGACACACTTCAAGCATCTCGCATAACATTTCACTTTAGATTATTTCAGAAGTTCTTTACAGAACTTCAGCGACAACAAGAGCACAGTACTTACCCAATGGGTCGACCAACAGAACCAAACTCCCAAGCGTGCTCTCGGCTTCATCATCACTGATCAGGATTATGCTCTGCTCTTCCTCTCCTCTTTTCGATGTCCCCATGGTTACCGAACTCCAAAGGAAAGGAACTACCTGGCAGCTAATAGGACATAATGATCGTTCCCGCTTTGAAGGTCTTTTCCTCAGGAAAGGAAGAAAAAAATTTCTTCAAGACCCAAACTCTTCATCTATGTTGATTAAGTTACACTAGGGATGGAAACATTCAACCCTTATTGCAGTCAGCAGCTCAAAAAACATTGCAGTTTCCATCCAGAGCAGAGAGAACCCTAAAAACAAGGAGGTAGGAACAGGAGAAAGGGAAAAAAGAAAAAGAGGAAAATGATGAGAGCTGGCATTCCTCTGGCAGGACCACCCTTAAAAGAACCATCTAATGATAACAACTATTGCTGTTCACGATAACTTGTCTGTCCCTTGTAGACTGAATGCTGGAGGCACCAGAGACGCCCAGCGCAGA
The DNA here is from genome assembly GCA_013396915.1 of Stercorarius parasiticus. NCBI lineage: Eukaryota > Metazoa > Chordata > Aves > Charadriiformes > Stercorariidae > Stercorarius > Stercorarius parasiticus. Next base: position 1,129,080 of record VWZL01000980.1, read on the forward strand.
CCCACCTGCTCTCCCTCCCCTTGCACTCCCAACTCCCCAACCCCAAACAAGCGCGCCCCCATCCCCTCACC